>JAUMJJ010000322.1:0-226787 GCA_033556795.1 Tapera naevia
AAAAGTATTTTGGGGAAAATGAACCCATTTTCGGAGGAAAATGCTGATTATGGGGAAAATGAACCCATTTTGGGGTGAAAAAAACCCCGTTTTTGAGGAAAATGAACTCAGTTTTGGTTAAAAAAAAAATATTTTGGGGAAAATGAACCCAGTAATTGGAAAAAGAAACAGATTTTGGGGAAAATGAACAGAATTTGGGGGGGGTAAAACCCAACTTGTATGGAAATGAACCCACTTTCGGTGGAAAAGAACCCCGATTTTAGGGAAAATGAACCCAGCTTGGGAGGCACAAAACCGATTTCGGCAAAAATGAACCCCGTGTGGAGTGGGAATAGAAGATTTTGGGGAAAATGAACACTGTTCAGAGGGGAAAACTTGTTTTGTGTGAAAATGCCCCCAATTTTTGGGGGGAGAAAAAGGATTTTGGGGAAAATGAACCCAGATTGGGAGGAAAAAAGCTGATTATGGGGAAAATGAACCCAGTTATGGGGGAAAACCCCATTTTTGAGGAAAATGAACGTATTTTTGAGGGGGAAAAAAAAGATTTTGTGGCAAAATGAACCGAGTAATGGGGAAAAAAACCTGATTATGGGGAAAATGGACCCAGTGTGGAGTGGAAATAAAAGATTTTGGGGAAAATGAACACTGGAGGGGAAAACCTGATTTGTGTGAAAATGCACCCAGTTTTTGTGGGAAAAAAAAGGATTTTGGGGAAAATGAACCCAATTTGGGAGGAAAACACCCGATTTTGGGGAAAATGAATCCAGTCGGGGGGAGAAAAAACCCTCATTTTCCTCAAAATATGTTTTATTCCAGCAAAACTGGGTTCATTTCCCTACAGATTGGGTTTTCACGACCAAACTGTGTTCATTTCCCCCAAAATCCGTGTTTTTTTCCCAATTACTGGGTTCATTTCCCCAAAATCTTTTTTTCCCCCAAAACTGGGTTTATTTTCCTCAAAAACGGGATTTTCCCCCCGAACCTAGGTTCATTTTCCCCATAATCTTTTTTCCTCCCAATCTGGGTTCTATTTCCCCTAAATCTGTTTTTTTCCACAAAAAGTAGGTTCATTTCCCTACAAACTTGGTCGTCCCCCCCGCCAAGCTGTGTTCATTTTCCCATAATCCGGGTTTTTTTAAACAATTACTGGGTTCATTTACCCCAAAATCCTTTTTTTCCTCGCAAAACTGGTTGCATATTTACGCAAATCATGTTTTCGCCTCCACTCTGGGTTCATTTTCCACAGAATCTGTTTTTTTCCACCTTAACTGTGTTCCTTTCAATACAAAATGGGTGTGTCCCCCCCCAAACCTTGTTCATTTTCCCCATAATCGTTTTTTCCCCATTACTGGGTTCATTTTCCCCATAACTGGGTTTATTTTACTCAAAAACGGCTTTTTCCCCACAAACTGGCTTCATTTTCCCCGTAATCAGTTTTTTTCCTCCCAAACTGGGTTAATTCCTCGCAAAATCGGAAATGACTGTTCGTGAGGAAGGCAAAAAGAAGACCGCCGGGATGTCTTTAGAACCGCGGGCAGAGGCAGCTTTCCGACCGGCTTCAGTTTAGAGACCTAGCCGGTAAGAGAAGGCGCAGTCTCCGGACCAACGTAATGTTTGCAGCCGGAATCCGGTGTGAAAGCCGGGGAAACACTGTGAGGGCTGCTCAAGAAAGCAGGAGCAGATCCTCTCTTTGCCTGTATTTGTAAGCCTTCGAGAGAGGAATACCCTGCCGGTAAAAGCTTTCTCTTCTGGCAGCTATTCATGGAAGGAAATTCCAGGATTCTTTAAAATCAAGGGGTTAGTTTCTGCTCTCCCTTGGAGGAAAAACAAAACCGTGCAGTTCAGAGAATGTGTGTGAATTCGCTGCCGCCTGTTGTAACAAGTTTCAGCAGAAACAGTTTGCAGAGGCTGAAGGGAATGGACAGGAAAAAAGGGATCTCTCGTCCTTGAACACGAACAGATCATCCAATTATTTGTCTTTTAAATACATTGTTAGGATATTAGATGTCATGCTAAAACATTTCCAAAATAGAAAAATTCGGGGGTGGGTAGTAGGCAAGATTTTAGACTGCTGTGGATGCACTTTAATATGCTGCTAGAAATCGGAAAAGACTGTTCGTCAGGGAGGCAAGCAGCAGACCGCTGGGATGTCTGTAGAACCGCAGCGAGAGGCAGCTTTCCGACCGGCTACAGTTTAGAGAGCTAGCCGGTAAGAGAAGGCACTGTCTCCCGAACAACGTAATGTTTGCAGCTGAAGCCTACTGTGAAAGCCGGGGCTACACTGTGAAGGCTGCTCAAGAAAGCAAGAGCAGCTCCACTGTTTGCCTGTATTTGTCAGCCTTCGAGAGAGGAATACCCTGCCGCTAAAATGCTTTCTCTTCTAGCAGCGATTCATGGAAGAACATTCCAGGATTCTTTAAAATCAAGGGGTTAGTTTCTGCTCTCCTTTGGAGAAACACAAAACCGTGCCGTTCAGAGAATGTGCTGTGGATTCCCTGCCTGCTGTTTCAGTAGAAAGAGTTTGCAGAGGCTGATGAGACTACACTGGAAAACAGGGATCCCTCGTCCTTGAAGCACGAGCAGATCATCTGATAATTTTCCCTTTAATTACATTGTTAGGAGATGAAAAGTCATGCTAAAACATTTCACAAATAGCAAGTTTCTAAGAGAGAAAGATTTTAGACTCATGTGCATGCGCTGTGATGTGATGCTAGACATCTGAAATGACTGCTCCTCAGAGAGGCAAGGAGCAGACAGCCGAGATGTCTGTGGAACCGCGGCCAGAGACAGCTTTCTGAGCGGATTCAGTTTAGAGAGCCAGCCGGCAAGAGAAGGCACTGTCTCCGGACCAACGTAATGTTTGCAGCCGGAATCTGGCGTGAAAGCCGGGGAAACACTGTGAAGGCTGCTCAAGAAAGCAGGAGCAGATCCTCTCTTTGCCTGTATTTGTAAGCCTTCGAGAGAGGAATACCCTGCCGGTAAAAAGCTTTCTCTTCTGGCAGCTATTCATGGAAGGAAATCCAGGATTCTTTAAAATCAAGGGGTTAGTTTCTGCTCTCCCTTGGAGGAAAAACAAAACCGTGCTGTTCAGAGAATGTGTGTGAATTCGCTGCCGCCTGTTGTAACAAGTTTCAGCAGAAACAGTTTGCAGAGGCTGAAGGGAATGGACAGGAAAAAAGGGATCTCTCGTCCTTGAACACGAACAGATCATCCGATTATTTGTCTTTTAAATACATTGTTAGGAGATTAGATGTCATGCTAAAACATTTCCAAAATAGAAAATTCGGGGGTGGGTAGTAGGCAAGATTTTAGACTGCTGTGGATGCGCTTTAATATGCTGCTAGAAATCGGAAAAGACTGTTCGTCAGGGAGGCAAGCAGCAGACCGCCGGGATGTCTGTAGAACCGCGGTGAGAGGCAGCTTTCCGACCGGCTTCAGTTTAGAGAGCTAGCTGGTAAGAGAAGGCGGTGTCTCCGTACCAATGTAATATTTGTCTGCTGAACAACGTAATGTTTGCAGCTGAAGCCTACTGGGGGGAATTGGGGGGGGGAAACCCAATTTGTAGGGAAAGGAACACGGTTATGGTGGAAAAAAAAAACCAAATTGGAGTGGTGTGGAGTGGAAATAGAAGCTTTTGTGGAAAATGAACCGTTTTAGGAGGGGAAAACCCGATTATGTGGAAAATGAACCCAGATTTGGGGAAAAAAATTATTTTGGGGAAATGAATCCAGTAATGGGGAAAAAAACCTGATTTTTGGGGAAAATGAACCCAGTGTTTCAGAGGAAATAGAAGATTTTGGGGAAAAAAAATCAAAAATTCACCAAAAATTACATCAAAAATTTCACCAAAATCATTATTTCCCTCCCAAAGCTGGATTCATTTCCCCCAAAATCGGATTTTT
This sequence comes from Tapera naevia, assembly GCA_033556795.1. NCBI lineage: Eukaryota > Metazoa > Chordata > Aves > Cuculiformes > Neomorphidae > Tapera > Tapera naevia. The sequence continues at coordinate 3,903 of JAUMJJ010000322.1, forward strand.
TCCTCCCAAACTGGGTTCATTTTCCCAAAAATCTTATTTTTCCCCCAAAACTGGGTGCATATTCACACAAATCAGGTTTTCCACTCCTAAAACAGTTCATTTTCCACAAAAGCTTCTATTTCCACTCCACACTGGGTTAATTTTCCCCATAATCAGGGGAATCAATCCCAATTACTGTGTTCACTTTCTCAAAAATCCTTTTTTCCTCCCCTCAAAAATGGGTTCATTTATCTCAAAAATGGTTTTTCCAAATTATTGGGTTCATTTTCCCCAAAATCAGATTTTTTCCTCCCAAACTCGGTTCATTTTCCCCAAAATCTTGTATTTCCACTCCACACTGTGTTCATTTCCCCAAAATCAGGGTTTTTTTCCCAAATACTGTGTTCACTTTCTCAAAAATCCTATTTTCCCCCCTCAAAAATGGGTTCATTTTCCTCAAAATTTGGTTTTTCCAAATTATTGGGTTCATTTTCTTCAAAATCAGATTTTTTTCCTCCCAAACTGGGTTCATTTTCACCAAAATCCTTTTTTTTCCGCCAAAACTGGGTGCATTTTCACACAAATCAGGTTTTCCCCTCCAAACTGGGTTCATTTTCCCCAAAATCAGTTTTTTTTCCCCCATTACTGGGTTCATTTTCCCAAATTCCTTTTTTTTCCCCCTAAAACTGGGAGAAATTTCACACGAATCAGGTTTTCACCACCCAACAGTGTTCGTTTTCCCCCAAATCTTTAATGTCCACTCCTCACTGTGTTCATTTTCCCCCAAAGCCGGGGTTTTCCCCCAAAACTGGGTTCATTTTCCCCAAAATCAGTTTTTTTTCCCCATTACTGGGTTCATTTTCCCCAAAATAATTTTTTCCCCCAAAACTGGGTTCATTTTTCCCATAATCGGGTTTTTTCCTCCCAAATGGGGTTCATTTTCCCTAAAATTCGGGTTTTTTACGCAATTACTGGGTTCATTTTCCCAAAAATAATTTTTTTTCTTCAAAGTTGGGTTCATTTTCCTTAAAAACAGGTTTTTTACCCAAAACTGGGTTCATTTTCTGCACAAATAGCTTTTATCCTCCAAAACTATGTTCATTTTCCACAAAATCCTTATTTCCCCCCAAAACTGGATGCTTTTTCTCCAAAATCAGATGTTCCCCTCCAAACAGTGTTCATTTTATCCAAAATCTTCTATTTCCACTCCACACTGGGTTCATTTTCCCCAAAATCAGGATTTTTTCTCCATTACTGGGTTCATTTTCCCCAAAATCATTTTTTCCCTAAAAACTGTGTTCATTTTCCCCAAAATCATTTTTTCCCTAAAAACTGTGTTCATTTTCCCCAAAATATGTTTTCCACCAAAACTGAGTTTATTTCCCTAAATATTGGGTTTTCCCCACCAAATTGTGTTCATTTTCTCCAAAACCTGTTGTTTTGGAGAAGCCCCAATTACTGGCTTTATTTCCCAAAAAATATTTTTCACTCAAAACTGGGTTCATTTTAATCAAAAACGGGTTATCCCCTCCAAACTAGGTTAATTTTCCCCATAATCAGCTTCTTTCTTCCTAAACAGGGTTCATTTTCCCCAAAATCCTTTTATTCCCCAAAACACTGGATGCATTTTCACACAAATCTAGTTTTTCCCTCCAGTGTTCATTTTCCCCAAAATCAGTTTTTTTCCCCATTACTGGGTTCATTTCCCCAAAATCAGTTTTTTCCCCCAAAACTGGGTTAATTTTCCCCAAAATCGGATTTTTTCCCCAATTACTGCGTTCATTTTCCCCAAAATAATTTTTTCCCAAAAAACTGGGGTCATTTTCCTTAAAACTGTATTTTTCCCCCAAAACTGTGTTCATTTTCCGCATAATCAGAATTTTTCCTCCGAAAATGGGTTCATTTTCCCCAAAATACTTTTTTATCCCCCCAAAACTGGCTGCATTTCCACACAAATCAGGTTTTCCCCTCCTATCTGATTTCATTTTCCCCAAAATCTTCTATTTCCATTCCACACTGGGTTCATTTTCCCTAAAATCATTTTTTCCCTAAAAACTGGGTTCATTTTCCCCATAATCGGGTTTTTTCCTCCTAAACTGGGTTCATTTTCCCCAAAATCAGGACTTTTTCCCCATTACTGTGTTCATTTTCCCCAAAATATATTTTTCCACCATAACTGAGTTTATTTCCCTACATATTGGGTTTTCCCCACCAAATTGTGTTCATTTTCCCCAAAATCTGTATTTTTAACCCAATTACTGGCTTTATTTCCCCAAAATATTTTCTTTTTCCCTCAAAAATGGGTTCATTTTCACCAAAAACTGGTTTCACCCCCCAAAACTGTGTTCATGTTCCCTAAAATCTTCTATTTCGACTCCACACTGGGTTCATTTTCCCCAAAATCATTTTTTTTCCCCATTACTGGGTTCATTTTCCCCAAAATCATTTTTTTCCCCCCCAAAACTCGTTCCATTTTCCCCAAAATATGTTTTTTTCCACCAAAAATGGGTTCACTTCCCTACAAATTTGGTTTTCCCTACCAAACTGGTTCCATTTTCCCACAAATTAGAGTTTTTTACCCAATTACTGCCTTCGTTTCCCCCAAAATAATTTTTCCCCCCAAAAGGGGTTCATTTTCCGCATAATCAGATTTTTTCCTCCAAAACTAGGTTCATTTTCCACAAAATCCTTCCCCCCCCCCAAAACTGAGTGCATTTTCACACAAATCAGGTTTTCCCCTCCAAACTTATTTCATTTTCCCCCAAATCTTCTATTTCCACTCCACACTGGGTTCGTTTTCCCCAAAATCCGGGGTTTTTTCCTCCCAAACTCGGTTCATTTCCCTACAAGCTGGTTTTTCCCCTCCAAACTGTGTTCGTTTTCCCCAAAATTCGGGATTTTTACCCAATTACTGGGTCATTTTGCCCAAAATCCTTTTTTTTCCCCCAAACCTGGCTGCATCTCCACACAAGTCAAGTTTCCCCTTCCAAACAGTTTTCATTTTCCCCAAAATCAGATTTTTTCCCCATTACTGGGTTCATTTCCCCAAAATCGGGTTTTTTCCCCCAAAACTGGGTTCATTTTCCCCAAAATCGTTTTTTTCCCTCCCAAACTGGGTTGATTTTCCCCAAAGTCGTTTTTTTTCCAGCAAAACTCGGTTCATTTCCCTACAAGTTGTTTCCCCCCCCCCCAAACTCTGTTCATTTTCAAAAAATAGGGTTTTTTACCCGATTACTGGGTTCATTTTCCCCAAAATTATTTTTTCCCCAAAACTAGGTTTATTTTCCTTAAAAATGGATTTTTCCCCCAAAACTGGGTTCATTTTCCGCATAATCAGCGTTTTTTCCTCCGAAACTAGGTTCATTTTCCACAAAATCCCTATTAACCCCCAAAACTGGGTACATTTTCACATAAATCAGGTTGTCCCCTCCAAACTGATTTCATTTTCCTCAAAATCTTCTATTTCCACTCCGCACTTGGTTCATTTTCCCCCAAATCATTTTTCCCCTAAAACTGGTTTCATTTTCCACAAAATATATTTTTTCCACAAAACTGGGTTTATTTCCCTACAAATTGGGTTTTCCCCACCAAACTGGGTTCATTTTCCCCAAAATCCGGGGTTTTTACCCAATTACTGGCTTTATTTCCACAAAATATTTTTCCCCCCAAAACTGGGTTCATTTTCCCCATAATCAGCTTCTATCCTCCCAAACTGGGTTCATTTTCCCCAAAATCCTTTTTTTCTTCAAAACACTGGGTGCATTTTCACACAAATCAAGTTTTCCCCTCCAAACAGTGTTCATTTTCCCCAAAATCAGATTTTTTCCCCATTACTGGGTTCATTTCCCCAAAATCGGGTTTTTTCCCCCAAAACTGGGTTCATTATCCCCAAAATCGTTTTTTTCCCTCCCAAACTGGGTTGATTTTCCCCAAAGTCGTTTTTTTTCCAGCAAAACTCGGTTCATTTCCCTACAAGTTGTTTCCCCCCCCCCAAACTCTGTTCATTTTCCAAAAAATAGGGGTTTTTACCCGATTACTGGGTTCATTTTCCCCAAAATTATTTTTTCCCCAAAACTAGGTTTATTTTCCTTAAAAATGGATTTTTTTCCCCCAAAACTGGGTTCATTTTCCGCATAATCAGCGTTTTTTCCTCCGAAACTAGGTTCATTTTCCACAAAATCCCTATTAACCCCCAAAACTGGGTACATTTTCACACAAATCAGGTTGTCCCCTCCAAACTGATTTCATTTTCCTCAAAATCTTCTATTTCCACTCCGCACTTGGTTCATTTTCCCCCAAATCATTTTTCCCCTAAAACTGGTTTCATTTTCCACAAAATATATTTTTTCCACAAAACTGGGTTTATTTCCCTACAAATTGGGTTTTCCCCACCAAACTGGGTTCATTTTCCCCAAAATCCGGGGTTTTTACCCAATTACTGGCTTTATTTCCACAAAATATTTTTTCCCCCCAAAACTGGGTTCATTTTCCCCATAATCAGCTTCTATCCTCCCAAACTGGGTTCATTTTCCCCAAAATCCTTTTTTTCTTCAAAACACTGGGTGCATTTTCACACAAATCAAGTTTTCCCCTCCAAACAGTGTTCATTTTCCCCAAAATCAGATTTTTTCCCCATTACTGGGTTCATTTCCCCAAAATCGGGTTTTTTCCCCCAAAACTGGGTTCATTATCCCCAAAATCGTTTTTTTCCCTCCCAAACTGGGTTGATTTTCCCCAAAGTCGTTTTTTTTCCAGCAAAACTCGGTTCATTTCCCTACAAGTTGTTTCCCCCCCCCCCAAACTCTGTTCATTTTCCAAAAAATAGGGTTTTTTACCCGATTACTGGGTTCATTTTCCCCAAAATTATTTTTTCCCCAAAACTAGGTTTATTTTCCTTAAAAATGGATTTTTTCCCCCAAAACTGGGTTCATTTTCCGCATAATCAGCATTTTTTCCTCCGAAACTAGGTTCATTTTCCACAAAATCCCTATTAACCCCCAAAACTGGGTACATTTTCACACAAATCAGGTTGTCCCCTCCAAACTGATTTCATTTTCCTCAAAATCTTCTATTTCCACTCCGCACTTGGTTCATTTTCCCCCAAGTCATTTTTCCCCTAAAACTGGTTTCATTTTCCACAAAATATATTTTTTCCACAAAACTGGGTTTATTTCCCTACAAATTGGGTTTTCCCCACCAAACTGGGTTCATTTTCCCCAAAATCCGGGGTTTTTACCCAATTACTGGCTTTATTTCCACAAAATATTTTTTCCCCCTAAAACTGGGTTCATTTTCCCCATAATCAGCTTCTATCCTCCCAAACTGGGTTCATTTTCCCCAAAATCCTTTTTTTCTTCAAAACACTGGGTGCATTTTCACACAAATCAAGTTTTCCCCTCCAAACAGTGTTCATTTTCCCCAAAATCAGATTTTTTCCCCATTACTGGGTTCATTTCCCCAAAATCGGGTTTTTTCCCCCAAAACTGGGTTCATTATCCCCAAAATCGTTTTTTTCCCTCCCAAACTGGGTTGATTTTCCCCAAAGTCGTTTTTTTTCCAGCAAAACTCGGTTCATTTCCCTACAAGTTGTTTCCCCCCCCCCAAACTCTGTTCATTTTCCAAAAAATAGGGTTTTTTACCCGATTACTGGGTTCATTTCCCCAAAATTATTTTTTCCCCAAAACTAGGTTTATTTTCCTTAAAAATGGATTTTCCCCCCAAAACTGGGTTCATTTTCCGCATAATCAGCGTTTTTTCCTCCGAAACTAGGTTCATTTTCCACAAAATCCCTATTAACCCACAAAACTGGGTACATTTTCACACAAATCAGGTTGTCCCCTCCAAACTGATTTCATTTTCCTCAAAATCTTCTATTTCCACTCCGCACTTGGTTCATTTTCCCCCAAATCATTTTTCCCCTAAAACTGGTTTCATTTTCCACAAAATATATTTTTTCCACAAAACTGGGTTTATTTCCCTACAAATTGGGTTTTCCCCACCAAACTGGGTTCATTTTCCCCAAAATCCGGGGTTTTTACCCAATTACTGGCTTTATTTCCACAAAATATTTTTTCCCCCCAAAACTGGGTTCATTTTCCCCATAATCAGCTTCTATCCTCCCAAACTGGGTTCACTTTCCCCAAAATCCTTTTTTTCTTCAAAACACTGGGTGCATTTTCACACAAATCAAGTTTTCCCCTCCAAACAGTGTTCATTTTCCCCAAAATCAGATTTTTTCCCCATTACTGGGTTCATTTCCCCAAAATCGGGTTTTTTCCCCCAAAACTGGGTTCATTATCCCCAAAATCGTTTTTTTCCCTCCCAAACTGGGTTGATTTTCCCCAAAGTCGTTTTTTTTCCAGCAAAACTCGGTTCATTTCCCTACAAGTTGTTTCCCCCCCCCCAAACTCTGTTCATTTTCCAAAAAATAGGGTTTTTTACCCGATTACTGGGTTCATTTTCCCCAAAATTATTTTTTCCCCAAAACTAGGTTTATTTTCCTTAAAAATGGATTTTTTTCCCCCAAAACTGGGTTCATTTTCCGCATAATCAGCGTTTTTTCCTCCGAAACTAGGTTCATTTTCCACAAAATCCCTATTAACCCCCAAAACTGGGTACATTTTCACACAAATCAGGTTGTCCCCTCCAAACTGATTTCATTTTCCTCAAAATCTTCTATTTCCACTCCGCACTTGGTTCATTTTCCCCCAAATCATTTTTCCCCTAAAACTGGTTTCATTTTCCACAAAATATATTTTTTCCACAAAACTGGGTTTATTTCCCTACAAATTGGGTTTTCCCCACCAAACTGGGTTCATTTTCCCCAAAATCCGGGGTTTTTACCCAATTACTGGCTTTATTTCCACAAAATATTTTTTTTTTCCCCCCAAAACTGGGTTCATTTTCCCCATAATCAGCTTCTATCCTCCCAAACTGGGTTCATTTTCCCCAAAATCCTTTTTTTCTTCAAAACACTGGGTGCATTTTCACACAAATCAAGTTTTCCCCTCCAAACAGTGTTCATTTTCCCCAAAATCAGATTTTTTCCCCATTACTGGGTTCATTTCCCCAAAATCGGTTTTTTTCCCCCAAAACTGGGTTCATTATCCCCAAAATCGTTTTTTTCCCTCCCAAACTGGGTTGATTTTCCCCAAAGTCGTTTTTTTTCCAGCAAAACTCGGTTCATTTCCCTACAAGTTGTTTCCCCCCCCCAAACTCTGTTCATTTTCCAAAAAATAGGGTTTTTTACCCGATTACTGGGTTCATTTTCCCCAAAATTATTTTTTCCCCAAAACTAGGTTTATTTTCCTTAAAAATGGATTTTTTCCCCCAAAACTGGGTTCATTTTCCGCATAATCAGCATTTTTTCCTCCGAAACTAGGTTCATTTTCCACAAAATCCCTATTAACCCCAAAACTGGGTACATTTTCACACAAATCAGGTTGTCCCCTCCAAACTGATTTCATTTTCCTCAAAATCTTCTATTTCCACTCCGCACTTGGTTCATTTTCCCCCAAGTCATTTTTCCCTAAACTGGTTTCATTTTCCACAAAATATATTTTTTCCACAAAACTGGGTTTATTTCCCTACAAATTGGGTTTTCCCCACCAAACTGGGTTCATTTTCCCCAAAATCCGGGGTTTTTACCCAATTACTGGCTTTATTTCCACAAAATATTTTTTCCCCCTAAAACTGGGTTCATTTTCCCCATAATCAGCTTCTATCCTCCCAAACTGGTTCATTTTCCCCAAAATCCTTTTTTTCTTCAAAACACTGGGTGCATTTTCACACAAATCAAGTTTTCCCCTCCAAACAGTGTTCATTTTCCCCAAAATCAGATTTTTTCCCCATTACTGGGTTCATTTCCCCAAAATCGGGTTTTTTCCCCCAAAACTGGGTTCATTATCCCCAAAATCGTTTTTTTCCCTCCCAAACTGGGTTGATTTTCCCCAAAGTCGTTTTTTTTCCAGCAAAACTCGGTTCATTTCCCTACAAGTTGTTTCCCCCCCCCCAAACTCTGTTCATTTTCCAAAAAATAGGGTTTTTTACCCGATTACTGGGTTCATTTCCCCAAAATTATTTTTTCCCCAAAACTAGGTTTATTTTCCTTAAAAATGGATTTTTTCCCCCAAAACTGGGTTCATTTTCCGCATAATCAGCGTTTTTTCCTCCGAAACTAGGTTCATTTTCCACAAAATCCCTATTAACCCCCAAAACTGGGTACATTTTCACACAAATCAGGTTGTCCCCTCCAAACTGATTTCATTTTCCTCAAAATCTTCTATTTCCACTCCGCACTTGGTTCATTTTCCCCCAAATCATTTTTCCCCTAAAACTGGTTTCATTTTCCACAAAATATATTTTTTCCACAAAACTGGGTTTATTTCCCTACAAATTGGGTTTTCCCCACCAAACTGGGTTCATTTTCCCCAAAATCCGGGGTTTTTACCCAATTACTGGCTTTATTTCCACAAAATATTTTTTCCCCCCAAAACTGGGTTCATTTTCCCCATAATCAGCTTCTATCCTCCCAAACTGGGTTCATTTTCCCCAAAATCCTTTTTTTCTTCAAAACACTGGGTGCATTTTCACACAAATCAAGTTTTCCCCTCCAAACAGTGTTCATTTTCCCCAAAATCAGATTTTTTCCCCATTACTGGGTTCATTTCCCCAAAATCGGTTTTTTTCCCCCAAAACTGGGTTCATTATCCCCAAAATCGTTTTTTTCCCTCCCAAACTGGGTTGATTTTCCCCAAAGTCGTTTTTTTTCCAGCAAAACTCGGTTCATTTCCCTACAAGTTGTTTTCCCCCCCCCCAAACTCTGTTCATTTTCCAAAAAATAGGGTTTTTTACCCGATTACTGGGTTCATTTTCCCCAAAATTATTTTTTCCCCCAAAACTAGGTTTATTTTCCTTAAAAATGGATTTTTTCCCCCAAAACTGGGTTCATTTTCCGCATAATCAGCGTTTTTTCCTCCGAAACTAGGTTCATTTTCCACAAAATCCCTATTAACCCCCAAAACTGGGTACATTTTCACACAAATCAGGTTGTCCCCTCCAAACTGATTTCATTTTCCTCAAAATCTTCTATTTCCACTCCGCACTTGGTTCATTTTCCCCCAAATCATTTTTCCCCTAAAACTGGTTTCATTTTCCACAAAATATATTTTTTCCACAAAACTGGGTTTATTTCCCTACAAATTGGGTTTTCCCCACCAAACTGGGTTCATTTTCCCCAAAATCCGGGGTTTTTACCCAATTACTGGCTTTATTTCCACAAAATATTTTTTCCCCCCAAAACTGGGTTCATTTTCCCCATAATCAGCTTCTATCCTCCCAAACTGGGTTCATTTTCCCCAAAATCCTTTTTTTCTTCAAACACTGGGTGCATTTTCACACAAATCAAGTTTTCCCCTCCAAACAGTGTTCATTTTCCCCAAAATCAGATTTTTTCCCCATTACTGGGTTCATTTCCCCAAAATCGGGTTTTTTCCCCCAAAACTGGGTTCATTATCCCCAAAATCGTTTTTTTCCCTCCCAAACTGGGTTGATTTTCCCCAAAGTCGTTTTTTTTCCAGCAAAACTCGGTTCATTTCCCTACAAGTTGTTTCCCCCCCCCCAAACTCTGTTCATTTTCCAAAAAATAGGGTTTTTTACCCGATTACTGGGTTCATTTTCCCCAAAATTATTTTTTCCCCAAAACTAGGTTTATTTTCCTTAAAAATGGATTTTTTCCCCCAAAACTGGGTTCATTTTCCGCATAATCAGCGTTTTTTCCTCCGAAACTAGGTTCATTTTCCACAAAATCCCTATTAACCCCCAAAACTGGGTACATTTTCACACAAATCAGGTTGTCCCCTCCAAACTGATTTCATTTTCCTCAAAATCTTCTATTTCCACTCCGCACTTGGTTCATTTTCCCCCAAATCATTTTTCCCCTAAAACTGGTTTCATTTTCCACAAAATATATTTTTTCCACAAAACTGGGTTTATTTCCCTACAAATTGGGTTTTCCCCACCAAACTGGGTTCATTTTCCCCAAAATCCGGGGTTTTTACCCAATTACTGGCTTTATTTCCACAAAATATTTTTTCCCCCCAAAACTGGGTTCATTTTCCCCATAATCAGCTTCTATCCTCCCAAACTGGGTTCATTTTCCCCAAAATCCTTTTTTTCTTCAAAACACTGGGTGCATTTTCACACAAATCAAGTTTTCCCCTCCAAACAGTGTTCATTTTCCCCAAAATCAGATTTTTTCCCCATTACTGGGTTCATTTCCCCAAAATCGGTTTTTTTCCCCCAAAACTGGGTTCATTATCCCCAAAATCGTTTTTTTCCCTCCCAAACTGGGTTGATTTTCCCCAAAGTCGTTTTTTTTCCAGCAAAACTCGGTTCATTTCCCTACAAGTTGTTTCCCCCCCCCCCCAAACTCTGTTCATTTTCCAAAAAATAGGGTTTTTTACCCGATTACTGGGTTCATTTTCCCCAAAATTATTTTTTCCCCAAAACTAGGTTTATTTTCCTTAAAAATGGATTTTTTCCCCCAAAACTGGGTTCATTTTCCGCATAATCAGCATTTTTTCCTCCGAAACTAGGTTCATTTTCCACAAAATCCCTATTAACCCCCAAAACTGGGTACATTTTCACACAAATCAGGTTGTCCCCTCCAAACTGATTTCATTTTCCTCAAAATCTTCTATTTCCACTCCGCACTTGGTTCATTTTCCCCCAAGTCATTTTTCCCCTAAAACTGGTTTCATTTTCCACAAAATATATTTTTTCCACAAAACTGGGTTTATTTCCCTACAAATTGGGTTTTCCCCACCAAACTGGGTTCATTTTCCCCAAAATCCGGGGTTTTTACCCAATTACTGGCTTTATTTCCACAAAATATTTTTTCCCCCTAAAACTGGGTTCATTTTCCCCATAATCAGCTTCTATCCTCCCAAACTGGGTTCATTTTCCCCAAAATCCTTTTTTTCTTCAAAACACTGGGTGCATTTTCACACAAATCAAGTTTTCCCCTCCAAACAGTGTTCATTTTCCCCAAAATCAGATTTTTTCCCCATTACTGGGTTCATTTCCCCAAAATCGGGTTTTTTCCCCCAAAACTGGGTTCATTATCCCCAAAATCGTTTTTTTCCCTCCCAAACTGGGTTGATTTTCCCCAAAGTCGTTTTTTTTCCAGCAAAACTCGGTTCATTTCCCTACAAGTTGTTTCCCCCCCCCCAAACTCTGTTCATTTTCCAAAAAATAGGGTTTTTTACCCGATTACTGGGTTCATTTCCCCAAAATTATTTTTTCCCCAAAACTAGGTTTATTTTCCTTAAAAATGGATTTTTCCCCCAAAACTGGGTTCATTTTCCGCATAATCAGCGTTTTTTCCTCCGAAACTAGGTTCATTTTCCACAAAATCCCTATTAACCCCCAAAACTGGGTACATTTTCACACAAATCAGGTTGTCCCCTCCAAACTGATTTCATTTTCCTCAAAATCTTCTATTTCCACTCCGCACTTGGTTCATTTTCCCCCAAATCATTTTTCCCCTAAAACTGGTTTCATTTTCCACAAAATATATTTTTTCCACAAAACTGGGTTTATTTCCCTACAAATTGGGTTTTCCCCACCAAACTGGGTTCATTTTCCCCAAAATCCGGGGTTTTTACCCAATTACTGGCTTTATTTCCACAAAATATTTTTTCCCCCCAAAACTGGGTTCATTTTCCCCATAATCAGCTTCTATCCTCCCAAACTGGGTTCATTTTCCCCAAAATCCTTTTTTTCTTCAAAACACTGGGTGCATTTTCACACAAATCAAGTTTTCCCCTCCAAACAGTGTTCATTTTCCCCAAAATCAGATTTTTTCCCCATTACTGGGTTCATTTCCCCAAAATCGGGTTTTTTCCCCCAAAACTGGGTTCATTATCCCCAAAATCGTTTTTTTCCCTCCCAAACTGGGTTGATTTTCCCCAAAGTCGTTTTTTTTCCAGCAAAACTCGGTTCATTTCCCTACAAGTTGTTTCCCCCCCCCCAAACTCTGTTCATTTTCCAAAAAATAGGGTTTTTTACCCGATTACTGGGTTCATTTTCCCCAAAATTATTTTTTCCCCAAAACTAGGTTTATTTTCCTTAAAAATGGATTTTTTTCCCCCAAAACTGGGTTCATTTTCCGCATAATCAGCGTTTTTTCCTCCGAAACTAGGTTCATTTTCCACAAAATCCCTATTAACCCCCAAAACTGGGTACATTTTCACACAAATCAGGTTGTCCCCTCCAAACTGATTTCATTTTCCTCAAAATCTTCTATTTCCACTCCGCACTTGGTTCATTTTCCCCCAAATCATTTTTCCCCTAAAACTGGTTTCATTTTCCACAAAATATATTTTTTCCACAAAACTGGGTTTATTTCCCTACAAATTGGGTTTTCCCCACCAAACTGGGTTCATTTTCCCCAAAATCCGGGGTTTTTACCCAATTACTGGCTTTATTTCCACAAAATATTTTTTCCCCCCAAAACTGGGTTCATTTTCCCCATAATCAGCTTCTATCCTCCCAAACTGGGTTCATTTTCCCCAAAATCCTTTTTTTCTTCAAAACACTGGGTGCATTTTCACACAAATCAAGTTTTCCCCTCCAAACAGTGTTCATTTTCCCCAAAATCAGATTTTTTCCCCATTACTGGGTTCATTTCCCCAAAATCGGGTTTTTTCCCCCAAAACTGGGTTCATTATCCCCAAAATCGTTTTTTTCCCTCCCAAACTGGGTTGATTTTCCCCAAAGTCGTTTTTTTTCCAGCAAAACTCGGTTCATTTCCCTACAAGTTGTTTCCCCCCCCCCAAACTCTGTTCATTTTCCAAAAAATAGGGTTTTTTACCCGATTACTGGGTTCATTTTCCCCAAAATTATTTTTTCCCCAAAACTAGGTTTATTTTCCTCAAAAATGGATTTTTTCCCCCAAAACTGGGAAAACTGGGTTCATTTTCCGCATAATCAGAGTTTTTTCCTCCGAAACTGGGTTCATTTTCCACAAAATCCCTATTAACCCCCAAAACTGGGTACATTTTCACACAAATCAGGTTGTCCCCTCCAAACTGATTTCATTTTCCTCAAAATCTTCTATTTCCACTCCGCACTTGGTTCATTTTCCCCCAAGTCATTTTTCCCCTAAAACTGGTTTCATTTTCCACAAAATATATTTTTTCCACAAAACTGGGATTATTTCCCTACAAATTGGGTTTTCCCCACCAAACTGGGTTCATTTTCCCCAAAATCCGGGGTTTTTACCCAATTACTGGCTTTATTTCCACAAAATATTTTTTCCCCCCAAAACTGGGTTCATTTTCCCCATAATCAGCTTCTATCCTCCCAAACTGGGTTCATTTTCCCCAAATCCTTTTTTTCTTCAAAACACTGGGTGCATTTTCACACAAATCAAGTTTTCCCCTCCAAACAGTGTTCATTTTCCCCAAAATCAGATTTTTTCCCCATTACTGGGTTCATTTCCCCAAAATCGGGTTTTTTCCCCCAAAACTGGGTTCATTATCCCCAAAATCGTTTTTTTTCCCTCCCAAACTGGGTTGATTTTCCCCAAAGTCGTTTTTTTTCCAGCAAAACTCGGTTCATTTCCCTACAAGTTGTTTTCCCCCCCCCCCAAACTCTGTTCATTTTCCAAAAAAATAGGGTTTTTTACCCGATTACTGGGTTCATTTTCCCCAAAATTATTTTTTCCCCAAAACTAGGTTATTTTCCTTAAAAATGGATTTTTCCCCCAAAACTGGGTTCATTTTCCGCATAATCAGCGTTTTTTCCTCCGAAACTGGGTTCATTTTCCACAAAATCCCTATTAACCCCCAAAACTGGGTACATTTTCACACAAATCAGGTTGTCCCCTCCAAACTGATTTCATTTTCCTCAAAATCTTCTATTTCCACTCCGCACTTGGTTCATTTTCCCCCAAGTCATTTTTCCCCTAAAACTGGTTTCATTTTCCACAAAATATATTTTTTCCACAAAACTGGGTTTATTTCCCTACAAATTGGGTTTTCCCCACCAAACTGGGTTCATTTTCCCCAAAATCCGGGGTTTTTACCCAATTACTGGCTTTATTTCCACAAAATATTTTTTCCCCCAAAACTGGGTTCATTTTCCCCATAATCAGCTTCTATCCTCCCAAACTGGGTTCATTTTCCCCAAAATCCTTTTTTTCTTCAAAACACTGGGTGCATTTTCACACAAATCAAGTTTTTCCCCTCCAAACAGTGTTCATTTTCCCCAAAATCAGATTTTTTCCCCATTACTGGGTTCATTTCCCCAAAATCGGGTTTTTTTCCCCCAAAACTGGGTTCATTATCCCCAAAATCGTTTTTTTCCCTCCCAAACTGGGTTGATTTTCCCCAAAGTCGTTTTTTTTCCAGCAAAACTCGGTTCATTTCCCTACAAGTTGTTTTCCCCCCCCCAAACTCTGTTCATTTTCCAAAAAATAGGGTTTTTTACCCGATTACTGGGTTCATTTTCCCCAAAATTATTTTTTCCCCAAAACTAGGTTTATTTTCCTTAAAAATGGATTTTTCCCCCAAAACTGGGTTCATTTTCCGCATAATCAGCGTTTTTTCCTCCGAAACTGGGTTCATTTTCCACAAAATCCCTATTAACCCCCAAAACTGGGTACATTTTCACACAAATCAGGTTGTCCCCTCCAAACTGATTTCATTTTCCTCAAAATCTTCTATTTCCACTCCGCACTTGGTTCATTTTCCCCCAAATCATTTTTCCCTAAAACTGGTTTCATTTTCCACAAAATATTTTTTTCCACAAAACTGGGTTTATTTCCCTACAAATTGGGTTTTCCCCACCAAACTGGGTTCATTTTCCCCAAAATCCGGGGTTTTTACCCAATTACTGGCTTTATTTCCACAAAATATTTTTTCCCCCCAAAACTGGGTTCATTTTCCCCATAATCAGCTTCTATCCTCCCAAACTGGGTTCATTTTCCCCAAAATCCTTTTTTTCTTCAAAACACTGGGTGCATTTTCACACAAATCAAGTTTTCCCCTCCAAACAGTGTTCATTTTCCCCAAAATCAGATTTTTTCCCCATTACTGGGTTCATTTCCCCAAAATCGGGTTTTTTCCCCCAAAACTGGGTTCATTATCCCCAAAATCGTTTTTTTCCCTCCCAAACTGGGTTGATTTTCCCCAAAGTCTTTTTTTTCCAGCAAAACTCGGTTCATTTCCCTACAAGTTGTTTTCCCCTCCCCAAACTCTGTTCATTTTCCAAAAATAGGGTTTTTTACCCGATTACTGGGTTCATTTTCCCCAAAATTATTTTTTCCCCAAAACTAGGTTTATTTTCCTTAAAAATGGATTTTTCCCCCAAAACTGGGTTCATTTTCCGCATAATCAGAGTTTTTTCCTCCGAAACTGGGTTCATTTTCCACAAAATCCCTATTAACCCCCAAAACTGGGTACATTTTCACACAAATCAGGTTGTCCCCTCCAAACTGATTTCATTTTCCTCAAAATCTTCTATTTCCACTCCGCACTTGGTTCATTTTCCCCAAGTCATTTTTCCCCTAAAACTGGTTTCATTTTCCACAAATATATTTTTTCCACAAAACTGGGATTATTTCCCTACAAATTGGGTTTTCCCCACCAAACTGGGTTCATTTTCCCCAAAATCCGGGGTTTTTACCCAATTACTGGCTTTATTTCCACAAAATATTTTTTCCCCCCAAAACTGGGTTCATTTTCCCCATAATCAGCTTCTATCCTCCCAAACTGGGTTCATTTTCCCCAAAATCCTTTTTTTCTTCAAAACACTGGGTGCATTTTCACACAAATCAAGTTTTCCCCTCCAAACAGTGTTCATTTTCCCCAAAATCAGATTTTTTCCCCATTACTGGGTTCATTTCCCCAAATCGGGTTTTTTCCCCCAAAACTGGGTTCATTATCCCCAAAATCGTTTTTTTTCCCTCCCAAACTGGGTTGATTTTCCCCAAAGTCGTTTTTTTTTCCAGCAAAACTCGGTTCATTTCCCTACAAGTTGTTTTCCCCCCCCAAACTCTGTTCATTTTCCAAAAAATAGGGTTTTTTACCCGATTACTGGGTTCATTTTCCCCAAAATTATTTTTTCCCCGAAACTAGGTTTATTTTCCTTAAAAATGGATTTTTTCCCCCAAAACTGGGTTCATTTTCCGCATAATCAGAGTTTTTTCCTCCGAAACTGGGTTCATTTTCCACAAAATCCCTATTAACCCCCAAAACTGGGTACATTTTCACACAAATCAGGTTGTCCCCTCCAAACTGATTTCATTTTCCTCAAAATCTTCTATTTCCACTCCGCATCTTGGTTCATTTTCCCCCAAGTCATTTTTCCCCTAAAACTGGTTTCATTTTCCACAAAATATATTTTTTCCACAAAACTGGGATTATTTCCCTACAAATTGGGTTTTCCCCACCAAACTGGGTTCATTTTCCCAAAATCCGGGGTTTTTACCCAATTACTGGCTTTATTTCCACAAAATATTTTTTCCCCCAAAACTGGGTTCATTTTCCCCATAATCAGCTTCTATCCTCCCAAACTGGGTTCATTTTCCCCAAAATCCTTTTTTTCTTCAAAACACTGGGTGCATTTTCACACAAATCAAGTTTTCCCCTCCAAACAGTGTTCATTTTCCCCAAAATCAGATTTTTTCCCCATTACTGGGTTCATTTCCCCAAAATCGGGTTTTTTCCCCCAAAACTGGGTTCATTATCCCCAAAATCGTTTTTTTTCCCTCCCAAACTGGGTTGATTTTCCCCAAAGTCGTTTTTTTTTCCAGCAAACTCGGTTCATTTCCCTACAAGTTGTTTTCCCCCCCCCCCAAACTCTGTTCATTTTCCAAAAAAATAGGGTTTTTTACCCGATTACTGGGTTCATTTTCCCCAAAATTATTTTTTCCCCAAAACTAGGTTTATTTTCCTTAAAAATGGATTTTTCCCCCAAAACTGGGTTCATTTTCCGCATAATCAGCGTTTTTTCCTCCGAAACTGGGTTCATTTTCCACAAAATCCCTATTAACCCCCAAAACTGGGTACATTTTCACACAAATCAGGTTGTCCCCTCCAAACTGATTTCATTTTCCTCAAAATCTTCTATTTCCACTCCGCACTTGGTTCATTTTCCCCCAAGTCATTTTTCCCCTAAAACTGGTTTCATTTTCCACAAAATATATTTTTTCCACAAAACTGGGTTTATTTCCCTACAAATTGGGTTTTCCCCACCAAACTGGGTTCATTTTCCCCAAAATCCGGGGTTTTTACCCAATTACTGGCTTTATTTCCACAAAATATTTTTTTCCCCCCAAAACTGGGTTCATTTTTCCCCATAATCAGCTTCTATCCTCCCAAACTGGGTTCATTTTCCCCAAAATCCTTTTTTTCTTCAAAACACTGGGTGCATTTTCACACAAATCAAGTTTTCCCCTCCAAACAGTGTTCATTTTCCCCAAAATCAGATTTTTTCCCCATTACTGGGTTCATTTCCCCAAAATCGGGTTTTTTCCCCCAAAACTGGGTTCATTATCCCCAAAATCGTTTTTTTCCCTCCCAAACTGGGTTGATTTTCCCCAAAGTCGTTTTTTTTCCAGCAAAACTCGGTTCATTTCCCTACAAGTTGTTTTCCCCCCCCCCAAACTCTGTTCATTTTCCAAAAAATAGGGTTTTTTACCCGATTACTGGGTTCATTTTCCCCAAAATTATTTTTTCCCCAAAACTAGGTTTATTTTCCTTAAAAATGGATTTTTCCCCAAAACTGGGTTCATTTTCCGCATAATCAGCGTTTTTTCCTCCGAAACTGGGTTCATTTTCCACAAAATCCCTATTAACCCCCAAAACTGGGTACATTTTCACACAAATCAGGTTGTCCCCTCCAAACTGATTTCATTTTCCTCAAAATCTTCTATTTCCACTCCGCACTTGGTTCATTTTCCCCCAAGTCATTTTTCCCCTAAAACTGGTTTCATTTTCCACAAAATATATTTTTTCCACAAAACTGGGTTTATTTCCCTACAAATTGGGTTTTCCCCACCAAACTGGGTTCATTTTCCCCAAAATCCGGGGTTTTTACCCAATTACTGGCTTTATTTCCACAAAATATTTTTTCCCCCCAAAACTGGGTTCATTTTCCCCATAATCAGCTTCTATCCTCCCAAACTGGGTTCATTTTCCCCAAAATCCTTTTTTTCTTCAAAACACTGGGTGCATTTTCACACAAATCAAGTTTTCCCCTCCAAACAGTGTTCATTTTCCCCAAAATCAGATTTTTTCCCCATTACTGGGTTCATTTCCCCAAAATCGGGTTTTTTCCCCCAAAACTGGGTTCATTATCCCCAAAATCGTTTTTTTCCCTCCCAAACTGGGTTGATTTTCCCCAAAGTCGTTTTTTTTCCAGCAAAACTCGGTTCATTTCCCTACAAGTTGTTTTCCCCCCCCCCAAACTCTGTTCATTTTCCAAAAATAGGGTTTTTTACCCGATTACTGGGTTCATTTTCCCCAAAATTATTTTTTCCCCGAAACTAGGTTTATTTTCCTTAAAAATGGATTTTTCCCCCAAAACTGGGTTCATTTTCCGCATAATCAGAGTTTTTTCCTCCGAAACTGGGTTCATTTTCCACAAAATCCCTATTAACCCCCAAAACTGGGTACATTTTCACACAAATCAGGTTGTCCCCTCCAAACTGATTTCATTTTCCTCAAAATCTTCTATTTCCACTCCGCACTTGGTTCATTTTCCCCCAAGTCATTTTTCCCCTAAAACTGGTTTCATTTTCCACAAAATATATTTTTTCCACAAAACTGGGATTATTTCCCTACAAATTGGGTTTTCCCCACCAAACTGGGTTCATTTTCCCCAAAATCCGGGGTTTTTACCCAATTACTGGCTTTATTTCCACAAAATATTTTTTCCCCCCAAAACTGGGTTCATTTTCCCCATAATCAGCTTCTATCCTCCCAAACTGGGTTCATTTTCCCCAAAATCCTTTTTTTCTTCAAAACACTGGGTGCATTTTCACACAAATCAAGTTTTCCCCTCCAAACAGTGTTCATTTTCCCCAAAATCAGATTTTTTCCCCATTACTGGGTTCATTTCCCCAAAATCGGGTTTTTTCCCCCAAAACTGGGTTCATTATCCCCAAAATCGTTTTTTTCCCTCCCAAACTGGGTTGATTTTCCCCAAAGTCGTTTTTTTTCCAGCAAAACTCGGTTCATTTCCCTACAAGTTGTTTTCCCCCCCCCAAACTCTGTTCATTTTCCAAAAAATAGGGTTTTTTACCCGATTACTGGGTTCATTTTCCCCAAAATTATTTTTTCCCAAAACTAGGTTTATTTTCCTTAAAAATGGATTTTTTCCCCCAAAACTGGGTTCATTTTCCGCATAATCAGCGTTTTTTCCTCCGAAACTGGGTTCATTTTCCACAAAATCCCTATTAACCCCAAAACTGGGTACATTTTCACACAAATCAGGTTGTCCCCTCCAAACTGATTTCATTTTCCTCAAAATCTTCTATTTCCACTCCGCACTTGGTTCATTTTCCCCCAAGTCATTTTTCCCCTAAAACTGGTTTCATTTTCCACAAAATATATTTTTTCCACAAAACTGGGATTATTTCCCTACAAATTGGGTTTTCCCCACCAAACTGGGTTCATTTTCCCCAAAATCCGGGGTTTTTACCCAATTACTGGCTTTATTTCCACAAAATATTTTTTCCCCCCAAAACTGGGTTCATTTTCCCCATAATCAGCTTCTATCCTCCCAAACTGGTTCATTTTCCCCAAAATCCTTTTTTTCTTCAAAACACTGGGTGCATTTTCACACAAATCAAGTTTTCCCCTCCAAACAGTGTTCATTTTCCCCAAAATCAGATTTTTTCCCCATTACTGGGTTCATTTCCCCAAAATCGGGTTTTTTCCCCAAAACTGGGTTCATTATCCCCAAAATCGTTTTTTTCCCTCCCAAACTGGGTTGATTTTCCCCAAAGTCGTTTTTTTTCCAGCAAAACTCGGTTCATTTCCCTACAAGTTGTTTTCCCCCCCCCAAACTCTGTTCATTTTCCAAAAAATAGGGTTTTTTACCCGATTACTGGGTTCATTTTCCCCAAAATTATTTTTTCCCCAAAACTAGGTTTATTTTCCTTAAAAATGGATTTTTCCCCCAAAACTGGGTTCATTTTCCGCATAATCAGCGTTTTTTCCTCCGAAACTGGGTTCATTTTCCACAAAATCCCTATTAACCCCCAAAACTGGGTACATTTTCACACAAATCAGGTTGTCCCCTCCAAACTGATTTCATTTTCCTCAAAATCTTCTATTTCCACTCCGCACTTGGTTCATTTTCCCCCAAATCATTTTTCCCCTAAAACTGGTTTCATTTTCCACAAAATATATTTTTTCCACAAAACTGGGTTTATTTCCCTACAAATTGGGTTTTCCCCACCAAACTGGGTTCATTTTCCCCAAAATCCGGGGTTTTTACCCAATTACTGGCTTTATTTCCACAAAATATTTTTTCCCCCCAAAACTGGGTTCATTTTCCCCATAATCAGCTTCTATCCTCCCAAACTGGGTTCATTTTCCCCAAAATCCTTTTTTTCTTCAAAACACTGGGTGCATTTTCACACAAATCAAGTTTTCCCCTCCAAACAGTGTTCATTTTCCCCAAAATCAGATTTTTTCCCCATTACTGGGTTCATTTCCCAAAATCGGGTTTTTTCCCCCAAAACTGGGTTCATTATCCCCAAAATCGTTTTTTTCCCTCCCAAACTGGGTTGATTTTCCCCAAAGTCGTTTTTTTTCCAGCAAAACTCGGTTCATTTCCCTACAAGTTGTTTTCCCCCCCCCAAACTCTGTTCATTTTCCAAAAAATAGGGTTTTTTACCCGATTACTGGGTTCATTTTCCCCAAAATTATTTTTTCCCCAAAACTAGGTTTATTTTCCTTAAAAATGGATTTTTTCCCCCAAAACTGGGTTCATTTTCCGCATAATCAGCATTTTTTCCTCCGAAACTAGGTTCATTTTCCAGAAAATCCCTATTAACCCCCAAAACTGGGTACATTTTCACACAAATCAGGTTGTCCCCTCCAAACTGATTTCATTTTCCTCAAAATCTTCTATTTCCACTCCGCACTTGGTTCATTTTCCCCCAAGTCATTTTTCCCCTAAAACTGGTTTCATTTTCCACAAAATATATTTTTTCCACAAAACTGGGTTTATTTCCCTACAAATTGGGTTTTCCCCACCAAACTGGGTTCATTTTCCCCAAAATCCGGGGTTTTTACCCAATTACTGGCTTTATTTCCACAAAATATTTTTTCCCCCCAAAACTGGGTTCATTTTCCCCATAATCAGCTTCTATCCTCCCAAACTGGGTTCATTTTCCCCAAAATCCTTTTTTTCTTCAAAACACTGGGTGCATTTTCACACAAATCAAGTTTTCCCCTCCAAACAGTGTTCATTTTCCCCAAAATCAGATTTTTTCCCCATTACTGGGTTCATTTCCCCAAAATCGGGTTTTTTCCCCCAAAACTGGGTTCATTATCCCCAAAATCGTTTTTTTCCCTCCCAAACTGGGTTGATTTTCCCCAAAGTCGTTTTTTTTCCAGCAAAACTCGGTTCATTTCCCTACAAGTTGTTTCCCCCCCCCCCAAACTCTGTTCATTTTCCAAAAAATAGGGTTTTTTACCCGATTACTGGGTTCATTTTCCCCAAAATTATTTTTTCCCCAAAACTAGGTTTATTTTCCTTAAAAATGGATTTTCCCCCTAAAACTGGGTTCATTTTCCGCATAATCAGCATTTTTTCCTCCGAAACTGGGTTCATTTTCCACAAAATCCCTATTAACCCCCAAAACTGGGTACATTTTCACACAAATCAGGTTGTCCCCTCCAAACTGATTTCATTTTCCTCAAAATCTTCTATTTCCACTCCGCACTTGGTTCATTTTCCCCCAAATCATTTTTCCCCTAAAACTGGTTTCATTTTCCACAAAATATATTTTTTCCACAAAACTGGGTTTATTTCCCTACAAATTGGGTTTTCCCCACCAAACTGGGTTCATTTTCCCCAAAATCCGGGGTTTTTACCCAATTACTGGCTTTATTTCCACAAAATATTTTTTCCCCCCAAAACTGGGTTCATTTTCCCCATAATCAGCTTCTATCCTCCCAAACTGGGTTCATTTTCCCCAAAATCCTTTTTTTCTTCAAAACACTGGGTGCATTTTCACACAAATCAAGTTTTCCCCTCCAAACAGTGTTCATTTTCCCCAAAATCAGATTTTTTCCCCATTACTGGGTTCATTTCCCCAAAATCGGGTTTTTTCCCCCAAAACTGGGTTCATTATCCCCAAAATCGTTTTTTTCCCTCCCAAACTGGGTTGATTTTCCCCAAAGTCTTTTTTTTTCCAGCAAAACTCGGTTCATTTCCCTACAAGTTGTTTCCCCCCCCCCCAAACTCTGTTCATTTTCCAAAAAATAGGGTTTTTTACCCGATTACTGGGTTCATTTTCCCCAAAATTATTTTTTCCCCAAAACTAGGTTTATTTTCCTTAAAAATGGATTTTTCCCCCAAAACTGGGTTCATTTTCCGCATAATCAGCGTTTTTTCCTCCGAAACTAGGTTCATTTTCCACAAAATCCCTATTAACCCCCAAAACTGGGTACATTTTCACACAAATCAGGTTGTCCCCTCCAAACTGATTTCATTTTCCTCAAAATCTTCTATTTCCACTCCGCACTTGGTTCATTTTCCCCCAAATCATTTTTCCCCTAAAACTGGTTTCATTTTCCACAAAATATATTTTTTCCACAAAACTGGGTTTATTTCCCTACAAATTGGGTTTTCCCCACCAAACTGGGTTCATTTTCCCCAAAATCCAGGGTTTTTACCCAATTACTGGCTTTATTTCCACAAAATATTTTTTCCCCCCAAAACTGGGTTCATTTTCCCCATAATCAGCTTCTATCCTCCCAAACTGGGTTCATTTTCCCCAAAATCCTTTTTTTCTTCAAAACACTGGGTGCATTTTCACACAAATCAAGTTTTCCCCTCCAAACAGTGTTCATTTTCCCCAAAATCAGATTTTTTCCCCATTACTGGGTTCATTTCCCCAAAATCGGGTTTTTTCCCCCAAAACTGGGTTCATTATCCCCAAAATCGTTTTTTTCCCTCCCAAACTGGGTTGATTTTCCCCAAAGTCGTTTTTTTTCCAGCAAAACTCGGTTCATTTCCCTACAAGTTGTTTCCCCCCCCCCAAACTCTGTTCATTTTCCAAAAAATAGGGTTTTTTACCCGATTACTGGGTTCATTTTCCCCAAAATTATTTTTTCCCCAAAACTAGGTTTATTTTCCTTAAAAATGGATTTTTTCCCCCAAAACTGGGTTCATTTTCCGCATAATCAGCATTTTTTCCTCCGAAACTGGGTTCATTTTCCACAAAATCCCTATTAACCCCCAAAACTGGGTACATTTTCACACAAATCAGGTTGTCCCCTCCAAACTGATTTCATTTTCCTCAAAATCTTCTATTTCCACTCCGCACTTGGTTCATTTTCCCCCAAGTCATTTTTCCCCTAAAACTGGTTTCATTTTCCACAAAATATATTTTTTCCACAAAACTGGGTTTATTTCCCTACAAATTGGGTTTTCCCCACCAAACTGGGTTCATTTTCCCCAAAATCCGGGGTTTTTACCCAATTACTGGCTTTATTTCCACAAAATATTTTTTCCCCCCAAAACTGGGTTCATTTTCCCCATAATCAGCTTCTATCCTCCCAAACTGGGTTCATTTTCCCCAAAATCCTTTTTTTCTTCAAAACACTGGGTGCATTTTCACACAAATCAAGTTTTCCCCTCCAAACAGTGTTCATTTTCCCCAAAATCAGATTTTTTCCCCATTACTGGGTTCATTTCCCCAAAATCGGGTTTTTTCCCCCAAAACTGGGTTCATTATCCCCAAAATCGTTTTTTTCCCTCCCAAACTGGGTTGATTTTCCCCAAAGTCTTTTTTTTTCCAGCAAAACTCGGTTCATTTCCCTACAAGTTGTTTCCCCCCCCCCCAAACTCTGTTCATTTTCCAAAAAATAGGGTTTTTTACCCGATTACTGGGTTCATTTTCCCCAAAATTATTTTTTCCCCAAAACTAGGTTTATTTTCCTTAAAAATGGATTTTTCCCCCAAAACTGGGTTCATTTTCCGCATAATCAGAGTTTTTTCCTCCGAAACTGGGTTCATTTTCCACAAAATCCCTATTAACCCCCAAAACTGGGTACATTTTCACACAAATCAGGTTGTCCCCTCCAAACTGATTTCATTTTCCTCAAAATCTTCTATTTCCACTCCGCACTTGGTTCATTTTCCCCCAAGTCATTTTTCCCCTAAAACTGGTTTCATTTTCCACAAAATATATTTTTTCCACAAAACTGGGATTATTTCCCTACAAATTGGGTTTTCCCCACCAAACTGGGTTCATTTTCCCCAAAATCCGCGGTTTTTACCCAATTACTGGCTTTATTTCCACAAAATATTTTTTCCCCCCAAAACTGGGTTCATTTTCCCCATAATCAGCTTCTATCCTCCCAAACTGGGTTCATTTTCCCCAAAATCCTTTTTTTCTTCAAAACACTGGGTGCATTTTCACACAAATCAAGTTTTCCCCTCCAAACAGTGTTCATTTTCCCCAAAATCAGATTTTTTCCCCATTACTGGGTTCATTTCCCCAAAATCGGGTTTTTTCCCCCAAAACTGGGTTCATTATCCCCAAAATCGTTTTTTTCCCTCCCAAACTGGGTTGATTTTCCCCAAAGTCGTTTTTTTTCCAGCAAAACTCGGTTCATTTCCCTACAAGTTGTTTTCCCCCCCCCAAACTCTGTTCATTTTCCAAAAAATAGGGTTTTTTACCCGATTACTGGGTTCATTTTCCCCAAAATTATTTTTTCCCCAAAACTAGGTTTATTTTCCTTAAAAATGGATTTTTTCCCCCAAAACTGGGTTCATTTTCCGCATAATCAGCGTTTTTTCCTCCGAAACTGGGTTCATTTTCCACAAAATCCCTATTAACCCCCAAAACTGGGTACATTTTCACACAAATCAGGTTGTCCCCTCCAAACTGATTTCATTTTCCTCAAAATCTTCTATTTCCACTCCGCACTTGGTTCATTTTCCCCCAAGTCATTTTTCCCCTAAAACTGGTTTCATTTTCCACAAAATATATTTTTTCCACAAAACTGGGATTATTTCCCTACAAATTGGGTTTTCCCCACCAAACTGGGTTCATTTTCCCCAAAATCCGGGGTTTTTACCCAATTACTGGCTTTATTTCCACAAAATATTTTTTCCCCCCAAAACTGGGTTCATTTTCCCCATAATCAGCTTCTATCCTCCCAAACTGGGTTCATTTTCCCCAAAATCCTTTTTTTCTTCAAAACACTGGGTGCATTTTCACACAAATCAAGTTTTCCCCTCCAAACAGTGTTCATTTTCCCCAAAATCAGATTTTTTCCCCATTACTGGGTTCATTTCCCCAAAATCGGGTTTTTTCCCCCAAAACTGGGTTCATTATCCCCAAAATCGTTTTTTTCCCTCCCAAACTGGGTTGATTTTCCCCAAAGTCGTTTTTTTTCCAGCAAAACTCGGTTCATTTCCCTACAAGTTGTTTTCCCCCCCCCCAAACTCTGTTCATTTTCCAAAAAATAGGGTTTTTTACCCGATTACTGGGTTCATTTTCCCCAAAATTATTTTTTCCCCAAAACTAGGTTTATTTTCCTTAAAAATGGATTTTTCCCCCAAAACTGGGTTCATTTTCCGCATAATCAGCGTTTTTTCCTCCGAAACTGGGTTCATTTTCCACAAAATCCCTATTAACCCCCAAAACTGGGTACATTTTCACACAAATCAGGTTGTCCCCTCCAAACTGATTTCATTTTCCTCAAAATCTTCTATTTCCACTCCGCACTTGGTTCATTTTCCCCCAAATCATTTTTCCCCTAAAACTGGTTTCATTTTCCACAAAATATATTTTTTCCACAAAACTGGGTTTATTTCCCTACAAATTGGGTTTTCCCCACCAAACTGGGTTCATTTTCCCCAAAATCCGGGGTTTTTACCCAATTACTGGCTTTATTTCCACAAAATATTTTTTCCCCCCAAAACTGGGTTCATTTTCCCCATAATCAGCTTCTATCCTCCCAAACTGGGTTCATTTTCCCCAAAATCCTTTTTTTCTTCAAAACACTGGGTGCATTTTCACACAAATCAAGTTTTCCCCTCCAAACAGTGTTCATTTTCCCCAAAATCAGATTTTTTCCCCATTACTGGGTTCATTTCCCCAAAATCGGGTTTTTTCCCCCAAAACTGGGTTCATTATCCCCAAAATCGTTTTTTTCCCTCCCAAACTGGGTTGATTTTCCCCAAAGTCGTTTTTTTTCCAGCAAAACTCGGTTCATTTCCCTACAAGTTGTTTTCCCCCCCCCAAACTCTGTTCATTTTCCAAAAAATAGGGTTTTTTACCCGATTACTGGGTTCATTTTCCCCAAAATTATTTTTTCCCCAAAACTAGGTTTATTTTCCTTAAAAATGGATTTTTTCCCCCAAAACTGGGTTCATTTTCCGCATAATCAGCATTTTTTCCTCCGAAACTAGGTTCATTTTCCAGAAAATCCCTATTAACCCCCAAAACTGGGTACATTTTCACACAAATCAGGTTGTCCCCTCCAAACTGATTTCATTTTCCTCAAAATCTTCTATTTCCACTCCGCACTTGGTTCATTTTCCCCCAAGTCATTTTTCCCCTAAAACTGGTTTCATTTTCCACAAAATATATTTTTTCCACAAAACTGGGTTTATTTCCCTACAAATTGGGTTTTCCCCACCAAACTGGGTTCATTTTCCCCAAAATCCGGGGTTTTTACCCAATTACTGGCTTTATTTCCACAAAATATTTTTTCCCCCCAAAACTGGGTTCATTTTCCCCATAATCAGCTTCTATCCTCCCAAACTGGGTTCATTTTCCCCAAAATCCTTTTTTTCTTCAAAACACTGGGTGCATTTTCACACAAATCAAGTTTTCCCCTCCAAACAGTGTTCATTTTCCCCAAAATCAGATTTTTTCCCCATTACTGGGTTCATTTCCCCAAAATCGGGTTTTTTCCCCCAAAACTGGGTTCATTATCCCCAAAATCGTTTTTTTCCCTCCCAAACTGGGTTGATTTTCCCCAAAGTCGTTTTTTTTCCAGCAAAACTCGGTTCATTTCCCTACAAGTTGTTTTCCCCCCCCCCAAACTCTGTTCATTTTCCAAAAAATAGGGTTTTTTACCCGATTACTGGGTTCATTTTCCCCAAAATTATTTTTTCCCCAAAACTAGGTTTATTTTCCTTAAAAATGGATTTTTCCCCCAAAACTGGGTTCATTTTCCGCATAATCAGCGTTTTTTCCTCCGAAACTGGGTTCATTTTCCACAAAATCCCTATTAACCCCCAAAACTGGGTACATTTTCACACAAATCAGGTTGTCCCCTCCAAACTGATTTCATTTTCCTCAAAATCTTCTATTTCCACTCCGCACTTGGTTCATTTTCCCCCAAATCATTTTTCCCCTAAAACTGGTTTCATTTTCCACAAAATATATTTTTTCCACAAAACTGGGTTTATTTCCCTACAAATTGGGTTTTCCCCACCAAACTGGGTTCATTTTCCCCAAAATCCGGGGTTTTTACCCAATTACTGGCTTTATTTCCACAAAATATTTTTTCCCCCCAAAACTGGGTTCATTTTCCCCATAATCAGCTTCTATCCTCCCAAACTGGGTTCATTTTCCCCAAAATCCTTTTTTTCTTCAAAACACTGGGTGCATTTTCACACAAATCAAGTTTTCCCCTCCAAACAGTGTTCATTTTCCCCAAAATCAGATTTTTTCCCCATTACTGGGTTCATTTCCCCAAAATCGGGTTTTTTCCCCCAAAACTGGGTTCATTATCCCCAAAATCGTTTTTTTCCCTCCCAAACTGGGTTGATTTTCCCCAAAGTCGTTTTTTTTCCAGCAAAACTCGGTTCATTTCCCTACAAGTTGTTTTCCCCCCCCCAAACTCTGTTCATTTTCCAAAAAATAGGGTTTTTTACCCGATTACTGGGTTCATTTTCCCCAAAATTATTTTTTCCCCAAAACTAGGTTTATTTTCCTTAAAAATGGATTTTTTCCCCCAAAACTGGGTTCATTTTCCGCATAATCAGCATTTTTTCCTCCGAAACTAGGTTCATTTTCCAGAAAATCCCTATTAACCCCCAAAACTGGGTACATTTTCACACAAATCAGGTTGTCCCCTCCAAACTGATTTCATTTTCCTCAAAATCTTCTATTTCCACTCCGCACTTGGTTCATTTTCCCCCAAGTCATTTTTCCCCTAAAACTGGTTTCATTTTCCACAAAATATATTTTTTCCACAAAACTGGGTTTATTTCCCTACAAATTGGGTTTTCCCCACCAAACTGGGTTCATTTTCCCCAAAATCCGGGGTTTTTACCCAATTACTGGCTTTATTTCCACAAAATATTTTTTCCCCCCAAAACTGGGTTCATTTTCCCCATAATCAGCTTCTATCCTCCCAAACTGGGTTCATTTTCCCCAAAATCCTTTTTTTCTTCAAAACACTGGGTGCATTTTCACACAAATCAAGTTTTCCCCTCCAAACAGTGTTCATTTTCCCCAAAATCAGATTTTTTCCCCATTACTGGGTTCATTTCCCCAAAATCGGGTTTTTTCCCCCAAAACTGGGTTCATTATCCCCAAAATCGTTTTTTTCCCTCCCAAACTGGGTTGATTTTCCCCAAAGTCGTTTTTTTTCCAGCAAAACTCGGTTCATTTCCCTACAAGTTGTTTCCCCCCCCCCCAAACTCTGTTCATTTTCCAAAAAATAGGGTTTTTTACCCGATTACTGGGTTCATTTTCCCCAAAATTATTTTTTCCCCAAAACTAGGTTTATTTTCCTTAAAAATGGATTTTCCCCCTAAAACTGGGTTCATTTTCCGCATAATCAGCATTTTTTCCTCCGAAACTGGGTTCATTTTCCACAAAATCCCTATTAACCCCCAAAACTGGGTACATTTTCACACAAATCAGGTTGTCCCCTCCAAACTGATTTCATTTTCCTCAAAATCTTCTATTTCCACTCCGCACTTGGTTCATTTTCCCCCAAATCATTTTTCCCCTAAAACTGGTTTCATTTTCCACAAAATATATTTTTTCCACAAAACTGGGTTTATTTCCCTACAAATTGGGTTTTCCCCACCAAACTGGGTTCATTTTCCCCAAAATCCGGGGTTTTTACCCAATTACTGGCTTTATTTCCACAAAATATTTTTTCCCCCCAAAACTGGGTTCATTTTCCCCATAATCAGCTTCTATCCTCCCAAACTGGGTTCATTTTCCCCAAAATCCTTTTTTTCTTCAAAACACTGGGTGCATTTTCACACAAATCAAGTTTTCCCCTCCAAACAGTGTTCATTTTCCCCAAAATCAGATTTTTTCCCCATTACTGGGTTCATTTCCCCAAAATCGGGTTTTTTCCCCCAAAACTGGGTTCATTATCCCCAAAATCGTTTTTTTCCCTCCCAAACTGGGTTGATTTTCCCCAAAGTCTTTTTTTTTCCAGCAAAACTCGGTTCATTTCCCTACAAGTTGTTTCCCCCCCCCCCAAACTCTGTTCATTTTCCAAAAAATAGGGTTTTTTACCCGATTACTGGGTT
Organism: Tapera naevia; assembly: GCA_033556795.1. Taxonomy (NCBI): domain Eukaryota; kingdom Metazoa; phylum Chordata; class Aves; order Cuculiformes; family Neomorphidae; genus Tapera; species Tapera naevia. The sequence goes on from JAUMJJ010000322.1 coordinate 33,654, forward strand.
CATTTTCCCCAAAATTATTTTTTCCCCAAAACTAGGTTTATTTTCCTTAAAAATGGATTTTTCCCCCAAAACTGGGTTCATTTTCCGCATAATCAGCGTTTTTTCCTCCGAAACTAGGTTCATTTTCCACAAAATCCCTATTAACCCCCAAAACTGGGTACATTTTCACACAAATCAGGTTGTCCCCTCCAAACTGATTTCATTTTCCTCAAAATCTTCTATTTCCACTCCGCACTTGGTTCATTTTCCCCCAAATCATTTTTCCCCTAAAACTGGTTTCATTTTCCACAAAATATATTTTTTCCACAAAACTGGGTTTATTTCCCTACAAATTGGGTTTTCCCCACCAAACTGGGTTCATTTTCCCCAAAATCCGGGGTTTTTACCCAATTACTGGCTTTATTTCCACAAAATATTTTTTCCCCCCAAAACTGGGTTCATTTTCCCCATAATCAGCTTCTATCCTCCCAAACTGGGTTCATTTTCCCCAAAATCCTTTTTTTCTTCAAAACACTGGGTGCATTTTCACACAAATCAAGTTTTCCCCTCCAAACAGTGTTCATTTTCCCCAAAATCAGATTTTTTCCCCATTACTGGGTTCATTTCCCCAAAATCGGGTTTTTTCCCCCAAAACTGGGTTCATTATCCCCAAAATCGTTTTTTTCCCTCCCAAACTGGGTTGATTTTCCCCAAAGTCGTTTTTTTTCCAGCAAAACTCGGTTCATTTCCCTACAAGTTGTTTCCCCCCCCCCCAAACTCTGTTCATTTTCCAAAAAATAGGGTTTTTTACCCGATTACTGGGTTCATTTTCCCCAAAATTATTTTTTCCCCAAAACTAGGTTTATTTTCCTTAAAAATGGATTTTTTCCCCCAAAACTGGGTTCATTTTCCGCATAATCAGCATTTTTTCCTCCGAAACTAGGTTCATTTTCCACAAAATCCCTATTAACCCCCAAAACTGGGTACATTTTCACACAAATCAGGTTGTCCCCTCCAAACTGATTTCATTTTCCTCAAAATCTTCTATTTCCACTCCGCACTTGGTTCATTTTCCCCCAAGTCATTTTTCCCCTAAAACTGGTTTCATTTTCCACAAAATATATTTTTTCCACAAAACTGGGTTTATTTCCCTACAAATTGGGTTTTCCCCACCAAACTGGGTTCATTTTCCCCAAAATCCGGGGTTTTTACCCAATTACTGGCTTTATTTCCACAAAATATTTTTTCCCCCCAAAACTGGGTTCATTTTCCCCATAATCAGCTTCTATCCTCCCAAACTGGGTTCATTTTCCCCAAAATCCTTTTTTTCTTCAAAACACTGGGTGCATTTTCACACAAATCAAGTTTTCCCCTCCAAACAGTGTTCATTTTCCCCAAAATCAGATTTTTTCCCCATTACTGGGTTCATTTCCCCAAAATCGGGTTTTTTCCCCCAAAACTGGGTTCATTATCCCCAAAATCGTTTTTTTCCCTCCCAAACTGGGTTGATTTTCCCCAAAGTCGTTTTTTTTCCAGCAAAACTCGGTTCATTTCCCTACAAGTTGTTTTCCCCCCCCCAAACTCTGTTCATTTTCCAAAAAATAGGGTTTTTTACCCGATTACTGGGTTCATTTTCCCCAAAATTATTTTTTCCCCAAAACTAGGTTTATTTTCCTTAAAAATGGATTTTTTCCCCCAAAACTGGGTTCATTTTCCGCATAATCAGCATTTTTTCCTCCGAAACTAGGTTCATTTTCCAGAAAATCCCTATTAACCCCCAAAACTGGGTACATTTTCACACAAATCAGGTTGTCCCCTCCAAACTGATTTCATTTTCCTCAAAATCTTCTATTTCCACTCCGCACTTGGTTCATTTTCCCCCAAGTCATTTTTCCCCTAAAACTGGTTTCATTTTCCACAAAATATATTTTTTCCACAAAACTGGGTTTATTTCCCTACAAATTGGGTTTTCCCCACCAAACTGGGTTCATTTTCCCCAAAATCCGGGGTTTTTACCCAATTACTGGCTTTATTTCCACAAAATATTTTTTCCCCCCAAAACTGGGTTCATTTTCCCCATAATCAGCTTCTATCCTCCCAAACTGGGTTCATTTTCCCCAAAATCCTTTTTTTCTTCAAAACACTGGGTGCATTTTCACACAAATCAAGTTTTCCCCTCCAAACAGTGTTCATTTTCCCCAAAATCAGATTTTTTCCCCATTACTGGGTTCATTTCCCCAAAATCGGGTTTTTTCCCCCAAAACTGGGTTCATTATCCCCAAAATCGTTTTTTTCCCTCCCAAACTGGGTTGATTTTCCCCAAAGTCGTTTTTTTTCCAGCAAAACTCGGTTCATTTCCCTACAAGTTGTTTCCCCCCCCCCCAAACTCTGTTCATTTTCCAAAAAATAGGGTTTTTTACCCGATTACTGGGTTCATTTTCCCCAAAATTATTTTTTCCCCAAAACTAGGTTTATTTTCCTTAAAAATGGATTTTCCCCCTAAAACTGGGTTCATTTTCCGCATAATCAGCATTTTTTCCTCCGAAACTGGGTTCATTTTCCACAAAATCCCTATTAACCCCCAAAACTGGGTACATTTTCACACAAATCAGGTTGTCCCCTCCAAACTGATTTCATTTTCCTCAAAATCTTCTATTTCCACTCCGCACTTGGTTCATTTTCCCCCAAATCATTTTTCCCCTAAAACTGGTTTCATTTTCCACAAAATATATTTTTTCCACAAAACTGGGTTTATTTCCCTACAAATTGGGTTTTCCCCACCAAACTGGGTTCATTTTCCCCAAAATCCGGGGTTTTTACCCAATTACTGGCTTTATTTCCACAAAATATTTTTTCCCCCCAAAACTGGGTTCATTTTCCCCATAATCAGCTTCTATCCTCCCAAACTGGGTTCATTTTCCCCAAAATCCTTTTTTTCTTCAAAACACTGGGTGCATTTTCACACAAATCAAGTTTTCCCCTCCAAACAGTGTTCATTTTCCCCAAAATCAGATTTTTTCCCCATTACTGGGTTCATTTCCCCAAAATCGGGTTTTTTCCCCCAAAACTGGGTTCATTATCCCCAAAATCGTTTTTTTCCCTCCCAAACTGGGTTGATTTTCCCCAAAGTCGTTTTTTTTCCAGCAAAACTCGGTTCATTTCCCTACAAGTTGTTTCCCCCCCCCCAAACTCTGTTCATTTTCCAAAAAATAGGGTTTTTTACCCGATTACTGGGTTCATTTTCCCCAAAATTATTTTTTCCCCAAAACTAGGTTTATTTTCCTTAAAAATGGATTTTTCCCCCAAAACTGGGTTCATTTTCCGCATAATCAGCGTTTTTTCCTCCGAAACTAGGTTCATTTTCCACAAAATCCCTATTAACCCCCAAAACTGGGTACATTTTCACACAAATCAGGTTGTCCCCTCCAAACTGATTTCATTTTCCTCAAAATCTTCTATTTCCACTCCGCACTTGGTTCATTTTCCCCCAAATCATTTTTCCCCTAAAACTGGTTTCATTTTCCACAAAATATATTTTTTCCACAAAACTGGGTTTATTTCCCTACAAATTGGGTTTTCCCCACCAAACTGGGTTCATTTTCCCCAAAATCCGGGGTTTTTACCCAATTACTGGCTTTATTTCCACAAAATATTTTTTCCCCCCAAAACTGGGTTCATTTTCCCCATAATCAGCTTCTATCCTCCCAAACTGGGTTCATTTTCCCCAAAATCCTTTTTTTCTTCAAAACACTGGGTGCATTTTCACACAAATCAAGTTTTCCCCTCCAAACAGTGTTCATTTTCCCCAAAATCAGATTTTTTCCCCATTACTGGGTTCATTTCCCCAAAATCGGGTTTTTTCCCCCAAAACTGGGTTCATTATCCCCAAAATCGTTTTTTTCCCTCCCAAACTGGGTTGATTTTCCCCAAAGTCGTTTTTTTTCCAGCAAAACTCGGTTCATTTCCCTACAAGTTGTTTCCCCCCCCCCCAAACTCTGTTCATTTTCCAAAAAATAGGGTTTTTTACCCGATTACTGGGTTCATTTTCCCCAAAATTATTTTTTCCCCAAAACTAGGTTTATTTTCCTTAAAAATGGATTTTTTCCCCCAAAACTGGGTTCATTTTCCGCATAATCAGCATTTTTTCCTCCGAAACTAGGTTCATTTTCCACAAAATCCCTATTAACCCCCAAAACTGGGTACATTTTCACACAAATCAGGTTGTCCCCTCCAAACTGATTTCATTTTCCTCAAAATCTTCTATTTCCACTCCGCACTTGGTTCATTTTCCCCCAAGTCATTTTTCCCCTAAAACTGGTTTCATTTTCCACAAAATATATTTTTTCCACAAAACTGGGTTTATTTCCCTACAAATTGGGTTTTCCCCACCAAACTGGGTTCATTTTCCCCAAAATCCGGGGTTTTTACCCAATTACTGGCTTTATTTCCACAAAATATTTTTTCCCCCCAAAACTGGGTTCATTTTCCCCATAATCAGCTTCTATCCTCCCAAACTGGGTTCATTTTCCCCAAAATCCTTTTTTTCTTCAAAACACTGGGTGCATTTTCACACAAATCAAGTTTTCCCCTCCAAACAGTGTTCATTTTCCCCAAAATCAGATTTTTTCCCCATTACTGGGTTCATTTCCCCAAAATCGGGTTTTTTCCCCCAAAACTGGGTTCATTATCCCCAAAATCGTTTTTTTCCCTCCCAAACTGGGTTGATTTTCCCCAAAGTCGTTTTTTTTCCAGCAAAACTCGGTTCATTTCCCTACAAGTTGTTTTCCCCCCCCCCAAACTCTGTTCATTTTCCAAAAAATAGGGTTTTTTACCCGATTACTGGGTTCATTTTCCCCAAAATTATTTTTTCCCCAAAACTAGGTTTATTTTCCTTAAAAATGGATTTTTTCCCCCAAAACTGGGTTCATTTTCCGCATAATCAGCATTTTTTCCTCCGAAACTAGGTTCATTTTCCACAAAATCCCTATTAACCCCCAAAACTGGGTACATTTTCACACAAATCAGGTTGTCCCCTCCAAACTGATTTCATTTTCCTCAAAATCTTCTATTTCCACTCCGCACTTGGTTCATTTTCCCCCAAATCATTTTTCCCCTAAAACTGGTTTCATTTTCCACAAAATATATTTTTTCCACAAAACTGGGTTTATTTCCCTACAAATTGGGTTTTCCCCACCAAACTGGGTTCATTTTCCCCAAAATCCGGGGTTTTTACCCAATTACTGGCTTTATTTCCACAAAATATTTTTTCCCCCCAAAACTGGGTTCATTTTCCCCATAATCAGCTTCTATCCTCCCAAACTGGGTTCATTTTCCCCAAAATCCTTTTTTTCTTCAAAACACTGGGTGCATTTTCACACAAATCAAGTTTTCCCCTCCAAACAGTGTTCATTTTCCCCAAAATCAGATTTTTTCCCCATTACTGGGTTCATTTCCCCAAAATCGGGTTTTTTCCCCCAAAACTGGGTTCATTATCCCCAAAATCGTTTTTTTCCCTCCCAAACTGGGTTGATTTTCCCCAAAGTCGTTTTTTTTCCAGCAAAACTCGGTTCATTTCCCTACAAGTTGTTTCCCCCCCCCCCAAACTCTGTTCATTTTCCAAAAAATAGGGTTTTTTACCCGATTACTGGGTTCATTTTCCCCAAAATTATTTTTTCCCCAAAACTAGGTTTATTTTCCTTAAAAATGGATTTTTCCCCCAAAACTGGGTTCATTTTCCGCATAATCAGCGTTTTTTCCTCCGAAACTGGGTTCATTTTCCACAAAATCCCTATTAACCCCCAAAACTGGGTACATTTTCACACAAATCAGGTTGTCCCCTCCAAACTGATTTCATTTTCCTCAAAATCTTCTATTTCCACTCCGCACTTGGTTCATTTTCCCCCAAATCATTTTTCCCCTCTAAAACTGGTTTCATTTTCCACAAAATATATTTTTTCCACAAAACTGGGTTATTTCCCTACAAATTGGGTTTTCCTCACCAAACTGGGTTCATTTTCCCCAAAATCCGGGGTTTTTACCCAATTACTGGCTTTATTTCCACAAAATATTTTTTCCCCCCAAAACTGGGTTCATTTTCCCCATAATCAGCTTCTATCCTCCCAAACTGGGTTCATTTTCCCCAAAATCCTTTTTTTCTTCAAAACACTGGGTGCATTTTCACACAAATCAAGTTTTCCCCTCCAAACAGTGTTCATTTTCCCCAAAATCAGATTTTGTTCCCCATTACTGGGTTCATTTCCCCCAAAATCGGGTTTTTTCCCCCAAAACTGGGTTCATTATCCCCAAAATCGTTTTTTTTCCCTCCCAAACTGGGTTGATTTTCCCTAAAGTCGTTTTTTTTTCCAGCAAAACTCGGTTCATTTCCCTACAAGTTGTTTCCCCCCCCCCCCCAACTCTGTTCATTTTCGAAAAATACGGGTTTTTTACCCGATTACTGGGTTCATTTTCCCCAAAATTATTTTTTCCCAAAACTAGGTTTATTTTCCTTAAAAATGGATTTTCCCCCCAAAACTGGGTTCATTTTCCGCATAATCAGCATTTTTTCCTCCGAAACTAGGTTCATTTTCCACAAAATCCCTATTAACCCCCAAAACTGGGTACATTTTCACACAAATCTGGTTGTCCCCTCCAAACTGATTTCATTTTCCTCAAAATCTTCTATTCCACTCCGCACTTGGTTCATTTTCCCCCAAATCATTTTTCCCCTAAAACTGGTTTCATTTTCCACAAAATATATTTTTTCCACCAAAACTGGGTTTATTTCCCTACAAATTGGGTTTTCCCCACCAAACTGGGTTCATTTTCCCAAAATCCGGGGTTTTTACCCAATTACTGGCTTTATTTCCACAAAATATTTTTTCCCCCCAAAACTGGGTTCATTTTCCCCATAATCAGCTTCTATCCTCCCAAACTGGGTTCATTTTCCCCAAAATCCTTTTTTTCTTCAAAACACTGGGTGAATTTTCACACAAATCAAGTTTTCCCCTCCAAACAGTGTTCATTTTCCCCAAAATCAGATTTTTTCCCCATTACTGGGTTCATTTCCCCAAAATCGGGTTTTTTCCCCCAAAACTGGGTTCATTATCCCCAAAATCGTTTTTTTCCCTCCCAAACTGGGTTGATTTTCCCCAAAGTCGTTTTTTTTTCCAGCAAAACTCGGTTCATTTCCCTACAAGTTGTTCCCCCCCCCCCCCAACTCTGTTCATTTTCCAAAAAATACGGGTTTTTTACCCGATTACTGGGTTCATTTTCCCCAAAAATATTTTTCCCCAAAATTAGGTTTATTTTCCTTAAAATGGATTTTCCCCCTAAAACTGGTTTTATTTTCCGCATAATCAGCATTTTTTCCTCCGAAACTAGGTTCATTTTCCACAAAATCCCTATTAACCCCCAAAACTGGGTACATTTTCACACAAATCAGGTTGTCCCCTCCAAACTGATTTCATTTTCCTCAAAATCTTCTATTTCCACTCCGCACTTGGTTCATTTTCCCCCAAATCATTTTTCCCCTAAAACTGGTTTCATTTTCCACAAAATATATTTTTTCCACAAAACTGGGTTATTTCCCTACAAATTGGGTTTTCCCCACCAAACTGGGTTCATTTTCCCCAAAATCCGTGGTTTTTACCCAATTACTGGCTTTATTTCCACAAAATATTTTTTCCCCCCAAAACTGGGTTCATTTTCCCCATAATCAGCTCCTATCCTCCCAAACTGGGTTCATTTTCCCCAAAATCCTTTTTTTCTTCAAAACACTGGGTGCATTTTCACACAAATCAAGTTTTCCCCCTCCAAACAGTGTTCATTTTCCCCAAAATCAGATTTTTTCCCCATTACTGGGTTCATTTCCCCAAAATCGGGTTTTTTCCCCCAAAACTGGGTTCATTATCCCCAAAACCGTTTTTTTCCCTCCCAAACTGGGTTGATTTCCCCAAAGTCGTTTTTTTTCCAGCAAAACTCGGTTCATTTCCCTACAAGTTGTTTCCCCCCCCCCCCAAACTCTGTTCATTTTCCAAAAAATAGGGTTTTTTACCCGATTACTGGGTCATTTTCCCCAAAATTATTTTTTCCCCAAAACTAGTTTATTTTCCTTAACAATGGATTTTTTCCCCAAAACTGGGTTCATTTTCCGCATAATCAGCATTTTTTCCTCCGAAACTAGGCTCATTTTCCAGAAAATCCCTATTAACCCCCAAAACTGGGTACATTTTCACACAAATCAGGTTGTCCCCTCCAAACTGATTTCATTTTCCTCAAAATCTTCTATTTCCACTCCGCACTTGGTTCATTTTCCCCCAAATCATTTTTCCCCTAAAACTGGTTTCATTTTCCACAAATATATTTTTTCCACAAAACTGGGTTTATTTCCCTACAAATTGGGTTTTCCCCACCAAACTGGGTTCATTTTCCCCAAAATCCGGGGTTTTTACCCAATTACTGGCTTTATTTCCACAAAAAATATTTTTTCCCCCCAAAACTGGGTTCATTTTCCCCATAATCAGCTTCTATCCTCCCAAACTGGGTTCATTTTCCCCAAATCCTTTTTTTCTTCAAAACACTGGGTGCATTTCACACAAATCAAGTTTTCCCCTCCAAACAGTGTTCATTTTCCCCAAAATCAGATTTTTTCCCCATTACTGGGTTCATTTCCCCAAAATCGGTTTTTTCCCCCAAAACTGGGTTCATTATCCCCAAAATCGTTTTTTTCCCTCCCAAACTGGGTTGATTTTCCCCAAAGTCGTTTTTTTTTCCAGCAAAACTCGGTTCATTTCCCTACAAGTTGTTCCCCCCCCCCCCAACTCTGTTCATTTTCCAAAAATACGGGCTTTTTACCCGATTACTGGGTTCATTTTCCCCAAAATTATTTTTTCCCCAAAACTAGGTTTATTTTCCTTAAAAATGGATTTTCCCCCTAAAACTGGGTTCATTTTCCGCATAATCAGCATTTTTTCCTCCGAAACTAGGTTCATTTTCCACAAAATCCCTATTAACCCCCAAAACTGGGTACATTTTCACACAAATCAGGTTGTCCCCTCCAAACTGATTTCATTTTCCTCAAAATCTTCTATTTCCACTCCGCACTTGGTTCATTTTCCCCCAAATCATTTTTCCCCTAAAACTGGTTTCATTTTCCACAAAATATATTTTTTCCACAAAACTGGGTTTATTTCCCTACAAATTGGGTTTTCCCCACCAAACTGGGTTCATTTTCCCCAAAATCCGGGGTTTTTACCCAATTACTGGCTTTATTTCCACAAAATATTTTTTCCCCCCAAAACTGGGTTCATTTTCCCCATAATCAGCTTCTATCCTCCCAAACTGGGTTCATTTTCCCCAAAATCCTTTTTTTCTTCAAAACACTGGGTGCATTTTCACACAAATCAAGTTTTCCCCTCCAAACAGTGTTCATTTTCCCCAAAATCAGATTTTTTCCTCATTACTGGGTTCATTTCCCCAAAATCGGGTTTTTTCCCCCAAAAACTGGGTTCATTATCCCCAAAATCGTTTTTTTCGCTCCAAACTGGGTTGATTTTCCCAAAGTCGTTTTTTTTCCAGCAAAACTCGGTTCATTTCCCTACAAGTTGTTTCCCCCCCCCCCCCAAAATCTGTTCATTTTCCAAAAAATAGGGTTTTTTACCCGATTACTGGGTTCATTTTCCCCAAAATTATTTTTTTCCCCAAAACTAGGTTTATTTTCCTTAAAAATGGATTTTTTCCCCAAAACTGGGTTCATTTTCCGCATAATCAGCATTTTTTCCTCCGAAACTAGGTTCATTTTCCAGAAAATCCCTATTAACCCCCAAAACTGGGTACATTTTCACACAAATCTGGTTGTCCCCTCCAAACTGATTTCATTTTCCTCAAAATCTTCTATTTCCACTCCGCACTTGGTTCATTTTCCCCCAAATCATTTTTCCCCTAAAACTGGTTTCATTTTCCACAAAATATATTTTTTCCACAAAACTGGGTTTATTTCCCTACAAATTGGGTTTTCCCCACCAAACTGGGTTCATTTTCCCCAAAATCCGGGGTTTTTACCCAATTACTGGCTTTATTTCCACAAATATTTTTTCCCCCCAAACTGGGTTCATTTTCCCCATAATCAGCTTCTATCCTCCAAACTGGGTTCATTTTCCCCAAAATCCTTTTTTTCTTCAAAACACTGGGTGCATTTTCACACAAATCAAGTTTTCCCCTCCAAACAGTGTTCATTTTCCCAAAATCAGATTTTTTCCCCATTACTGGGTTCATTTCCCCAAAATCGGGTTTTTTTCCCCCAAAACTGGGTTCATTATCCCAAAATCGTTTTTTTCCCTCCCAAACTTGGTTGATTTTCCCCAAAGTCGTTTTTTTTTCCAGCAAAACTCGGTTCATTTCCCTACAAGTTGTTCCCCCCCCCCCCAACTCTGTTCATTTTCCAAAAATACGGGCTTTTTACCCGATTACTGGGTTCATTTTCCCCAAAATTATTTTTCCCAAAACTAGGTTTATTTTCCTTAAAATGGATTTTCCCCCTAAAACTGGGTTCATTTTCCGCATAATCAGCATTTTTTCCTCCGAAACTAGGTTCATTTTCCACAAAATCCCTATTAACCCCCAAAACTGGGTACATTTTCACACAAATCAGGTTGTCCCTCCAAACTGATTTCATTTTCTCAAATCTTCTATTTCCACTCCGCACTTGGTTCATTTTCCCCCAAATCATTTTTCCCCTAAACTGGTTTCATTTTCCACAAAATATATTTTTTCCACAAATCTGGTTTATTTCCCTACAAATTGGGTTTTCCCCACCAAACTGGGTTCATTTCCCCAAAATCCGGGTTTTTACCCAATTACTGGCTTTATTTCCACAAAATATTTTTTCCCCCAAAACTGGGTTCATTTTCCCCATAATCAGCTTCTATCCTCCCAAACTGGGTTCATTTTCCCCAAAATCCTTTTTTTCTTCAAACACTGGGTGCATTTTCACACAAATCAAGTTTTCCCCTCCAAACAGTGTTCATTTTCCCCAAAATCAGATTTTTTCCCCATTACTGGGTTCATTTCCCCAAAATCGGGTTTTTTCCCCCAAAACTGGGTTCATTATCCCCAAAATCGTTTTTTTCCCTCCCAAACTGGGTTGATTTTCCCCAAAGTCGTTTTTTTTTCCAGCAAAACTCGGTTCATTTCCCTACAAGTTGTTTCCCCCCCCCCCAAACTCTGTTCATTTTCCAAAAATAGGGTTTTTTACCCGATTACTGGGTTCATTTTCCCCAAAATTATTTTTTCCCCAAAACTAGGTTTATTTTCCTTAAAAATGGATTTTTCCCCCAAAACTGGGTTCATTTTCCGCATAATCAGCGTTTTTTCCTCCGAAACTAGGTTCATTTTCCACAAAATCCCTATTAACCCCCAAAACTGGGTACATTTTCACACAAATCAGGTTGTCCCATCCAAACTGATTTCATTTTCCTCAAAATCTTCTATTTCCACTCCGCACTTGGTTCATTTTCCCCAAATCATTTTTCCCCTAAACTGGTTTCATTTTCCACAAAATATATTTTTTCCACAAAACTGGGTTTATTTCCTACAAATTGGGTTTTTCCCCACCAAACTGGGTTCATTTTCCCCAAAATCCGGGGTTTTTACCCAATTACTGGCTTTATTTCCACAAAATATTTTTTCCCCCCAAAACTGGGTTTATTTTCCCCATAATCAGCTTCTATCCTCCCAAACTGGGTTCATTTTCCCCAAAATCCTTTTTTTCTTCAAAACACTGGGTGCATTTTCACACAAATCAAGTTTTCCCCTCCAAACAGTGTTCATTTTCCCCAAAATCAGATTTTTTCCCCATTACTGGGTTCATTTCCCCAAAATCGGGTTTTTTCCCCCAAAACTGGGTTCATTATCCCCAAAATCGTTTTTTTCCCTCCCAAACTGGGTTGATTTTCCCCAAAGTCGTTTTTTTTCCAGCAAAACTCGGTTCATTTCCCTACAAGTTGTTTCCCCCCCCCCAAACTCTGTTCATTTTCCAAAAATGGGTTTTTTACCCGATTACTGGGTTCATTTTCCCCAAAATTATTTTTTCCCCAAAACTAGGTTTATTTTCCTTAAAAATGGATTTTTCCCCCAAAACTGGGTTCATTTTCCGCATAATCAGCGTTTTTTCCTCCGAAACTAGGTTCATTTTCCACAAAATCCCTATTAACCCCCAAAACTGGGTACATTTTCACACAAATCAGGTTGTCCCCTCCAAACTGATTTCATTTTCCTCAAAATCTTCTATTTCCACTCCGCACTTGGTTCATTTTCCCCCAAATCATTTTCCCCCTAAAACTGGTTTCATTTTCCACAAAATATATTTTTTCCACAAAACTGGGTTTATTTCCCTACAAATTGGGTTTTCCCCACCAAACTGGGTTCATTTTCCCCAAAATCCGGGGTTTTTACCCAATTACTGGCTTTATTTCCACAAAATATTTTTCCCCCCCAAAACTGGGTTCATTTTCCCATAATCAGCTTCTATCCTCCCAAACTGGGTTCATTTTCCCCAAAATCCTTTTTTTCTTCAAAACACTGGGTGCATTTTCACACAAATCAAGTTTTCCCCTCCAAACAGTGTTCATTTTCCCCCAAATCAGATTTTTTCCCCATTACTGGGTTCATTTCCCCAAAATCGGGTTTTTTTTCCCCCAAAACTGGGTTCATTATCCCCAAAATCGTTTTTTTCCCTCCCAAACTTGGTTGATTTTCCCCAAAGTCGTTTTTTTTTCCAGCAAAACTCGGTTCATTTCCCTACAAGTTGTTTCCCCCCCCCCCAACTCTGTTCATTTCGAAAAATACGGGTTTTTTACCCGATTACTGGGTTCATTTTCCCCAAAATTATTTTTTCCCCAAAACTAGGTTTATTTTCCTTAAAAATGGATTTTCCCCCTAAAACTGGGTTCATTTTCCGCATAATCAGCATTTTTTCCTCCGAAACTAGGTTCATTTTCCACAAAATCCCTATTAACCCCAAAACTGGGTACATTTTCACACAAATCAGGTTGTCCCCTCCAAACTGATTTCATTTTCCTCAAAATCTGTCTATTTCCACTCCGCACTTGGTTCATTTTCCCCCAAATCATTTTTCCCCTAAAACTGGTTTCATTTTCCACAAAATATATTTTTTCCACCAAAACTGGGTTTATTTCCCTACAATTGGGTTTTCCCCACCAAACTGGGTTCATTTTCCCCAAAATCCGGGGTTTTTACCCAATTACTGGCTTTATTTCCACAAAATATTTTTTCCCCCCAAAACTGGGTTCATTTTCCCCATAATCAGCTTCTATCCTCCCAAACTGGGTTCATTTTCCCCAAAATCCTTTTTTTCTTCAAAACACTGGGTGCATTTTCACACAAATCAAGTTTTCCCCTCCAAACAGTGTTCATTTTCCCCCAAATCAGATTTTTTCCCCATTACTGGGTTCATTTCCCCAAAATCGGGTTTTTTCCCCCAAAACTGGGTTCATTATCCCCAAAATCGGTTTTTTTTCCTCCCAAACCGGGTTGATTTTCCCCAAAGTCGTTTTTTTTCCAGCAAAACTCGGTTCATTTCCCTACAAGTTGTTTCCCCCCCCCCCAAACTCTGTTCATTTTCCAAAAAAAATGGGTTTTTTACCCGATTACTGGGTTCATTTTCCCCAAAATTATTTTTTCCCCCAAAACTAGGTTTATTTTCCTTAAAAATGGATTTTCCCCCCAAAACTGGGTTCATTTTCCGCATAATCAGCCGTTTTTTCTTCCGAAACTAGGTTCATTTTCACAAAATCCCTATTTACCCCCAAAACTGGGTACATTTCACACAAATCAGGTTGTCCCCTCCAAACTGATTTCATTTTCCTCAAAATCTTCTATTTCCACTCCGCACTTGGTTCATTTTCCCCCAAATCATTTTTCCCCTAAAACTGGTTTCATTTTCCACAAAATATATTTTTTCCACAAAACTGGGTTTATTTCCCTACAAATTGGGTTTTCCCCACCAAACTGGGTTCATTTTCCCCAAAATCCGGGGTTTTTACCCAATTACTGGCTTTATTTCCACAAAATATTTTTCCCCCCAAAACTGGGTTCATTTTCCCCATAATCAGCTTCTATCCTCCCAAACTGGGTTCATTTTCCCCAAAATCCTTTTTTTCTTCAAAACACTGGGTGCATTTTCACACAAATCAAGTTTTCCCCTCCAAACAGTGTTCATTTTCCCCAAAATCAGATTTTTTCCCCATTACTGGGTTCATTTCCCCAAAATCGGGTTTTTTCCCCCAAAACTGGGTTCATTATCCCCAAAATCGTTTTTTTCCCTCCCAAACTTGGTTGATTTTCCCCAAAGTCGTTTTTTTTTCCAGCAAAACTCGGTTCATTTCCCTACAAGTTGTTTCCCCCCCCCCCCAACTCTGTTCATTTTCGAAAAAATACGGGTTTTTTACCCGATTACTGGGTTCAATTTCCCCAAAATTATTTTTTCCCCAAAACTAGGTTTATTTTCCTTAAAAATGGATTTTCCCCCTAAAACTGGGTTCATTTTCCGCATAATCAGCATTTTTTCCTCCGAAACTAGGTTCATTTTCCACAAAATCCCTATTAACCCCCAAAACTGGGTACATTTTCACACAAATCAGGTTGTCCCCTCCAAACTGATTTCATTTTCCTCAAAATCTTCTATTTCCACTCCGCACTTGGTTCATTTTCCCCCAAATCATTTTTCCCCTAAAACTGGTTTCATTTTCCACAAAATATATTTTTTCCACCAAAACTGGGTTTATTTCCCTACAAATTGGGTTTCCCCACCAAACTGGGTTCATTTTCCCCAAAATCCGGGGTTTTTACCCAATTACTGGCTTTATTTCCACAAAATATTTTTCCCCCCAAAACTGGGTTCATTTTCCCCATAATCAGCTTCTATCCTCCCAAACTGGGTTCATTTTCCCCAAAATCCTTTTTTTCTTCAAAACACTGGGTGCATTTTCACACAAATCAAGTTTTCCCTCCAAACAGTGTTCATTTTCCCCCAAATCAGATTTTTTCCCCATTACTGGGTTCATTTCCCCAAAATCGGGTTTTTTCCCCAAAACTGGGTTCATTATCCCCAAAATCGGTTTTTTTCCTCCCAAACCGGGTTGATTTTCCCCAAAGTCATTTTTTTCCAGCAAAACTCGGTTCATTTCCCTACAAGTTGTTTCCCCCCCCCCAAACTCTGTTCATTTCCAAAAAAAATGGGTTTTTTACCCGATTACTGGGTTCATTTTCCCCAAAATTATTTTTTCCCCAAAACTAGGTTTATTTTCCTTAAAAATGGATTTTCCCCCCAAAACTGGGTTCATTTTCCGCATAATCAGCGTTTTTTCTTCCGAAACTAGGTTCATTTTCCACAAAATCCCTATTTACCCCCCAAAACTGGGTACATTTTCACACAAATCAGGTTGTCCCCTCCAAACTGATTTCATTTTCCTCAAAATCTTCTATTTCCACTCCGCACTTGGTTCATTTTCCCCCAAATCATTTTTCCCCTAAAACTGGTTTCATTTTCCACAAAATATATTTTTTCCACAAAACTGGGTTTATTTCCCTACAAATTGGGTTTTCCCCACCAAACTGGGTTCATTTTCCCCAAAATCCGGGGTTTTTACCCAATTACTGGCTTTATTTCCACAAAATATTTTTTCAAACTGGGTTCATTTTCCCCATAATCAGCTTCTATCCTCCCAAACTGGGTTCATTTTCCCCAAAATCCTTTTTTTCTTCAAAACACTGGGTGCATTTTCACACAAATCAAGTTTTCCCCTCCAAACAGTGTTCATTTTCCCCAAAATTCAGATTTTTTCCCCATTACTGGGTTCATTTCCCCCAAAATCGGGTTTTTTTCCCCCAAAACTGGGTTCATTATCCCCAAAATCGTTTTTTTTTCCCTCCCAAACTTGGTTGATTTTCCCTAAAGTCGTTTTTTTTTTCCAGCAAAACTCGGTTCATTTCCCTACAAGTTGTTTCCCCCCCCCCCCCCCAACTCTGCTCATTTTCGAAAAAATACGGGTTTTTTACCCGATTACTGGGTTCATTTTCCCCAAAATTATTTTTTCCCAAAACTAGGTTTATTTTCCTTAAAAATGGATTTTCCCCCCAAAACTGGGTTCATTTTCCGCATAATCAGCATTTTTTCCTCCGAAACTAGGTTCATTTTCCACAAAATCCCTATTAACCCCCAAAACTGGGTACATTTTCACACAAATCTGGTTGTCCCCTCCAAACTGATTTCATTTTCCTCAAAATCTTCTATTTCCACTCCGCACTTGGTTCATTTTCCCCCAAATCATTTTTCCCCTAAAACTGGTTTCATTTTCCACAAAATATATTTTTTCCACCAAAACTGGGTTTATTTCCCTACAAATTGGGTTTTCCCCACCAAACTGGGTTCATTTTCCCCAAAATCCGGGGTTTTTACCCAATTACTGGCTTTATTTCCACAAAATATTTTTTCCCCCCAAAACTGGGTTCATTTTCCCCATAATCAGCTTCTATCCTCCCAAACTGGGTTCATTTTCCCCAAAATCCTTTTTTTCTTCAAAACACTGGGTGAATTTTCACACAAATCAAGTTTTCCCCTCCAAACAGTGTTCATTTTCCCCCAAATCAGATTTTTTCCCCATTACTGGGTTCATTTCCCCAAAATCGGGTTTTTTCCCCCAAAACTGGGTTCATTATCCCCAAAATCGTTTTTTTCCCTCCCAAACTGGGTTGATTTTCCCCAAAGTCGTTTTTTTTCCAGCAAAACTCGGTTCATTTCCCTACAAGTTGTTCCCCCCCCCCCCCCAACTCTGTTCATTTTCCAAAAAATACGGGTTTTTTACCCGATTACTGGGTTCATTTTCCCCAAAATTATTTTTTCCCCAAAATTAGGTTTATTTTCCTTAAAAATGGATTTTCCCCCTAAAACTGGTTTTATTTTCCGCATAATCAGCATTTTTTCCTCCGAAACTAGGTTCATTTTCCACAAAATCCCTATTAACCCCCAAAACTGGGTACATTTTCACACAAATCAGGTTGTCCCCTCCAAACTGATTTCATTTTCCTCAAAATCTTCTATTTCCACTCCGCACTTGGTTCATTTTCCCCCAAATCATTTTTCCCCTAAAACTGGTTTCATTTTCCACAAAATATATTTTTTCCACAAAACTGGGTTTATTTCCCTACAAATTGGGTTTTCCCCACCAAACTGGGTTCATTTTCCCCAAAATCCGGGGTTTTTACCCAATTACTGGCTTTATTTCCACAAAATATTTTTCCCCCCCAAAACTGGGTTCATTTTCCCCATAATCAGCTTCTATCCTCCCAAACTGGGTTCATTTTCCCCAAAATCCTTTTTTTCTTCAAAACACTGGGTGCATTTTCACACAAATCAAGTTTCCCCCTCCAAACAGTGTTCATTTTCCCCCAAATCAGATTTTTTCCCCATTACTGGGTTCATTTCCCCAAAATCGGGTTTTTTCCCCCAAAACTGGGTTCATTATCCCCAAAATCGTTTTTTTCCCTCCCAAACTTGGTTGATTTTCCCCAAAGTCGTTTTTTATTCGACCAAATCTCGGTTCATTTCCCTACAAGTTGGTTTCCCCCCCCCCCAACTCTGTTCATTTTCCAAAAAATACGGGTTTTTTACCCGATTACTGGGTTCATTTTCCCCAAAATTATTTTTTCCCCAAAACTAGGTTTATTTTCCTTAAAAATGGATTTTCCCCCCAAAACTGGGTTCATTTTCCGCATAATCAGCGTTTTTTCCTCCGAAACTAGGTTCATTTTCCACAAAATCCCTATTAACCCCCAAAACTGGGTACATTTTCACACAAATCAGGTTGTCCCCTCCAAACTGATTTCATTTTCCTCAAAATCTTCTATTTCCACTCCGCACTTGGTTCATTTTCCCCCAAATCATTTTTCCCCTAAAACTGGTTTCATTTTTCACAAAATATATTTTTTCCACAAAACTGGGTTTATTTCCCTACAAATTGGGTTTTCCCCACCAAACTGGGTTTATTTTCCCCAAAATCCGGGGTTTTTACCCAATTACTGACTTTATTTCCACAAAATATTTTTTCCCCCCAAAACTGGGTTCATTTTCCCAATAATCAGCTTCTATCCTCCCAAACTGGGTTCATTTTCCCCAAAATCCTTTTTTTCTTCAAAACACTGGGTGCATTTTCACACAAATCAAGTTTCCCCCTCCAAACAGTGTTCATTTTCCCCAAAATCAGATTTTTCCCCATTACTGGGTTCATTTCCCCAAAATCGGGTTTTTTCCCCCAAAACTGGGTTCATTATCCCCAAAATCGTTTTTTTCCCTCCCAAACTGGGTTGATTTTCCCCAAAGTCGTTTTTTTTTCCAGCAAAACTCGGTTCATTTCCCTACAAGTTGTTTCCCCCCCCCCCCCCCCAAACTCTGTTCATTTTCCAAAAAATAGGGTTTTTTACCCGATTACTGGGTTCATTTTCCCCAAAATTATTTTTTCCCCAAAACTAGGTTTATTTTCCTTAAAAATGGATTTTTTCCCCCAAAACTGGGTTCATTTTCCGCATAATCAGCATTTTTTCCTCCGAAACTAGGTTCATTTTCCACAAAATCCCTATTAACCCCCAAAACTGGGTACATTTTCACACAAATCAGGTTGTCCCCTCCAAACTGATTTCATTTTCCTCAAAATCTTCTATTTCCACTCCGCACTTGGTTCATTTTCCCCCAAATCATTTTTCCCCTAAAACTGGTTTCATTTTTCACAAAATATATTTTTTCCACAAAACTGGGTTTATTTCCCTACAAATTGGGTTTTCCCCACCAAACTGGGTTTATTTTCCCCAAAATCCGGGGTTTTTACCCAATTACTGACTTTATTTCCACAAAATATTTTTTCCCCCCAAAACTGGGTTCATTTTCCCAATAATCAGCTTCTATCCTCCCAAACTGGGTTCATTTTCCCCAAAATCCTTTTTTTCTTCAAAACACTGGGTGCATTTTCACACAAATCAAGTTTCCCCCTCCAAACAGTGTTCATTTTCCCCAAAATCAGATTTTTCCCCATTACTGGGTTCATTTCCCCAAAATCGGGTTTTTTCCCCCAAAACTGGGTTCATTATCCCCAAAATCGTTTTTTTCCCTCCCAAACTGGGTTGATTTTCCCCAAAGTCGTTTTTTTTCCAGCAAAACTCGGTTCATTTCTCTACAAGTTTCCCCCCCCCTCCAAACTCTGTTCATTTTCCAAAAAATAGGGTTTATTACCCGATTACTGGGTTCATTTTCCCCAAAGTTATTTTTTCGCCAAAACTAGGTTTATTTTCCTTAAAAATGGATTTTTCCCCCAAAACTGGGTTCATTTTCCGCATAATCAGCGTTTTTTCCTCCGAAACTAGGTTCATTTTCCACAAAATCCCTATTAACCCCCAAAACTGGGTACATTTTCACACAAATCTGGTTGTCCCCTCCAAACTGATTTCATTTTCCTCAAAATCTTCTATTTCCACTCCGCACTTGGTTCATTTTCCCCCAAATCATTTTTCCCCTAAAACTGGTTTCATTTTCCACAAAATATATTTTTTCCACAAAACTGGGTTTATTTCCCTACAAATTGGGTTTTCCCCACCAAACTGGGTTCATTTTCCCCAAAATCCGGGGGTTTTACCCAATTACTGGCTTTATTTCCACAAAATATTTTTTCCCCCCAAAACTGGGTTCATTTTCCCCATAATCAGCTTCTATCCTCCCAAACTGGGTTCATTTTCCCCAAAATCCTTTTTTTCTTCAAAACACTGGGTGCATTTTCACACAAATCAAGTTTTCCCCTCCAAACAGTGTTCATTTTCCCCAAAATCAGGTTTTTTCCCCATTACTGGGTTCATTTCCCCAAAATCGGGTTTTTTCCCCCAAAACTGGGTTCATTATCCCCAAAATCGGTTTTTTTCCTCCCAAACCGGGTTGATTTTCCCCAAAGTCGTTTTTTTTCGACCAAAACTCGGTTCATTTCCCTACAAGTTCTTTCCCCCCCCCCCCAAACTCTGTTCATTTTCCAAAAAAAATGGGTTTTTTACCCGATTACTGGGTTCATTTTCCCCAAAATTATTTTTTCCCCAAAACTAGGTTTATTTTCCTTAAAAATGGATTTTCCCCCCAAAACTGGGTTCATTTTCCGCATAATCAGCGTTTTTTCTTCCGAAACTAGGTTCATTTTCCACAAAATCCCTATTTACCCCCAAAACTGGGTACATTTTCACACAAATCAGGTTGTCCCCTCCAAACTGATTTCATTTTCCTCAAAATCTTCTATTTCCACTCCGCACTTGGTTCATTTTCCCCAAAATCATTTTTCCCCTAAAACTGGTTTCATTTTCCACAAAATATATTTTTTTTCCACAAATCTGGGTTTATTTCCCTACATATTGGGTTTTCCCCACCAAATTGTGTTCATTTTCCCCAACATATGGATTTTTGAACCAGTTACTGGCTTTATTTCCCCAAAATCTTTTTTTTCCTTCAAAACTGGGTTCATTTTCACCAAAACTGTTTTTTTCCCCCCCAAACTGGTTTCATTTTTCCCATAATCAGCTTCTTTCCTCCTAAACTGTGTTCATTTTCCCCAGAATCCGGGTGTTCCAATTACTGGGTTCATTTCCCGAAAATTATTTTTTTTCCCCCAAAACTGGGGTAATTTGCCCCAAAATCGGGTTTTTTCCTCCCTAACTGGGTTCATTTTCCCCAAAGTCAGTTTTTTTCCACCAAAACTCAGTTCATTTCCCGAATTTTGTGGAAAATGAATCCAGTTTCAGAGGAAAGAAGCTGATTATGCAGAAAATGAACCCAGTTTTGGGGAAAAATCCTGATTTTGGGGAAAACGAACCCAGTAATTGGGTAAAAAAAACGAATTTTGGGGAAAATGAACACAGTTTGGGGGGGAAAAACCAACTTCTAGGGAAATGAACCGAGTTTTGGTGGAAAAAGCCCCGAATTTAGGGAAAATGGACCCAGTTTTGGGGGAAAAAACTGGTTTTGGGGAAAATGAACCAAGTGTGGAGTGGAAATAGAAGATTTTGAGGAAAATGAAATCTGTTTGGAGGGGACAACCTGATTTGTGTGAAAATGTACCCAGTTTTGGGGGTTAATAGGGATTTTGTGGAAAATGAACCTAGTTTCGGAGGAAAAATGCTGATTATGCGGAAAATGAACCCAGTTTTGGCAGAAAAACCCGTTTTTAAGGAAAATGAACCCAGTTTTGGGGAAAAAAATATTTTGGGAAAATGAACCCAGTAATTGGGTTAAAAAACTCGAATTTTGGGGAAAATGAACAAAGTTTTGGGCGGAGGAAAATAACTTGTAGGGAAATGAACCGAGTTTGGGAGGAAAGAAGCTGATTATGGTGAAAATTAACCCAGTTTGGGGGGGAAAAACCTGATTTGTGTGAAAATGCACCCAGTTTGGGGGGGGGGGGGGGGGGGGAAGTGATTTTGGGGAAAATTAACCCAGTAATTTTGTAAAATTTTGTAAAAACCCCTAATTTGGGAGAAAATGAACACAGTTTGGGGGGAAAACCCAACTTGTAGGTAAATGGTCTCTGTTTTGGTGGAAAAACATCGATTTTGGGGAAAATGAACCGTGCTTTGGGGGAAAAATTATTTTGGGGAAATGAACCCAGTAATTGGGAAATAAACCCGGATTTGGGGGAAAATGTAATCAGTTTGGAGGGGAAGACCTGATTTGTGTGGAAATGCAGCCAGTTTTGGGGGGATAAAAAAGTATTTTGGGGAAAATGAACCCATTTTCGGAGGAAAATGCTGATTATGGGGAAAATGAACCCATTTAGGGTAAGAAAAACCCCGGTTTTGAGGAAAATGAACTCAGTTTTGGTTAAAAAAAATATTTTGGGGAAAATGAACCCAGTAATTGGAAAAAGAAACTGATTTTGGGGAAAATGAACAGAATTTGGGGGGGTAAAACCCAACTTGTATGGAAATGAACCCACTTTCGGTGGAAAAGAACCCCGATTTTAGGGAAAATGAACCCAGCTTGGGAGTAACAAAACCAATTTGGGCAAAAATGAACCCAGTGTGGAGTGGGAATAGAAGATTTTGGGGAAAATGAACACTGTTTGGAGGGGAAAACTTGTTTTGTGTGAAAATGCCCCCAATTTTTGGGGGGAGAAAAAGGATTTTGGGGAAAATGAACCCAGTTTGGGAGGAAAAAAGCTGATTATGGGGAAAATGAACCCAGTTATGGGGGAAAACCCCATTTTTGAGGAAAAAGAACGTATTTTTGAGGGGGAAAAAAAAGATTTTGTGGCAAAATGAACCGAGTAATGGGGAAAAAAAACACTGATTATGGGGAAAATGGACCCAGTGTGGAGTGGAAATAAAAGATTTTGGGGAAAATGAACACTGGAGGGGAAAACCTGATTTGTGTGAAAATGCACCCAGTTTTTGTGGGAAAAAAAGGATTTTGGGGAAAATGAACCCAATTTGGGAGGAAAACACCCGATTTTGGGGAAAATGAATCCAGTCGGGGGGAGAAAAAACCCTCATTTTCCTCAAAATATGTTTTATTCCAGCAAAACTGGGTTCATTTCCCTACAGATTGGGTTTTCACGACCAAACTGTGTTCATTTCCCCCAAAATCCGTGTTTTTTTCCCAATTACTGGGTTCATTTCCCCAAAATCTTTTTTTCCCCCAAAACTGGGTTTATTTTCCTCAAAAACGGGATTTCCCCCCCGAACCTAGGTTCATTTTCCCCATAATCTTTTTTCCTCCCAATCTGGGTTCTATTTCCCCTAAATCTGTTTTTATCCACAAAAAGTGGGTTCATTTCCCTACAAACTTGGTCGTCCCCCCCCCGCCAAGCTGTGTTCATTTTCCCCATAATCCGGGTTTTTTTAAACAATTACTGGGTTCATTTTCCCCAAAATCCTTTTTTTCCTCCCAAAACTGGTTGCATATTTACGCAAATCATGTTTTCGCCTCCACTCTGGGTTCATTTTCCATAGAATCTGATTTTTTCCACCTTAACTGTGTTCCTTTCCCTACAAAATGGGTTTCCTCCCCCCCAAACCCTGTTCATTTTCCCCATAATCGTTTTTTCCCCATTACTGGGTTCATTTTCCCCATAACTGGGTTTATTTTACTCAAAAACGGCTTTTTCCCCACAAACTGGCTTCATTTTCCCCCTAATCAGTTTTTTTCCTCCCAAACTGGGTTAATTCCTCCCAAAATTGGAAATGACTGTTCGTCAGGGAGGCAAGAAGAAGACCGCCGGGATGTCTTTAGAACCGCGGGCAGAGACAGCTTTCTGAGCGGTTTCAGTTTAGAGAGCCAGCCGGTAAGAGAAGGCGCTGTCTCCGGACCAACGTAATGTTTGCAGCCGGAATCTGGTGTGAAAGCCGGGGAAACACTGTGAAGGCTGCTCAAGAAAGCAGGAGCAGATCCTCTCTTCGCCTGTATTTGTAAGCCTTCGAGAGAGGAATACCCTGCCGGTAAAAAGCTTTCTCTTCTGGCAGCTACTCATGGAAGGAAATTCCAGGATTCTTTAAAATCAAGGGGTTAGTTTCTGCTCTCCCTTGGAGGAAAAACAAAACCGTGCAGTTCAGAGAATGTGCGTGAATTCGCTGCCGGCTGTTGTAACAAGTTTCAGCAGAAACAGTTTGCAGAGGCTGAAGGGAATGGACAGGAAAAAAGGGATCTCTCGTCCTTGAACACGAACAGATCATCCGATTATTTGTCTTTTAAATACATTGTTAGGAGATGTCATGCTAAAACATTTCCAAAATAGAAAATTCGGGGGTGGGTAGGAGGCAAGATTTTAGACTGCTGTGGATGCGCTTTAATATGCTGCTAGAAATCGGAAAAGACTGTTCGTCAGGGAGGCAAGCAGCAGACCGCCGGGATGTCTGTAGAACCGCGGCGAGAGGCAGCTTTCCGACCGGCTTCAGTTTAGAGAGCTAGCCGGTAAGAGAAGGCGGTGTCTCCGTACCAATGTAATATTTGTCTGCTGAACAACGTAATGTTTGCAGCTGAAGCCTACCGGGGGAAATTGGGGGGGAAACCCAATTTGTAGGGAAAGGAACACGGTTATGGTGGAAAAAAAAAAACAGATGGGAGTGGTGTGGAGTGGAAATAGAAGCTTTTGTGGAAAATGAACCGTTTTAGGAGGGGAAAACCCGATTATGTGGAAAATGAACCCAGATTTGGGGAAAAAAATTATTTTGGGGAAAATGTACCCAGTAATGGGGGAAAAAACCTGATTTTTGGGGAAAATGAACCCAGTGTTTCAGAGGAAATAGAAGATTTTGGGGAAAAAAATCAAAAATTCACCAAAAATTACATCAAAAATTTAACCAAAATCATTATTTCCCTCCCAAAGCTGGATTCATTTTCCCCAAAATCGGATTTTTTCCTCCCAAACTGGGTTCATTTTCCCCAAAATCCTATTTTTCCCCCAAAACTGGGTGCATATTCTCACAAATCAAGTTTTCCCCTCCTAAAACGGTTCATTTTCCACAAAGCTTCTATTTCCACTCCACACTGTGTTCATTTCCCCAAAATCAGGGGTTTTTTTCCCAAATACTGTGTTCACTTTCTCAAAAATCCTATTTTCCACCCTCAAAAATGGGTTCATTTTCCTCAAAAATTGTTTTTTCCAAATTACTGGGTTCATTTTCTCCATAATCAGATTTTTTCCTCCCAAACTGGGTTCATTTTAACCAAAATCCTTTTTTTTCCACCAAAACTGGGTGCATTTTCACACAAATCAGGTTTTCCCCTCCAAACTGGGTTCATTTTCCCCAAAATTGGATTTTTTTCCTCCCAAACTGGGTTGATTTTCCCCAAAGTCGGTTTTTTTCGAGCAAAACTCGGTTCATTTCTCTACAAGTCTTTCCCCCCTCCCAAAATCTGTTGATTTTCCCCAAAATCGGATTTTTTCCCCAATTACTGAGTTCATTTTCCCCAAAATAATTTTTTCCCCAAAAACTGGGTTCATTTTCCTTAAAACCGTTTTTTTCCCCCAAAACTGTGTTCATTTTCCGCATAATCAGAATTTTTCCTCCGAAAATGGGTTCATTTTCCCCAAAATACTTTTTTATCCCCCCAAAACTGGCTGCATTTCCACACAAATCAGGTTTTCCCCTCCTATCTGATTTCATTTTCCCCAAAATCTTCTATTTCCATTCCACACTGGGTTCATTTTCCCAAAAATCATTTTTTCCCTAAAAACTGGGTTCGTTTTCCCCATAATCGGGTTTTTTCCTCCCACACTGGGTTCATTTTCCCCAAAATCAGGACTTTTTCCCCATTACTGGGTTCATTTTCCCCAAAATCATTTTTTCCCCAAAAAACTGTGTTCATTTTCCCCAAAATATATTTTTCCACCATAACTGAGTTTATTTCCCTACATATTGGGTTTTCCCCACCAAATTGTGTTCATTTTCCCCAAAATCTGTGTTTTTAACCCAATTACTGGCTTTATTTCCCCAAAATCTTTTCTTTTTCCCTCAAAAATGGGTTCATTTTCACCAAAAACTAGTTTCACCCCCCAAAACTGTGTTCATGTTCCCTAAAATCTTCTATTTCGACTCCACACCGGGTTCATTTTCCCCAAAATCATTTTTTTTCCCCATTACTGGGTTCATTTTCCCCAAAATCACTTTTTACCCCCCAAAACTCGGTCCATTTTCCCCAAAATATGTTTTTTTCCACCAAAAATGGGTTCACTTCCCTACAAATTTGGTTTTCCCTACCAAACTGGTTCCATTTTCCCACAAATTAGAGTTTTTTACCCAATTACTGCCTTCGTTTCCCCCAAAATCATTTTTCCCCCCAAAAGGGGTTCATTTTCCGCATAATCAGATTTTTTCCTCCAAAACTAGGTTCATTTTCCACAAAATCCTTTCCCCCCCCAAAACTGAGTGCATTTTCACACAAATCAGGTTTTCCCCTCCAAACTTATTTCATTTTCCCCCAAATCTTCTATTTCCACTCCACACTGGGTTCGTTTTCCCCAAAATAGGTTTTTTCCTCCCAAACGCGGTTCATTTCCCTACAAGCTGGTTTTTCCCCTCCAAACTGTGTTCGTTTTCCCCAAAATTCGGGATTTTTACCCAATTACTGGGTCATTTTGCCCAAAATCCTTTTTTTTCCCCCCAAACCTGGCTGCATCTCCACACAAATCAAGTTTCCCCCTCCAAACAGTGTTCATTTTCCCCCAAATCAGGTTTTTTCCCCATTACTGGGTTCATTTCCCCAAAATCGGGTTTTTTCCCCCAAAACTGGGTTCATTTTCACCAAAGTCGGATTTTTTCCTCCCAAACTAGGTTGATTTTCCCCAAAGTCGTTTTTTTTCGAGCAAAACTCGGTTCATTTCCCTACAAGTTGGTTTCCCCCCCCCCCCAAACTCTGTTCATTTTTCAAAAAATTCGGGGTTTTTACCCGATTACTGGGTTCATTTTCCCCAAAATAATTTTTTTCCCCCAAACTGGGTTCATTTTCCTTAAAAATGGATTTTTCCCCAAAAACTGGGTTCATTTTCCGCATAATCAGCATTTTTTCCTCCGAAACTAGGTTCATTTTCCAGAAAATCCCTATTAACCCCCAAAACTGGGTACATTTTCACACAAATCAGGTTGTCCCATCCAAACTGATTTCATTTTCCTCAAAATCTTCTATTTCCACTCCGCACTTGGTTCATTTTCCCCAAAATCAGGATTTTTCCCCATTACTGGGTTCATTTTCCGCATAATAAGCATTTTTTCCTCCGAAACTAGGTTCATTTTCCAGAATATCCCTATTAACCCGCAAAACTGGGTACATTTTCACACAAATCAGGTTGTCCCCTCCAAACAGATTTCATTTTCCTCAAAATCTTCTATTTCCACTCCGCACTTGGTTCATTTTCCCCAAAATCAGGATTTTTCCCCATTACTGGGTTCATTTTCCCCAAAATATATTTTTTCCACAAAACTGGGTTTATTTCCCTACAAATTGGGTTTTCCCCACCAAACTGGGTTCATTTTCCCCAAAATCCGGGGTTTTTACCCAATTACTGGCTTTATTTCCACAAAATATTTTTTCCCCCCAAAACTGGGTTCATTTTCCCCATAATCAGCTTCTATCCTCCCAAACTGGGTTCATTTTCCCCAAAATAATTTCTTCCCCCAAAAAACTGGGTTCATTTTCCCCAAAATATGTTTTTTCCACCAAAACTGGGTTTATTTCCCTACATATCGGGTTTTCCCCACCAAATTGTGTTCATTTTCCCCAACATATGGATTTTTGAACCAGTTACTGGCTTTATTTCCCAAAAATCTTTTTTTTCCTTCAAAACTGGGTTCATTTTCACCAAAACTGTTTTTTCCCCCCCAAACTGGTTTCATTTTCCCCATAATCAGCTTCTTTCCTCCCAAACGGTGTTCATTTTCCCCAGAATCCGGGTTTTCCAATTACTGGGTTCATTTCCCGAAATTTTTTTTTTTTCCCCCAAAACTGGGGTAATTTGCCCCAAAATCGGGTTTTTTCCTCCCTAACTGGGTTCATTTTCCCCAAAGTCAGTTTTTTTCCACCAAAACTCAGTTCATTTCCCGAATTTTGTGGAAAATGAATCCAGTTTCAGAGGAAAGAAGCTGATTATGCAGAAAATGAACCCAGTTTTGGGGAAAAATCCTGATTTTGGGGAAAACGAACCCAGTAATTGGGTAAAAAAAACGAATTTTGGGGAAAATGAACACAGTTTGGGGGGGAAAAACCAACTTCTAGGGAAATGAACCGAGTTTTGGTGGAAAAAGCCCCGAATTTAGGGAAAATGGACCCAGTTTTGGGGGAAAAAACTGTTTTTGGGGAAAATGAACCAAGTGTGGAGTGGAAATAGAAGATTTTGAGGAAAATGAATACTGTTTTGAGGGGAAAACCTGATTTGTGTGAAAATGAACCCAGTTTTGGGGGGAAATAAAGATTTTGTGGAAAATGAACCTAGTTTCGGAGGAAAAATGCTGATTATGCGGAAAATGTACCCAGTTTTGCCAGAAAAACCCGTTTTTAAGGAAAATGAACCCAGTTTTGGGGAAAAAAATATTTTGGGAAAATGAACCCAGTAATTGGGTTAAAAAACTCGAATTTTGGGGAAAATGAACAAAGTTTTGGGCGGAGGAAACTAACTTGTAGGGAAATGAACCGAGTTTGGGAGGAAAGAAGCTGATTATGGTGAAAATTAACCCAGTTTGGGGGGGAAAAACCTGATTTGTGTGAAAATGCACCCAGTTTGTATGTGTGTGGGGGGGGAAGTGATTTTGGGGAAAATTAACCCAGTAATTTTGTAAAATTTTGTAAAAACCCCTAATTTGGGGGAAAATGAACACAGTTTGCGGGGAAAACCCAACTTGTAGGTAAATGGTCTCTGTTTTGGTGGAAAAACATCGATTTTGGGGAAAATGAACCGTGCTTTGGGGGAAAAATTATTTTGGGGAAATGAACCCAGTAATTGGGAAATAAACCCGGATTTGGGGTAAAATGAAATCAGTTTGGAGGGGAAAATCTCATTTGTGTGAAAATGCAGCCAGTTTTGGGGGGGGGTGGGGAACGATTTTGGGAAAATAACTCAGTTTTGGTGGAAAAAACCCGATTTTGGGGAAATGAACCCAGTAATGGGGAAAAAAAAATTACTTTGGAGTGGAAATAGAAGATTTTTGGAAAATGTAATCAGTTTGGAGGGGAAAACCTGATTTGTGTGGAAATGCAGCCAGTTTTGGGGGGATAAAAAAGTATTTTGGGGAAAATGAACCCATTTTCGGAGGAAAATGCTGATTATGGGGAAAATGAACCCATTTCGGGGTGAAAAAAACCCCGTTTTTGAGGAAAATGAACTCAGTTTTGGTTAAAAAAAATATTTTGGGGAAAATGAATCCAGTAATTGGAAAAAGAAACAGATTTTGGGGAAAATGAACAGAATTTGGGGGGGTAAAACCCAACTTGTATGGAAATGAACCCACTTTCTGTGTAAAAGAACCCCGATTTTAGGGAAAATGAACCCAGCTTGGGAGGAACAAAACCGATTTCGGCAAAAATGAACCCAGTGTGAAGTGGGAATAGAAGATTTTGGGGAAAATGAACCCAGTTTGGGAGGAAAAAAGCTGATTATGGGGAAAATGAACCCAGTTATGGGGGAAAACCCCATTTTTGAGGAAAATGAACGTATTTTTGAGGGGGAAAAAAAAGATTTTGTGGCAAAATGAACCGAGTAATGGAGAAAAAAAACACTGATTATGGGGAAAATGGACCCAGTGTGGAGTGGAAATAAAAGATTTTGGGGAAAATGAACACTGGAGGGGAAAACCTGATTTGTGTGAAAATGCACCCAGTTTTTGTGGGAAAAAAGGATTTTGGGGAAAATGAACCCAATTTGGGAGGAAAACACCCGATTTTGGGGAAAATGAATCCAGTCGGGGGGAGAAAAAACCCTCATTTTCCCCAAAATATGTTTTATTCCAGCAAAACTGGGTTCATTTCCCTACAGATTGGGTTTTCACGACCAAACTGTGTTCATTTCCCCCAAAATCCGTGTTTTTTTCCCAATTACTGGGTTCATTTCCCCAAAATCTTTTTTTCCCCCAAATATGGGTTTATTTTCCTCAAAAACAGGTTTTTCCCCCCGAATCTAGGTTCATTTTCCCCATAATCTTTTTTCCTCCCAATTTGGGTTCTATTTCCCCTAAATCTGTTTTTTTCCACAAAAAGTGGGTTCATTTCCCTACAAACTTGGTCGTCCCCCCCCGCCAAGCTGTGTTCATTTTCCCCATAATCCGGGTTTTTTTAAACAATTACTGGGTTCATTTTGACCAAAATCCTTTTTTTCCTCCCAAAACTGGTTGCATATTTACGCAAATCATGTTTTCGCCTCCACTCTGGGTTCATTTTCCACAGAATCTGATTTTTTCCACCTTAACTGTCTTCCTTTCCCTACAAAATGGGTTTCCTCCCCCCCAAACCCTGTTCATTTTCCCCATAATCGTTTTTTTCCCCATTACTGGGTTCATTTTCCCCATAACTGAGTTTATTTTACTCAAAAACGGCTTTTTCCCCACAAAGTGGCTTCATTTCCCCATAATCAGTTTTTTTCCTCCCAAACTGGGTTAATTCCTCCCAAAATCGGAAATGACTGTTCGTCAGGGAGACAAGAAGAAGACCGCCGGGATGTCTGTAGAACCGCGGCGAGAGGCAGCTTTCCGACCGGCTTCAGTTTAGAGAGCCAGCCGGTAAGAGAAGGCTCTGTCTCCGGACCAACGTAATGTTTGCAGCCGGAATCTGGTGTGAAAGCCGGGGAGACACTGTGAAGGCTGCTCAAGAAAGCAGGAGCAGATCCTCACTTTGCCTGTATTTGTCAGCCTTCGAGAGAGGAATACCCTGCCGGTAAAAGCTTTCTCTTCTGGCAGCTACTCATGGAAGGAAATTCCAGGATTCTTTAAAATCAAGGGGTTAGTTTCTGCTCTCCCTTGGAGGAAAAACAAAACCGTGCCGTTCAGAGAATGTGTGTGAATTCGCTGCCGGCTGTTGTAACAAGTTTCAGCAGAAACAGTTTGCAGAGGCTGAAGGGAATGGACAGGAAAAAAGGGATCTCTCGTCCTTGAACACGAACAGATCATCCGATTATTTGTCTTTTAAATACATTGTTAGGAGATTCGATGTCATGCTAAAACATTTCCAAAATAGAAAATTCGGGGGTGGGTAGGAGGCAAGATTTTAGACTGCTGTGGATGCGCTTTAATATGCTGCTAGAAATCGGAAAAGACTGTTCGTCAGGGCGGCAAGCAGCAGACCGCCGGGATGTCTGTAGAACCGCGGCGAGAGGCAGCTTTCTGACCGGCTTCAGTTTAGAGAGCTAGTCGGTAAGAGAAGGCACTGTCTCCCGAACAACGTAATGTTTGCAGCTGAAGCCTACTGTGAAAGCCGGGGCTACACTGTGAAGGCTACTCAAGAAAGCAAGAGCAGCTCCACTGTTTGCCTATATTTGTCAGCCTTCGAGAGAGGTTTTCCCCTCCTATCTGATTTCATTTTCCCCAAAATCTTCTATTTCCATTCCACACTGGGTTCATTTTCCCAATAATCATTTTTTCCCTAAAAACTGGGTTCATTTTCCCCATAATCAGTTTTTTTCCTCCCACACTGGGTTCATTTTCCCCAAAATCAGGACTTTTTCCCCATTACTGGGTTCATTTTCCCCAAAATAATTTTTTCCCCAAAAACTGTGTTCATTTTCCCCAAAATATATTTTTCCACCATAACTGAGTTTATTTCCCTACATATTGGGTTTTCCCCACCAAATTGTGTTCATTTTCCCCAAAATCTGTGTTTTTAACCCAATTACTGGCTTTTTTTCCCCAAAATCTTTTCTTTTTCCCTCAAAAATGGGTTCATTTTCACCAAAAACTAGTTTCACCCCCCAAAACTGTGTTCATGTTCCCTAAAATCTTCTATTTCGACTCCACACCGGGTTCATTTTCCCCAAAATCATTTTTTTTCCCCATTACTGGGTTCATTTTACCCAAAATCACTTTTTACCCCCCAAAACTCGGTCCATTTTCCCAAAAATATGTTTTTTTCCACCAAAAATGGGTTCACTTCCCTACAAATTTGGTTTTCCCTACCAAACTGGTTCCATTTTCCCACAAATTAGAGTTTTTTACCCAATTACTGCGTTCATTTCCCCCAAAATCATTTTTCCCCCCAAAAGGGGTTCATTTTCCGCATAATCAGATTTTTTCCTCCAAAACTAGGTTCATTTTCCACAAAATCCTTTCCCCCCCCAAAACTGAGTGCATTTTCACACAAATCAGGTTTTCCCCTCCAAACTTATTTCATTTTCCCCCAAATCTTCTATTTCCACTCCACACTGGGTTCGTTTTCCCCAAAATAGGTTTTTTCCTCCCAAACGCGGTTCATTTCCCTACAAGCTGGTTTTTCCCCTCCAAACTGTGTTCGTTTTCCCCAAAATTCGGGATTTTTACCCAATTACTGGGTCATTTTGCCCAAAATCCTTTTTTTTCCCCCAAACCTGGCTGAATCTCCACACAAATCAAGTTTCCCCCTCCAAACAGTGTTCATTTTCCCCCAAATCAGGTTTTTTCCCCATTACTGGGTTCATTTCCCCAAAATCGGGTTTTTTCCCCCAAAACTGGGTTCATTTTCACCAAAGTCGGATTTTTTCCTCCCAAACTAGGTTGATTTTCCCCAAAGTCATTTTTTTTCGAGCAAAACTCGGTTCATTTCCCTACAAGTTAGTTTCCCCCCCCCCAAACTCTGTTCATTTTCCAAAAAAATCGGGGTTTTTACCCGATTACTGGGTTCATTTTCCCCAAAATAATTTTTTTCCCCCAAACTGGGTTCATTTTCCTTAAAAATGGATTTTCCCCCATTACTGGGTTCATTTTCCGCATAATAAGCATTTTTTCCTCCGAAACTAGGTTCATTTTCCAGAATATCCCTATTAACCCGCAAAACTGGGTACATTTTCACACAAATCAGGTTGTCCCCTCCAAACAGATTTCATTTTCCTCAAAATCTTCTATTTCCACTCCGCACTTGGTTCATTTTCCCCAAAATCAGGATTTTTCCCCATTACTGGGTTCATTTTCCGCATAATAAGCATTTTTTCCTCCGAAACTGGGTTCATTTTCCAGAATATCCCTATTAACCCGCAAAACTGGGTACATTTTCACACAAATCAGGTTGTCCCCTCCAAACTGATTTCATTTTCCTCAAAATCTTCTATTTCCACTCCGCACTTGGTTCATTTTCCCCAAAATCAGGATTTTTCCCCATTACTGGGTTCATTTTCCCCAAAATATATTTTTTCCACAAAACTGGGTTTATTTCCCTACAAATTGGGTTTTCCCCACCAAACTGGGTTCATTTTCCCCAAAATCCGGGTTTTTTACCCAATTACTGGCTTTATTTCCACAAAATATTTTTTCCCCCCAAAACTGGGTTCATTTTCCCCATAATCAGCTTCTATCCTCCCAAACTGGGTTCATTTTCCCCAAAATAATTTCTTCCCCCAAAAAACTGGGTTCATTTTCCCCAAAATATGTTTTTTCCACCAAAACTGGGTTTATTTCCCTACATATCGGGTTTTCCCCACCAAATTGTGTTCATTTTCCCCAACATATGGATTTTTGAACCAGTTACTGGCTTTATTTCCCCAAAATCTTTTTTTTCCTTCAAAACTGGGTTCATTTTCACCAAAACTGTTTTTTCCCCCCCCAAACTGGTTTCATTTTCCCCATAATCAGCTTCTTTCCTCCCAAACTGTGTTCATTTTCCCCAGAATCCGGGTGTTCCAATTACTGGGTTCATTTCCCGAAAATTATTTTTTTTTCCCCCAAAACTGGGGTAATTTGCCCCAAAATCGGGTTTTTTCCTCCCTAACTGGGTTCATTTTCCCCAAAGTCAGTTTTTTTCCACCAAAACTCAGTTCATTTCCCGAATTTTGTGGAAAATGAATCCAGTTTCAGAGGAAAGAAGCTGATTATGCAGAAAATGAACCCAGTTTTGGCAGAAAAACCCGTTTTTAAGGAAAATGAACCCAGTTTTGGGGAAAAAAATATTTTGGGAAAGTGAACCCAGTAATTGGGTTAAAAAACTCGAATTTTGGGGAAAATGAACAAAGTTTTGGGCGGAGGAAACTAACTTGTAGGGAAATGAACCGAGTTTGGGAGGAAAGAAGCTGATTATGGTGAAAATTAACCCAGTTTGGGGGGGAAAAACCTGATTTGTGTGAAAATGCACCCAGTTTGTATGTGTGGGGGGGGGAAGTGATTTTGGGGAAAATTAACCCAGTAATTTTGTAAAATTTTGTAAAAACCCCTAATTTGGGGGGAAATGAACACAGTTTGGGGGGAAAACCCAACTTGTAGGTAAATGGTCTCTGTTTTGGTGGAAAAACATCGATTTTGGGGAAAATGAACCGTGCTTTGGGGGAAAAATTATTTTGGGGAAATGAACCCAGTAATTGGGAAATAAACCCGGATTTGGGGGAAAATGAAATCAGTTTGGAGGGGAAAATCTCATTTGTGTGAAAATGCAGCCAGTTTTGGGGGGGGGGGGAACGATTTTGGGAAAATGAACTCAGTTTTGATGGAAAAAACCCGATTTTGGGGAAATGAACCCAGTAATGGGGAAAAAAAATTACTTTGGGTATAATAAACCCAGTGTGGAGTGGAAATAGAAGATTTTTGGAAAATGTAATCAGTTTGGAGGGGAAAACCTGATTTGTGTGGAAATGCAGCCAGTTTTGGGGGGAAAAAAAGGATTTTGGGGAAAATGAACCCAATTTGGGAGGAAAACACCCGATTTTGGGGAAAATGAATCCAGTCGGGGGGAAAAAAAAACCCTCATTTTCCTCAAAATTTGTTTTATTCCAGCAAAACTGGGTTAATTTCCCTACAGATTGGGTTTTCACGACCAAACTGTGTTCATTTCCCCCAAAATCCGTGTTTTTTTCCCAATTACTGGGTTCATTTCCCCAAAATCTTTTTTTCCCCCAAAACTGGGTTTATTTTCCTCAAAAACGGGTTTTTCCCCCCGAATCTAGGTTCATTTTCCCCATAATCTTTTTTCCTCCCAGTTTGGGTTCTATTTCCCCTAAATCTGCTTTTTCCACAAAAAGTGGGTTCATTTCCCTACAAACTTGGTCGTCCCCCCCCGCCAAGCTGTGTTCATTTTCCCCATAATCCGGGTTTTTTTAAACAATTACTGGGTTCATTTTGACCAAAATCCTTTTTTTCCTCCCAAAACTGGTTGCATATTTACGCAAATCATGTTTTCGCCTCCACTCTGGGTTCATTTTCCACAGAATCTGATTTTTTTCTACCTTAACTGTCTTCCTTTCCGTACAAAATGGGTTTCCTCCCCCCCAAACCCTGTTCATTTTCCCCATAATCGTTTTTTTCCCCATTACTGGGTTCATTTTCCCCATAACTGGGTTTATTTTACTCAAAAACGGCTTTTTCCCCACAAACTGGCTTCATTTTCCTCATAATCAGTTTTTTTCCTCCCAAACTGGGTTAATTCCTCCCAAAATCGGAAAAGACTGTTCGTCAGGGCGGCAAGCAGCAGACCGCCGGGATGTCTGTAGAACTGCGGCGAGAGGCAGCTTTCCGACCGGCTTCAGTTTAGAGAGCTAGCCGGTAAGAGAAGGCACTGTCTCCCGAACAACGTAATGTTTGCAGCTGAAGCCTACTGTGAAAGCCGGGGCTACACTGTGAAGGCTGCTCAAGAAAGCAAGAGCAGCTCCACTGTTTGCCTGTATTTGTCAGCCTTCGAGAGAGGAATAGCCTGCCGCTAAAATGCTTTCTCTTCTAGCAGCGATTCATGGAAGAACATTCCAGGATTCTTTAAAATCAAGGGGTTAGTTTCTGCTCCCCTTTGGAGAAACACAAAACCGTGCCGTTCAGAGAATGTGCTGTGGATTCCCTGCCTGCTGTTTCAGTAGAAAGAGTTTGCAGAGGCTGATGAGACTACACTGGAAAACAGGGATCCCTCGTCCTTGAAGCACGAGCAGATCGTCTGATAATTTTCCTTTAATTACATTGTTAGAAGATGAAAAGTCATGCTAAAACATTTCACAAATAGCAAGTTTCTAAGAGAGAAAGATTTTAGACTCATGTGCATGCGCTGTGATGTGATGCTAGACATCTGAAATGACTGCTCCTCAGAGAGGCAAGGAGCAGACAGCCGAGATGTCTGTGGAACCGCGGCCAGAGACAGCTTTCTGAGCGGTTACACTTTAGAGAGCCAGCCGGTAAGAGAAGGCGCTGTCTCCGGACCAACGTAATGTTTGTAGCCAGAATCTGGCGTGAAAGCCGGGGAAACACTGTGAAGGCTGCTCAAGAAAGCAGGAGCAGATCCTCTCTTTGCCTGTATTTGTAAGCCTTCGAGAGAGGAATACCCTGCCGGTTAAAAGTTTTCTCTTCTGGCAGCTATTCATGGAAGGAAATTCCAGGATTCTTTAAAATCAAGGGGTTAGTTTCTGCTCTCCCTTGGAGGAAAAACAAAACCGTGCAGTTCAGAGAACGTGTGTGAATTCGCTGCCGGCTGTTGTAACAAGTTTCAGCAGAAACAGTTTGCAGAGGCTGAAGGGAATGGACAGGAAAAAAGGGATCTCTCGTCCTTGAACACAAACAGATCATCCGATTATTTGTCTTTTAAATACATTGTTAGGAGATTCGATGTCATGCTAAAACATTTCCAAAATAGAAAATTCGGGGGTGGGTAGGAGGCAAGATTTTAGACTGCTGTGGATGTGCTTTAATATGCTGCTAGAAATCGGAAAAGACTGTTCGTCAGGGCGGCAAGCAGCAGACCGCCGGGATGTCTGTAGAACCGCGGCGAGAGGCAGCTTTCTGACCGGCTTCAGTTTAGAGAGCTAGCCGGTAAGAGAAGGCGGTGTCTCCGTACCAATGTATTATTTGTCTGCTGAACAACGTAATGTTTGCAGCTGAAGCCTTACTGGGGGGAATTGGGGGGGAAATCCAATTTGTAGGGAAAGGAACACGGTTATGGTGGAAAAAAAAAAAACAGATTGGCTGGTGTGGAGTGGAAATAGAAGCTTTTGTGGAAAATGAACCGTTTTAGGAGGGGAAAACCCGATTATGTGGAAAATGAACCCAGATTTGGGGGAAAAAATTATTTTGGGGAAATGAACCCAGTAACGGGGAAAAAAAAACCTGATTTTTGGGGAAAATGAACCCAGTGTTTCAGAGGAAATAGAAGATTTTGGGGAAAAAAATCAAAAATTCAAAAAAATTACATCAAAAATTTCACCAAAATCATTATTTCCCTCCCAAATCTGGATTCATTTTCCCCAAAATCGGATTTTTTCCTCCCAAACTGGGTTCATTTTCCCCAAAATCCTATTTTTCCCCCAAAACTGGGTGCATATTCACACAAATCAGGTTTTCCCCTCCTAAAACGGTTCATTTTCCACAAAGCTTCTATTTCCACTCCACACTGTGTTCATATCCCCAAAATCAGGGTTTTTTTCCCAAATACTGTGTTCACTTTCTCAAAAATCCTATTTCCCCCCCCTCAAAAATGGGTTCATTTTCCTCAAAAATTGGTTTTTCCAAATTACTGGGTTCATTTTCCCCATAATCAGATTTTTTCCTCCCAAACTGGGTTCATTTTCACGAAAATCCTTTTTTTTCCGCCAAAACTGGGTGCATTTTCACACAAATCAGGTTTTCCCCTCCAAACTGGGTTCATTTTCCCCAAAATCTGGTATTTCATTTACACTCTGGGTTCATTTTCCCCAAAATCAGGTTTTTTCCCCCCATTACTGGGTTCATTTTCCCAAATTCCTTTTTTTCCCCCTAAAACCGGGTGAAATTTCACACAAATCAGGTTTTCAACACCCAACAGTGTTCGTTTTCCCCCAAATCTTTAATGTCCACTCCAAACTGGGTTAATTTTCCCCCAAATCCAGGGTTTTCCCCCAAAACTGGGTTCATTTTCCCCAAAATCAGATTTTTTCCCCATTACTGGGTTCATTTCCCCAAAATCAGTTTTTTTCCCCCAAAACTGGGTTAATTTTCCCCAAAATCGGATTTTTTCCTCCCAAACTGGGTTGATTTTCCCCAAAGTCGGTTTTTTTCGAGCAAAACTCGGTTCATTTCTCTACAAGTCTATCCCCCTCCCAAAATCTGTTGATTTTCCCCAAAATTCAGGGTTTTTACCCAATTACTGCGTTCATTTTCCCCAAAATAATTTTTTCCCCAAAAACTGGGTTCATTTTCCATAAAACCGTTTTTTTCCCCCAAAACTGTGTTCATTTTCCGCATAATCAGAATTTTTCCTCCGAAAATGGGTTCATTTTCCCCAAAATACTTTTTTATCCCCCCAAAACTGGCTGCATTTCCACACAAATCAGGTTTTCCCCTCCTATCTGATTTCATTTTCCCCAAAATCTTCTATTTCCATTCCACACTGGGTTCATTTTCCCAAAAATCATTTTTTCCCTAAAAACTGGGTTCATTTTCCCCATAATCAGGTTTTTTCCTCCCACACTGGGTTCATTTTCCCCAAAATCAGGACTTTTTCCCCATTACTTGGTTCATTTTCCCCAAAATCATTTTTTTCCCCAAAAACTGTGTTCATTTTCCCCAAAATATATTTTTCCACCATAACTGAGTTTATTTCCCTACATATTGGGTTTTCCCCACCAAATTGTGTTCATTTTCCCCAAAATCTGTGTTTTTAACCCAATTACTGGCTTTATTTCCCCAAAATCTTTTCTTTTTCCCTCAAAAATGGGTTCATTTTCACCAAAAACTAGTTTCACCCCCCAAAACTGTGTTCATGTTCCCTAAAATCTTCTATTTCGACTCCACACTGGGTTCATTTTCCCCAAAATGATTTTTTTTTCCCCATTACTGGGTTCATTTTACCCAAAATCACCTTTTACCCCCCAAAACTCGGTCCATTTTCCCCAAAATATGTTTTTTTCCACCAAAAATGGGTTCACTTCCCTACAAATTTGGTTTTCCCTACCAAACTGGTTCCATTTTCCCACAAATTAGAGTTTTTTACCCAATTACTGCGTTCATTTCCCCCAAAATCATTTTTCCCCCCAAAAGGGGTTCATTTTCCGCATAATCAGATTTTTTCCTCCAAAACTAGGTTCATTTTCCACAAAATCCTTTCCCCCCCCAAAACTGAGTGCATTTTCACACAAATCAGGTTTTCCCCTCCAAACTTATTTCATTTTCCCCCAAATCTTCTATTTCCACTCCACACTGGGTTCGTTTTCCCCAAAATAGGTTTTTTCCTCCCAAACGCGGTTCATTTCCCTACAAGCTGGTTTTTCCCCTCCAAACTGTGTTCGTTTTCCCCAAAATTCGGGATTTTTACCCAATTACTGGGTCATTTTGCCCAAAATCCTTTTTTTTCCCCCAAACCTGGCTGAATCTCCACACAAATCAAGTTTCCCCCTCCAAACAGTGTTCATTTTCCCCCAAATCAGGTTTTTTCCCCATTACTGGGTTCATTTCCCCAAAATCGGGTTTTTTCCCCCAAAACTGGGTTCATTTTCACCAAAGTCGGATTTTTTCCTCCCAAACTAGGTTGATTTTCCCCAAAGTCATTTTTTTTCGAGCAAAACTCGGTTCATTTCCCTACAAGTTAGTTTCCCCCCCCCCCCCCCAACTCTGTTCATTTTCCAAAAAAATCGGGGTTTTTACCCGATTACTGGGTTCATTTTCCCCAAAATAATTTTTTTCCCCCAAACTGGGTTCATTTTCCTTAAAAATGGATTTTTCCCCAAAAACTGGGTTCATTTTCCGCATAATCAGCATTTTTTCCTCCGAAACTAGGTTCATTTTCCAGAAAATCCCTATTAACCCCCAAAACTGGGTACATTTTCACACAAATCAGGTTGTCCCATCCAAACTGATTTCATTTTCCTCAAAATCTTCTATTTCCACTCCGCACTTGGTTCATTTTCCCCAAAATCAGGATTTTTCCCCATTACTGGGTTCATTTTCCGCATAATAAGCATTTTTTCCTCCGAAACTAGGTTCATTTTCCAGAATATCCCTATTAACCCGCAAAACTGGGTACATTTTCAC
This sequence comes from Tapera naevia, assembly GCA_033556795.1. NCBI lineage: Eukaryota > Metazoa > Chordata > Aves > Cuculiformes > Neomorphidae > Tapera > Tapera naevia. The sequence goes on from JAUMJJ010000322.1 coordinate 73,293, forward strand.
ACAAATCAGGTTGTCCCCTCCAAACAGATTTCATTTTCCTCAAAATCTTCTATTTCCACTCCGCACTTGGTTCATTTTCCCCAAAATCAGGATTTTTCCCCATTACTGGGTTCATTTTCCCCAAAATATATTTTTTCCACAAAACTGGGTTTATTTCCCTACAAATTGGGTTTTCCCCACCAAACTGGGTTCATTTTCCCCAAAATCCGGGTTTTTTACCCAATTACTGGCTTTATTTCCACAAAATATTTTTTCCCCCCAAAACTGGGTTCATTTTCCCCATAATCAGCTTCTATCCTCCCAAACTGGGTTCATTTTCCCCAAAATAATTTCTTCCCCCAAAAAACTGGGTTCATTTTCCCCAAAATATGTTTTTTCCACCAAAACTGGGTTTATTTCCCTACATATCGGGTTTTCCCCACCAAATTGTGTTCATTTTCCCCAACATATGGATTTTTGAACCAGTTACTGGCTTTATTTACCAAAAATCTTTTTTTTCCTTCAAAACTGGGTTCATTTTCACCAAAACTGTTTTTTCCCCCCCCAAACTGGTTTCATTTTCCCCATAATCAGCTTCTTTCCTCCCAAACTGTGTTCATTTTCCCCAGAATCCGGGTGTTCCAATTACTGGGTTCATTTCCCGAAAATTATTTTTTTTTCCCCCAAAACTGGGGTAATTTGCCCCAAAATCGGGTTTTTTCCTCCCTAACTGGGTTCATTTTCCCCAAAGTCAGTTTTTTTCCACCAAAACTCAGTTCATTTCCCGAATTTTGTGGAAAATGAATCCAGTTTCAGAGGAAAGAAGCTGATTATGCAGAAAATGAACCCAGTTTTGGGGAAAAATCCTGATTTTGGGGAAAACGAACCCAGTAATTGGGTAAAAAAAAGAATTTTGGGGAAAATGAACACAGTTTGAGGGAAAAAAACAACTTCTAGGGAAATGAACCGAGTTTTGGTGGAAAAAACCCCGAATTTAGGGAAAATGGACCCAGTTTTGGGGGAAAAAACTGTTTTTGGGGAAAATGAACCCAGTGTGGAGTGGAAATAGAAGATTTTGGGGAAAATGAACACTGTTTTGAGGGGAAAACCTGATTTGTGTGAAAATGAACCCAGTTTTGGGGGGAAATAAGGATTTTGTGGAAAATGAACCTAGTTTCGGAGGAAAAATGCTGATTATGCGGAAAATGAACCCAGTTTTGGCAGAAAAACCCGTTTTTAAGGAAAATGAACCCAGTTTTGGGGAAAAAAATATTTTGGGAAAGTGAACCCAGTAATTGGGTTAAAAAACTCGAATTTTGGGGAAAATGAACAAAGTTTTGGGCGGAGGAAACTAACTTGTAGGGAAATGAACCGAGTTTGGGAGGAAAGAAGCTGATTATGGTGAAAATTAACCCAGTTTGGGAGGGAAAAACCTGATTTGTGTGAAAATGCACCCAGTTTGGGGGGGTGGGGGGGGGAAGTGATTTTGGGGAAAATTAACCCAGTAATTTTGTAAAATTTTGTAAAAAACCCCAATTTGGGGGAAATGAACACAGTTTGGGGGGAAAACCCAACTTGTAGGTAAATGGTCTCTGTTTTGGTGGAAAAACATCGATTTTGGGGAAAATGAACCGTGCTTTGGGGGAAAAATTATTTTGGGGAAATGAACCCAGTAATTGGGAAATAAACCCGGATTTGGGGGAAAATGAAATCAGTTTGGAGGGGAAAATCTCATTTGTGTGAAAATGCAGCCAGTTTTGGGGGGGGGGGGGAACGATTTTGGGAAAATGAACTCAGTTTTGGTGGAAAAAACCCGATTTTGGGGAAATGAACCCAGTAATGGGGAAAAAAAATTACTTTGGGTATAATAAACCCAGTGTGGAGTGGAAATAGAAGATTTTTGGAAAATGTAATCAGTTTGGAGGGGAAAACCTGATTTGTGTGGAAATGCAGCCAGTTTTGGGGGGAAAAAAAGGATTTTGGGGAAAATGAACCCAATTTGGGAGGAAAACACCCGATTTTGGGGAAAATGAATCCAGTCGGGGGGAGAAAAAAAACCCTCATTTTCCTCAAAATATGTTTTATTCCAGCAAAACTGGGTTCATTTCCCTACAGATTGGGTTTTCACGACCAAACTGTGTTCATTTCCCCCAAAATCCGTGTTTTTTTCCCAATTACTGGGTTCATTTCCCCAAAATCTTTTTTTCCCCCAAAACTGGGTTTATTTTCCTCAAAAACGGGTTTTTCCCCCCGAATCTAGGTTCATTTTCCCCATAATCTTTTTTCCTCCCAGTTTGGGTTCTATTTCCCCTAAATCTGTTTTTTCCACAAAAAGTGGGTTCATTTCCCTACAAACTTGGTCGTCCCCCCCCGCCAAACTGTGTTCATTTTCCCCATAATCCGGGTTTTTTTAAACAATTACTGGGTTCATTTTGACCAAAATCCTTTTTTTCCTCCCAAAACTGGTTGCATATTTACGCAAATCATGTTTTCGCCTCCACTCTGGGTTCATTTTCCACAGAATCTGATTTTTTTCTACCTTAACTGTCTTCCTTTCCCTACAAAATGGGTTTCCTCCCCCCCAAACCCTGTTCATTTTCCCCATAATCGTTTTTTTCCCCATTACTGGGTTCATTTTCCCCATAACTGGGTTTATTTTACTCAAAAACGGCTTTTTCCCCACAAACTGGCTTCATTTTCCCCATAATCAGTTTTTTTCCTCCCAAACTGGGTTAATTCCTCCCAAAATCGGAAAAGACTGTTCGTCAGGGCGGCAAGCAGCAGACCGCCAGGATGTCTGTAGAACCGCGGCGAGAGGCAGCTTTCCGACCGGCTACAGTTTAGAGAGCTAGCCGGTAAGAGAAGGCACTGTCTCCCGAACAACGTAATGTTTGCAGCTGAAGCCTACTGTGAAAGCCGGGGCTACACTGTGAAGGCTGCGCAAGAAAGCAAGAGCAGCTCGACTGTTTGCCTGTATTTGTCAGCCTTCGAGAGAGGAATACCCTGCCGCTAAAATGCTTTCTCTTCTAGCAGAGATTCCAGGATTCTTTAAAATCAAGGGGTTAGTTTCTGCTCCCCTTTGGAGAAACACAAAACCGTGCCGTTCAGAGAATGTGCTGTGGATTCCCTGCCTGCTGTTTCAGTAGAAAGAGTTTGCAGAGGCTGATGAGACTACACTGGAAAACAGGGATCCCTCGTCCTTGAAGCACGAGCAGATCGTCTGATAATTTTCCTTTAATTACATTGTTAGAAGATGAAAAGTCATGCTAAAACATTTCACAAATAGCAAGTTTCTAAGAGAGAAAGATTTTAGACTCGTGCATGCGCTGTGATGTGATGCTAGACATCTGAAATGACTGCTCCTCAGAGAGGCAAGGAGCAGACAGCCGAGATGTCTGTGGAACCGCGGCCAGAGACAGGTTTCTGAGCGGTTTCACTTTAGAGAGCCAGCCGGTAAGAGAAGGCGCTGTCTCCGGACCAACGTAATGTTTGTAGCCGGAATCTGGCGTGAAAGCCGGGGAAACACTGTGAAGGCTGCTCAAGAAAGCAGGAGCAGATCCTCTCTTTGCCTGTATTTGTAAGCCTTCGAGAGAGGAATACCCTGCCGGTTAAAAGTTTTCTCTTCTGGCAGCTATTCATGGAAGGAAATTCCAGGATTCTTTAATATCAAGGGGTTAGTTTCTGCTCTCCCTTGGAGGAAAAACAAAACCGTGCAGTTCAGAGAACGTGTGTGACTTCGCTGCCGGCTGTTGTAACAAGTTTCAGCAGAAACAGTTTGCAGAGGCTGAAGGGAATGGACAGGAAAAAAGGGATCTCTCGTCCTTGAACACGAACAGATCATCCGATTATTTGTCTTTTAAATACATTGTTAGGAGATTCGATGTCATGCTAAAACATTTCCAAAATAGAAAATTCGGGGGTGGGTAGGAGGCAAGATTTTAGACTGCTGTGGATGCGCTTTAATATGCTGCTAGAAATCGGAAAAGACTGTTCGTCAGGGCGGCAAGCAGCAGACCGCCGGGATGTCTATAGAACCGCGGCGAGAGGCAGCTTTCCGACCGGCTTCAGTTTAGAGAGCTAGCCGGTAAGAGAAGGCGGTGTCTCCGTACCAATGTATTATTTGTCTGCTGAACAACGTAATGTTTGCAGCTGAAGCCTTACTGGGGGGAATTGGGGGGGAAATCCAATTTGTAGGGAAAGGAACACGGTTATGGTGGAAAAAAAAAACAGATTGGCTGGTGTGGAGTGGAAATAGAAGCTTTTGTGGAAAATGAACCGTTTCAGGAGGGGAAAACCCGATTATGTGGAAAATGAACCCAGATTTGGGGGAAAAAATTATTTTGGGGAAATGAACCCAGTAACGGGGAAAAAAAAAACTGATTTTTGGGGAAAATGAACCCAGTGTTTCAGAGGAAATAGAAGATTTTGGGGAAAAAAAATCAAAAATTCAAAAAAATTACATCAAAAATTTCACCAAAATCATTATTTCCCTCCCAAATCTGGATTCATTTTCCCCAAAATCGGATTTTTTCCTCCCAAACTGGGTTCATTTTCCCCAAAATCCTATTTTTCCCCCAAAACTGGGTGCATATTCACACAAATCAGGTTTTCCCCTCCTAAAACGGTTCATTTTCCACAAAGCTTCTATTTCCACTCCACACTGTGTTCATATCCCCAAAATCAGGGTTTTTTTCCCAAATACTGTGTTCACTTTCTCAAAAATCCTATTTCCCCCCCCTCAAAAATGGGTTCATTTTCCTCAAAAATTGGTTTTTCCAAATTACTGGGTTCATTTTCCCCATAATCAGATTTTTTCCTCCCAAACTGGGTTCATTTTCACCAAAATCCTTTTTTTTCTGCCAAAACTGGGTGCATTTTCACACAAATCAGGTTTTCCCCTCCAAACTGGGTTCATTTTCCCCAAAATCTGGTATTTCATTTACACTCTGGGTTCATTTTCCCCAAAATCAGGTTTTTTCCCCCCATTACTGGGTTCATTTTCCCAAATTCCTTTTTTTCCCCCTAAAACCGGGTGAAATTTCACACAAATCAGGTTTTCAACACCCAACAGTGTTCGTTTTCCCCCAAATCTTTAATGTCCACTCCAAACTGGGTTAATTTTCCCCCAAATCCAGGGTTTTCCCCCAAAACTGGGTTCATTTTCCCCAAAATCAGATTTTTTCCCCATTACTGGGTTCATTTCCCCAAAATCAGTTTTTTTCCCCCAAAACTGGGTTAATTTTCCCCAAAATCGGATTTTTTCCTCCCAAACTGGGTTGATTTTCCCCAAAGTCGGTTTTTTTCGAGCAAAACTCGGTTCATTTCTCTACAAGTCTATCCCCCTCCCAAAATCTGTTGATTTTCCCCAAAATTCAGGGTTTTTACCCAATTACTGCGTTCATTTTCCCCAAAATAATTTTTTCCCCAAAAACTGGGTTCATTTTCCATAAAACCGTTTTTTTCCCCCAAAACTGTGTTCATTTTCCGCATAATCAGAATTTTTCCTCCGAAAATGGGTTCATTTTCCCCAAAATACTTTTTTATCCCCCCAAAACTGGCTGCATTTCCACACAAATCAGGTTTTCCCCTCCTATCTGATTTCATTTTCCCCAAAATCTTCTATTTCCATTCCACACTGGGTTCATTTTCCCAAAAATCATTTTTTCCCTAAAAACTGGGTTCATTTTCCCCATAATCAGGTTTTTTCCTCCCACACTGGGTTCATTTTCCCCAAAATCAGGACTTTTTCCCCATTACTTGGTTCATTTTCCCCAAAATCATTTTTTTCCCCAAAAACTGTGTTCATTTTCCCCAAAATATATTTTTCCACCATAACTGAGTTTATTTCCCTACATATTGGGTTTTCCCCACCAAATTGTGTTCATTTTCCCCAAAATCTGTGTTTTTAACCCAATTACTGGCTTTATTTCCCCAAAATCTTTTCTTTTTCCCTCAAAAATGGGTTCATTTTCACCAAAAACTAGTTTCACCCCCCAAAACTGTGTTCATGTTCCCTAAAATCTTCTATTTCGACTCCACACTGGGTTCATTTTCCCCAAAATGATTTTTTTTCCCCATTACTGGGTTCATTTTACCCAAAATCACTTTTTACCCCCCAAAACTCGGTCCATTTTCCCCAAAATATGTTTTTTTCCACCAAAAATGGGTTCACTTCCCTACAAATTTGGTTTTCCCTACCAAACTGGTTCCATTTTCCCACAAATTAGAGTTTTTTACCCAATTACTGCGTTCATTTCCCCCAAAATCATTTTTCCCCCCAAAAGGGGTTCATTTTCCGCATAATCAGATTTTTTCCTCCAAAACTAGGTTCATTTTCCACAAAATCCTTTCCCCCCCCAAAACTGAGTGCATTTTCACACAAATCAGGTTTTCCCCTCCAAACTTATTTCATTTTCCCCCAAATCTTCTATTTCCACTCCACACTGGGTTCGTTTTCCCCAAAATAGGTTTTTTCCTCCCAAACGCGGTTCATTTCCCTACAAGCTGGTTTTTCCCCTCCAAACTGTGTTCGTTTTCCCCAAAATTCGGGATTTTTACCCAATTACTGGGTCATTTTGCCCAAAATCCTTTTTTTTCCCCCAAACCTGGCTGCATCTCCACACAAATCAAGTTTCCCCCTCCAAACAGTGTTCATTTTCCCCCAAATCAGGTTTTTTCCCCATTACTGGGTTCATTTCCCCAAAATCGGGTTTTTTCCCCCAAAACTGGGTTCATTTTCACCAAAGTCGGATTTTTTCCTCCCAAACTAGGTTGATTTTCCCCAAAGTCATTTTTTTTCGAGCAAAACTCGGTTCATTTCCCTACAAGTTAGTTTCCCCCCCCCCCCCCCCCCAACTCTGTTCATTTTCCAAAAAAATCGGGGTTTTTACCCGATTACTGGGTTCATTTTCCCCAAAATAATTTTTTTCCCCCAAACTGGGTTCATTTTCCTTAAAAATGGATTTTTCCCCAAAAACTGGGTTCATTTTCCGCATAATCAGCATTTTTTCCTCCGAAACTAGGTTCATTTTCCAGAAAATCCCTATTAACCCCCAAAACTGGGTACATTTTCACACAAATCAGGTTGTCCCATCCAAACTGATTTCATTTTCCTCAAAATCTTCTATTTCCACTCCGCACTTGGTTCATTTTCCCCAAAATCAGGATTTTTCCCCATTACTGGGTTCATTTTCCGCATAATAAGCATTTTTTCCTCCGAAACTAGGTTCATTTTCCAGAATATCCCTATTAACCCGCAAAACTGGGTACATTTTCACACAAATCAGGTTGTCCCCTCCAAACAGATTTCATTTTCCTCAAAATCTTCTATTTCCACTCCGCACTTGGTTCATTTTCCCCAAAATCAGGATTTTTCCCCATTACTGGGTTCATTTTCCCCAAAATATATTTTTTCCACAAAACTGGGTTTATTTCCCTACAAATTGGGTTTTCCCCACCAAACTGGGTTCATTTTCCCCAAAATCCGGGTTTTTTACCCAATTACTGGCTTTATTTCCACAAAATATTTTTTCCCCCCAAAACTGGGTTCATTTTCCCCATAATCAGCTTCTATCCTCCCAAACTGGGTTCATTTTCCCCAAAATAATTTCTTCCCCCAAAAAACTGGGTTCATTTTCCCCAAAATATGTTTTTTCCACCAAAACTGGGTTTATTTCCCTACATATCGGGTTTTCCCCACCAAATTGTGTTCATTTTCCCCAACATATGGATTTTTGAACCAGTTACTGGCTTTATTTCCCCAAAATCTTTTTTTTCCTTCAAAACTGGGTTCATTTTCACCAAAACTGTTTTTTCCCCCCCCAAACTGGTTTCATTTTCCCCATAATCAGCTTCTTTCCTCCCAAACTGTGTTCATTTTCCCCAGAATCCGGGTGTTCCAATTACTGGGTTCATTTCCCGAAAATTATTTTTTTTTCCCCCAAAACTGGGGTAATTTGCCCCCAAATCGGGTTTTTTCCTCCCTAACTGGGTTCATTTTCCCCAAAGTCAGTTTTTTTCCACCAAAACTCAGTTCATTTCCCGAATTTTGTGGAAAATGAATCCAGTTTCAGAGGAAAGAAGCTGATTATGCAGAAAATGAACCCAGTTTTGGGGAAAAATCCTGATTTTGGGGAAAACGAACCCAGTAATTGGGTAAAAAAAAGAATTTTGGGGAAAATGAACACAGTTTGAGGGAAAAAAACAACTTCTAGGGAAATGAACCGAGTTTTGGTGGAAAAAAACCCCGAATTTAGGGAAAATGGACCCAGTTTTGGGGGAAAAAACTGTTTTTGGGGAAAATGAACCAAGTGTGGAGTGGAAATAGAAGATTTTGGGGAAAATGAACACTGTTTTGAGGGGAAAACCTGATTTGTGTGAAAATGAACCCAGTTTTGGGGGGAAATAAGGATTTTGTGGAAAATGAACCTAGTTTCGGAGGAAAAATGCTGATTATGCGGAAAATGAACCCAGTTTTGGCAGAAAAACCCGTTTTTAAGGAAAATGAACCCAGTTTTGGGGAAAAAAATATTTTGGGAAAGTGAACCCAGTAATTGGGTTAAAAAACTCGAATTTTGGGGAAAATGAACAAAGTTTTGGGCGGAGGAAACTAACTTGTAGGGAAATGAACCGAGTTTGGGAGGAAAGAAGCTGATTATGGTGAAAATTAACCCAGTTTGGGGGGGAAAAACCTGATTTGTGTGAAAATGCACCCAGTTTGGGGGGGTGGGGGGGGGAAGTGATTTTGGGGAAAATTAACCCAGTAATTTTGTAAAATTTTGTAAAAAACCCCAATTTGGGGGAAATGAACACAGTTTGGGGGGAAAACCCAACTTGTAGGTAAATGGTCTCTGTTTTGGTGGAAAAACATCGATTTTGGGGAAAATGAACCGTGCTTTGGGGGAAAAATTATTTTGGGGAAATGAACCCAGTAATTGGGAAATAAACCCGGATTTGGGGGAAAATGAAATCAGTTTGGAGGGGAAAATCTCATTTGTGTGAAAATGCAGCCAGTTTTGGGGGGGGGGGGGGGGGGAACGATTTTGGGAAAATGAACTCAGTTTTGGTGGAAAAAACCCGATTTTGGGGAAATGAACCCAGTAATGGGGAAAAAAAATTACTTTGGGTATAATAAAACCAGTGTGGAGTGGAAATAGAAGATTTTTGGAAAATGTAATCAGTTTGGAGGGGAAAACCTGATTTGTGTGGAAATGCAGCCAGTTTTGGGGGGAAAAAAAGGATTTTGGGGAAAATGAACCCAATTTGGGAGGAAAACACCCGATTTTGGGGAAAATGAATCCAGTCGGGGGGAGAAAAAAAACCCTCATTTTCCTCAAAATATGTTTTATTCCAGCAAAACTGGGTTCATTTCCCTACAGATTGGGTTTTCACGACCAAACTGTGTTCATTTCCCCCAAAATCCGTGTTTTTTTCCCAATTACTGGGTTCATTTCCCCAAAATCTTTTTTTCCCCCAAAACTGGGTTTATTTTCCTCAAAAACGGGTTTTTCCCCCCGAATCTAGGTTCATTTTCCCCATAATCTTTTTTCCTCCCAGTTTGGGTTCTATTTCCCCTAAATCTGTTTTTTCCACAAAAAGTGGGTTCATTTCCCTACAAACTTGGTCGTCCCCCCCCGCCAAACTGTGTTCATTTTCCCCATAATCCGGGTTTTTTTAAACAATTACTGGGTTCATTTTGACCAAAATCCTTTTTTTCCTCCCAAAACTGGTTGCATATTTACACAAATCATGTTTTCGCCTCCACTCTGGGTTCATTTTCCACAGAATCTGATTTTTTTCTACCTTAACTGTCTTCCTTTCCCTACAAAATGGGTTTCCTCCCCCCCAAACCCTGTTCATTTTCCCCATAATCGTTTTTTTCCCCATTACTGGGTTCATTTTCCCCATAACTGGGTTTATTTTACTCAAAAACGGCTTTTTCCCCACAAACTGGCTTCATTTTCCCCATAATCAGATTTTTTCCTCCCAAACTGGGTTAATTCCTCCCAAAATCGGAAAAGACTGTTCGTCAGGGCGGCAAGCAGCAGACCGCCGGGATGTCTGTAGAACCGCGGCGAGAGGCAGCTTTCCGACCGGCTACAGTTTAGAGAGCTAGCCGGTAAGAGAAGGCACTGTCTCCCGAACAACGTAATGTTTGCAGCTGAAGCCTACTGTGAAAGCCGGGGCTACACTGTGAAGGCTGCGCAAGAAAGCAAGAGCAGCTCGACTGTTTGCCTGTATTTGTCAGCCTTCGAGAGAGGAATACCCTGCCGCTAAAATGCTTTCTCTTCTAGCAGATATTCCAGGATTCTTTAAAATCAAGGGGTTAGTTTCTGCTCCCCTTTGGAGAAACACAAAACCGTGCCGTTCAGAGAATGTGCTGTGGATTCCCTGCCTGCTGTTTCAGTAGAAAGAGTTTGCAGAGGCTGATGAGACTACACTGGAAAACAGGGATCCCTCGTCCTTGAAGCACGAGCAGATCGTCTGATAATTTTCCTTTAATTACATTGTTAGAAGATGAAAAGTCATGCTAAAACATTTCACAAATAGCAAGTTTCTAAGAGAGAAAGATTTTAGACTCGTGCATACGCTGTGATGTGATGCTAGACATCTGAAATGACTGCTCCTCAGAGAGGCAAGGAGCAGACAGCCGAGATGTCTGTGGAACCGCGGCCAGAGACAGCTTTCTGAGCGGTTTCACTTTAGAGAGCCAGCCGGTAAGAGAAGGCGCTGTCTCCGGACCAACGTAATGTTTGTAGCCGGAATCTGGCGTGAAAGCCGGGGAAACACTGTGAAGGCTGCTCAAGAAAGCAGGAGCAGATCCTCTCTTTGCCTGTATTTGTAAGCCTTCGAGAGAGGAATACCCTGCCGGTTAAAAGTTTTCTCTTCTGGCAGCTATTCATGGAAGGAAATTCCAGGATTCTTTAATATCAAGGGGTTAGTTTCTGCTCTCCCTTGGAGGAAAAACAAAACCGTGCAGTTCAGAGAACGTGTGTGACTTCGCTGCCGGCTGTTGTAACAAGTTTCAGCAGAAACAGTTTGCAGAGGCTGAAGGGAATGGACAGGAAAAAAGGGATCTCTCGTCCTTGAACACGAACAGATCATCCGATTATTTGTCTTTTAAATACATTGTTAGGAGATTCGATGTCATGCTAAAACATTTCCAAAATAGAAAATTCGGGGGTGGGTAGGAGGCAAGATTTTAGACTGCTGTGGATGCACTTTAATATGCTGCTAGAAATCGGAAAAGACTGTTCGTCAGGGCGGCAAGCAGCAGACCGCTGGGATGTCTGTAGAACCGCGGCGAGAGGCAGCTTTCCGACCGGCTTCAGTTTAGAGAGCTAGCCGGTAAGAGAAGGCACTGTCTCCCGAACAACGTAATGTTTGCAGCTGAAGCCTACTGTGAAAGCCGGGGCTACACTGTGAAGGCTGCTCAAGAAAGCAAGAGCAGCTCCACTGTTTGCCTGTATTTGTCAGCCTTCGAGAGAGGAATACCCTGCCGCTAAAATGCTTTCTCTTCTAGCAGCGATTCATGGAAGAACATTCCAGGATTCTTTAAAATCAAGGGGTTAGTTTCTGCTCCCCTTTGGAGAAACACAAAACCGTGCCGTTCAGAGAATGTGCTGTGGATTCCCTGCCTGCTGTTTCAGTAGAAAGAGTTTGCAGAGGCTGATGAGACTACACTGGAAAACAGGGATCCCTCGTCCTTGAAGCACGAGCAGATCATCTGATAATTTTCCTTTAATTACATTGTTAGAAGATGAAAAGTCATGCTAAAACATTTCACAAATAGCAAGTTTCTAAGAGAGAAAGATTTTAGACTCATGTGCATGCGCTGTGATGTGATGCTAGACCTCTGAAATGACTGCTCCTCAGAGAGGCAAGGAGCAGACAGCCGAGATGTCTGTGGAACCGCGGCCAGAGACAGCTTTCTGAGCGGTTTCACTTTAGAGAGCCAGCCGGTAAGAGAAGGCGCTGTCTCCGGACCAACGTAATGTTTGTAGCCGGAATCTGGCGTGAAAGCCGGGGAAACACTGTGAAGGCTGCTCAAGAAAGCAGGAGCAGATCCTCTCTTTGCCTGTATTTGTAAGCCTTCGAGAGAGGAATACCCTGCCGGTAAAAAGCTTTCTCTTCTGGCAGCTACTCATGGAAGGAAATTCCAGGATTCTTTAAAATCAAGGGGTTAGTTTCTGCTCTCCCTTGGAGGAAAAACAAAACCGTGCAGTTCAGAGAATGTGTGTGAATTCGCTGCCGGCTGTTGTAACAAGTTTCAGCAGAAACAGTTTGCAGAGGCTGAAGGGAATGGACAGGAAAAAAGGGATCTCTCGTCCTTGAACACGAACAGATCATCCGATTATTTGTCTTTTAAATACATTGTTAGGAGATTCGATGTCATGCTAAAACATTTCCAAAATAGAAAATTCGGGGGTGGGTAGGAGGCAAGATTTTAGACTGCTGTGGATGCGCTTTAATATGCTGCTAGAAATCGGAAAAGACTGTTCGTCAGGGCGGCAAGCAGCAGACCGCTGGGATGTCTATAGAACCGCGGCGAGAGGCAGCTTTCTGACCGGCTTCAGTTTAGAGAGCTAGCCGGTAAGAGAAGGCGGTGTCTCCGTACCAATGTATTATTTGTCTGCTGAACAACGTAATGTTTGCAGCTGAAGCCTTACTGGGGGGAATTGGGGGGGAAATCCAATTTGTAGGGAAAGGAACACGGTTATGGTGGAAAAAAAAAACAGATTGGCTGGTGTGGAGTGGAAATAGAAGCTTTTGTGGAAAATGAACCGTTTTAGGAGGGGAAAACCCGATTATGTGGAAAATGAACCCAGATTTGGGGGAAAAAATTATTTTGGGGAAATGAACCCAGTAACGGGGAAAAAAAACCCTGATTTTTGGGGAAAATGAACCCAGTGTTTCAGAGGAAATAGAAGATTTTGGGGAAAAAAAATCAAAAATTCAAAAAAATTACATCAAAAATTTCACCAAAATCATTATTTCCCTCCCAAATCTGGATTCATTTTCCCCAAAATCGGATTTTTTCCTCCCAAACTGGGTTCATTTTCCCCAAAATCCTATTTTTCCCCCAAAACTGGGTGCATATTCACACAAATCAGGTTTTCCCCTCCTAAAACGGTTCATTTTCCACAAAGCTTCTATTTCCACTCCACACTGTGTTCATATCCCCAAAATCAGGGTTTTTTTCCCAAATACTGTGTTCACTTTCTCAAAAATCCTATTTCCCCCCCCTCAAAAATGGGTTCATTTTCCTCAAAAATTGGTTTTTCCAAATTACTGGGTTCATTTTCCCCATAATCAGATTTTTTCCTCCCAAACTGGGTTCATTTTCACCAAAATCCTTTTTTTTCCGCCAAAACTGGGTGCATTTTCACACAAATCAGGTTTTCCCCTCCAAACTGGGTTCATTTTCCCCAAAATCTGGTATTTCATTTACACTCTGGGTTCATTTTCCCCAAAATCAGGTTTTTTCCCCCCATTACTGGGTTCATTTTCCCAAATTCCTTTTTTTCCCCCTAAAACCGGGTGAAATTTCACACAAATCAGGTTTTCAACACCCAACAGTGTTCGTTTTCCCCCAAATCTTTAATGTCCACTCCAAACTGGGTTAATTTTCCCCCAAATCCAGGGTTTTCCCCCAAAACTGGGTTCATTTTCCCCAAAATCAGATTTTTTCCCCATTACTGGGTTCATTTCCCCAAAATCAGTTTTTTTCCCCCAAAACTGGGTTAATTTTCCCCAAAATCGGATTTTTTCCTCCCAAACTGGGTTGATTTTCCCCAAAGTCGTTTTTTTTCGAGCAAAACTCGGTTCATTTCTCTACAAGTCTTTCCCCCCTCCCAAAATCTGTTGATTTTCCCCAAAATTCAGGGTTTTTACCCAATTACTGCGTTCATTTTCCCCAAAATAATTTTTTCCCCAAAAACTGGGTTCATTTTCCATAAAACCGTTTTTTTCCCCCAAAACTGTGTTCATTTTACGCATAATCAGAATTTTTCCTCCGAAAATGTGTTCATTTTCCCCAAAATACTTTTTTATCCCCCCAAAACTGGCTGCATTTCCACACAAATCAGGTTTTCCCCTCCTATCTGATTTCATTTTCCCCAAAATCTTCTATTTCCATTCCACACTGGGTTCATTTTCCCAAAAATCATTTTTTCCCTAAAAACTGGGTTCATTTTCCCCATAATCAGGTTTTTTCCTCCCACACTGGGTTCATTTTCCCCAAAATCAGGACTTTTTCCCCATTACTTGGTTCATTTTCCCCAAAATCATTTTTTTCCCCAAAAACTGTGTTCATTTTCCCCAAAATATATTTTTCCACCATAACTGAGTTTATTTCCCTACATATTGGGTTTTCCCCACCAAATTGTGTTCATTTTCCCCAAAATCTGTGTTTTTAACCCAATTACTGGCTTTATTTCCCCAAAATCTTTTCTTTTTCCCTCAAAAATGGGTTCATTTTCACCAAAAACTAGTTTCACCCCCCAAAACTGTGTTCATGTTCCCTAAAATCTTCTATTTCGACTCCACACTGGGTTCATTTTCCCCAAAATGATTTTTTTTCCCCATTACTGGGTTCATTTTACCCAAAATCACTTTTTACCCCCCAAAACTCGGTCCATTTTCCCCAAAATATGTTTTTTTCCACCAAAAATGGGTTCACTTCCCTACAAATTTGGTTTTCCCTACCAAACTGGTTCCATTTTCCCACAAATTAGAGTTTTTTACCCAATTACTGCGTTCATTTCCCCCAAAATCATTTTTCCCCCCAAAAGGGGTTCATTTTCCGCATAATCAGATTTTTTCCTCCAAAACTAGGTTCATTTTCCACAAAATCCTTTCCCCCCCCAAAACTGAGTGCATTTTCACACAAATCAGGTTTTCCCCTCCAAACTTATTTCATTTTCCCCCAAATCTTCTATTTCCACTCCACACTGGGTTCGTTTTCCCCAAAATAGGTTTTTTCCTCCCAAACGCGGTTCATTTCCCTACAAGCTGGTTTTTCCCCTCCAAACTGTGTTCGTTTTCCCCAAAATTCGGGATTTTTACCCAATTACTGGGTCATTTTGCCCAAAATCCTTTTTATTCCCCCAAACCTGGCTGCATCTCCACACAAATCAAGTTTCCCCCTCCAAACAGTGTTCATTTTCCCCCAAATCAGGTTTTTTCCCCATTACTGGGTTCATTTCCCCAAAATCGGGTTTTTTCCCCCAAAACTGGGTTCATTTTCACCAAAGTCGGATTTTTTCCTCCCAAACTAGGTTGATTTTCCCCAAAGTCATTTTTTTTCGAGCAAAACTCGGTTCATTTCCCTACAAGTTAGTTTCCCCCCCCCCCCCCAACTCTGTTCATTTTCCAAAAAAATCGGGGTTTTTACCCGATTACTGGGTTCATTTTCCCCAAAATAATTTTTTTCCCCCAAACTGGGTTCATTTTCCTTAAAAATCAGGATTTTTCCCCATTACTGGGTTCATTTTCCGCATAATAAGCATTTTTTCCTCCGAAACTAGGTTCATTTTCCAGAATATCCCTATTAACCCGCAAAACTGGGTACATTTTCACACAAATCAGGTTGTCCCCTCCAAACAGATTTCATTTTCCTCAAAATCTTCTATTTCCACTCCGCACTTGGTTCATTTTCCCCAAAATCAGGATTTTTCCCCATTACTGGGTTCATTTTCCCCAAAATATATTTTTTCCACAAAACTGGGTTTATTTCCCTACAAATTGGGTTTTCCCCACCAAACTGGGTTCATTTTCCCCAAAATCCGGGTTTTTTACCCAATTACTGGCTTTATTTCCACAAAATATTTTTTCCCCCCAAAACTGGGTTCATTTTCCCCATAATCAGCTTCTATCCTCCCAAACTGGGTTCATTTTCCCCAAAATAATTTCTTCCCCCAAAAAACTGGGTTCATTTTCCCCAAAATATGTTTTTTCCACCAAAACTGGGTTTATTTCCCTACATATCGGGTTTTCCCCACCAAATTGTGTTCATTTTCCCCAACATATGGATTTTTGAACCAGTTACTGGCTTTATTTCCCCAAAATCTTTTTTTTCCTTCAAAACTGGGTTCATTTTCACCAAAACTGTTTTTCCCCCCCCCAAACTGGTTTCATTTTCCCCATAATCAGCTTCTTTCCTCCCAAACTGTGTTCATTTTCCCCAGAATCCGGGTGTTCCAATTACTGGGTTCATTTCCCGAAAATTATTTTTTTTTCCCCCAAAACTGGGGTAATTTGCCCCAAAATCGGGTTTTTTCCTCCCTAACTGGGTTCATTTTCCCCAAAGTCAGTTTTTTTCCACCAAAACTCAGTTCATTTCCCGAATTTTGTGGAAAATGAATCCAGTTTCAGAGGAAAGAAGCTGATTATGCAGAAAATGAACCCAGTTTTGGGGAAAAATCCTGATTTTGGGGAAAACGAACCCAGTAATTGGGTAAAAAAAAGAATTTTGGGGAAAATGAACACAGTTTGAGGGAAAAAAACAACTTCTAGGGAAATGAACCGAGTTTTGGTGGAAAAAACCCCGAATTTAGGGAAAATGGACCCAGTTTTGGGGGAAAAAACTGTTTTTGGGGAAAATGAACCAAGTGTGGAGTGGAAATAGAAGATTTTGGGGAAAATGAACACTGTTTTGAGGGGAAAACCTGATTTGTGTGAAAATGAACCCAGTTTTGGGGGGAAATAAGGATTTTGTGGAAAATGAACCTAGTTTCGGAGGAAAAATGCTGATTATGCGGAAAATGAACCCAGTTTTGGCAGAAAAACCCGTTTTTAAGGAAAATGAACCCAGTTTTGGGGAAAAAAATATTTTGGGAAAGTGAACCCAGTAATTGGGTTAAAAAACTCGAATTTTGGGGAAAATGAACAAAGTTTTGGGCGGAGGAAACTAACTTGTAGGGAAATGAACCGAGTTTGGGAGGAAAGAAGCTGATTATGGTGAAAATTAACCCAGTTTGGGGGGGAAAAACCTGATTTGTGTGAAAATGCACCCAGTTTGGGGGGGTGGGGTGGGGAAGTGATTTTGGGGAAAATTAACCCAGTAATTTTGTAAAATTTTGTAAAAAACCCCAATTTGGGGGAAATGAACACAGTTTGGGGGGAAAACCCAACTTGTAGGTAAATGGTCTCTGTTTTGGTGGAAAAACATCGATTTTGGGGAAAATGAACCGTGCTTTGGGGGAAAAATTATTTTGGGGAAATGAACCCAGTAATTGGGAAATAAACCCGGATTTGGGGGAAAATGAAATCAGTTTGGAGGGGAAAATCTAATTTGTGTGAAAATGCAGCCAGTTTTGGGGGGGGGGGGGGAACGATTTTGGGAAAATGAACTCAGTTTTGGTGGAAAAAACCCGATTTTGGGGAAATGAACCCAGTAATGGGGAAAAAAAATTACTTTGGGTATAATAAACCCAGTGTGGAGTGGAAATAGAAGATTTTTGGAAAATGTAATCAGTTTGGAGGGGAAAACCTGATTTGTGTGGAAATGCAGCCAGTTTTGGGGGGAAAAAAAGGATTTTGGGGAAAATGAACCCAATTTGGGAGGAAAACACCCGATTTTGGGGAAAATGAATCCAGTCGGGGGGAGAAAAAAAAACCCTCATTTTCCTCAAAATATGTTTTATTCCAGCAAAACTGGGTTCATTTCCCTACAGATTGGGTTTTCACGACCAAACTGTGTTCATTTCCCCCAAAATCCGTGTTTTTTTCCCAATTACTGGGTTCATTTCCCCAAAATCTTTTTTTCCCCCAAAACTGGGTTTATTTTCCTCAAAAACGGGTTTTTCCCGCCGAATCTAGGTTCATTTTCCCCATAATCTTTTTTCCTCCCAGTTTGGGTTCTATTTCCCCTAAATCTGTTTTTTCCACAAAAAGTGGGTTCTTTCCCTACAAACTTGGTCGTCCCCCCCCGCCAAACTGTGTTCATTTTCCCCATAATCCGGGTTTTTTAAACAATTACTGGGTTCATTTTGACCAAAATCCTTTTTTTCCTCCCAAAACTGGTTGCATATTTACGCAAATCATGTTTTCGCCTCCACTCTGGGTTCATTTTCCACAGAATCTGATTTTTTTCTACCTTAACTGTCTTCCTTTCCCTACAAAATGGGTTTCCTCCCCCCCAAACCCTGTTCATTTTCCCCATAATCGTTTTTTTCCCCATTACTGGGTTCATTTTCCCCATAACTGGGTTTATTTTACTCAAAAACGGCTTTTTCCCCACAAACTGGCTTCATTTTCCCCATAATCAGATTTTTTCCTCCCAAACTGGGTTAATTCCTCCCAAAATCGGAAAAGACTGTTCGTCAGGGCGGCAAGCAGCAGACCGCCGGGATGTCTGTAGAACCGCGGCGAGAGGCAGCTTTCCGACCGGCTACAGTTTAGAGAGCTAGCCGGTAAGAGAAGGCACTGTCTCCCGAACAACGTAATGTTTGCAGCTGAAGCCTACTGTGAAAGCCGGGGCTACACTGTGAAGGCTGCGCAAGAAAGCAAGAGCAGCTCGACTGTTTGCCTGTATTTGTCAGCCTTCGAGAGAGGAATACCCTGCCGCTAAAATGCTTTCTCTTCTAGCAGAGATTCCAGGATTCTTTAAAATCAAGGGGTTAGTTTCTGCTCCCCTTTGGAGAAACACAAAACCGTGCCGTTCAGAGAATGTGCTGTGGATTCCCTGCCTGCTGTTTCAGTAGAAAGAGTTTGCAGAGGCTGATGAGACTACACTGGAAAACAGGGATCCCTCGTCCTTGAAGCACGAGCAGATCATCTGATAATTTTCCTTTAATTACATTGTTAGAAGATGAAAAGTCATGCTAAAACATTTCACAAATAGCAAGTTTCTAAGAGAGAAAGATTTTAGACTCATGTGCATGCGCTGTGATGTGATGCTAGACCTCTGAAATGACTGCTCCTCAGAGAGGCAAGGAGCAGACAGCCGAGATGTCTGTGGAACCGCGGCCAGAGACAGCTTTCTGAGCGGTTTCACTTTAGAGAGCCAGCCGGTAAGAGAAGGCGCTGTCTCCGGACCAACGTAATGTTTGTAGCCGGAATCTGGCGTGAAAGCCGGGGAAACACTGTGAAGGCTGCTCAAGAAAGCAGGAGCAGATCCTCTCTTTGCCTGTATTTGTAAGCCTTCGAGAGAGGAATACCCTGCCGGTAAAAAGCTTTCTCTTCTGGCAGCTATTCATGGAAGGAAATTCCAGGATTCTTTAAAATCAAGGGGTTAGTTTCTGCTCTCCCTTGGAGGAAAAACAAAACCGTGCAGTTCAGAGAACGTGTGTGACTTCGCTGCCGGCTGTTGTAACAAGTTTCAGCAGAAACAGTTTGCAGAGGCTGAAGGGAATGGACAGGAAAAAAGGGATCTCTCGTCCTTGAACACGAACAGATCATCCGATTATTTGTCTTTTAAATACATTGTTAGGAGATTCGATGTCATGCTAAAACATTTCCAAAATAGAAAATTCGGGGGTGGGTAGGAGGCAAGATTTTAGACTGCTGTGGATGCGCTTTAATATGCTGCTAGAAATCGGAAAAGACTGTTCGTCAGGGCGGCAAGCAGCAGACCGCTGGGATGTCTGTAGAACCGCGGCGAGAGGCAGCTTTCCGACCGGCTTCAGTTTAGAGAGCTAGCCGGTAAGAGAAGGCACTCTCTCCCGAACAACGTAATGTTTGCAGCTGAAGCCTACTGTGAAAGCCGGGGCTACACTGTGAAGGCTGCTCAAGAAAGCAAGAGCAGCTCCACTGTTTGCCTGTATTTGTCAGCCTTCGAGAGAGGAATACCCTGCCGCTAAAATGCTTTCTCTTCTAGCAGCGATTCATGGAAGAACATTCCAGGATTCTTTAAAATCAAGGGGTTAGTTTCTGCTCCCCTTTGGAGAAACACAAAACCGTGCCGTTCAGAGAATGTGCTGTGGATTCCCTGCCTGCTGTTTCAGTAGAAAGAGTTTGCAGAGGCTGATGAGACTACACTGGAAAACAGGGATCCCTCGTCCTTGAAGCACGAGCAGATCATCTGATAATTTTCCTTTAATTACATTGTTAGAAGATGAAAAGTCATGCTAAAACATTTCACAAATAGCAAGTTTCTAAGAGAGAAAGATTTTAGACTCATGTGCATGCGCTGTGATGTGATGCTAGACCTCTGAAATGACTGCTCCTCAGAGAGGCAAGGAGCAGACAGCCGAGATGTCTGTGGAACCGCGGCCAGAGACAGCTTTCTGAGCGGTTTCACTTTAGAGAGCCAGCCGGTAAGAGAAGGCGCTGTCTCCGGACCAACGTAATGTTTGTAGCCGGAATCTGGCGTGAAAGCCGGGGAAACACTGTGAAGGCTGCTCAAGAAAGCAGGAGCAGATCCTCTCTTTGCCTGTATTTGTAAGCCTTCGAGAGAGGAATAGCCTGCCGCTAAAAAGCTTTCTCTTCTGGCAGCTACTCATGGAAGGAAATTCCAGGATTCTTTAAAATCAAGGGGTTAGTTTCTGCTCTCCCTTGGAGGAAAAACAAAACCGTGCAGTTCAGAGAATGTGTGTGAATTCGCTGCCGGCTGTTGTAACAAGTTTCAGCAGAAACAGTTTGCAGAGGCTGAAGGGAATGGACAGGAAAAAAGGGATCTCTCGTCCTTGAACACGAACAGATCATCCGATTATTTGTCTTTTAAATACATTGTTAGGAGATTCGATGTCATGCTAAAACATTTCCAAAATAGAAAATTCGGGGGTGGGTAGGAGGCAAGATTTTAGACTGCTGTGGATGCGCTTTAATATGCTGCTAGAAATCGGAAAAGACTGTTCGTCAGGGCGGCAAGCAGCAGACCGCCGGGATGTCTGTAGAACCGCGGCGAGAGGCAGCTTTCCGACCGGCTTCAGTTTAGAGAGCTAGCCGGTAAGAGAAGGCGGTGTCTCCGTACCAATGTATTATTTGTCTGCTGAACAACGTAATGTTTGCAGCTGAAGCCTTACTGGGGGGAATTGGGGGGGAAATCCAATTTGTAGGGAAAGGAACACGGTTATGGTGGAAAAAAAAAACAGATTGGCTGGTGTGGAGTGGAAATAGAAGCTTTTGTGGAAAATGAACCGTTTTAGGAGGGGAAAACCCGATTATGTGGAAAATGAACCCAGATTTGGGGGAAAAAATTATTTTGGGGAAATGAACCCAGTAATGGGGAAAAAAAACCCTGATTTTTGGGGAAAATGAACCCAGTGTTTCAGAGGAAATAGAAGATTTTGGGGAAAAAAATCAAAAATTCAAAAAAATTACATCAAAAATTTCACCAAAATCATTATTTCCCTCCCAAATCTGGATTCATTTTCCCCAAAATCGGATTTTTTCCTTCCAAACTGGGTTCATTTTCCCCAAAATCCTATTTTTCCCCCAAAACTGGGTGCATATTCACACAAATCAGGTTTTCCCCTCCTAAAACGGTTCATTTTCCACAAAGCTTCTATTTCCACTCCACACTGTGTTCATATCCCCAAAATCAGGGTTTTTTTCCCAAATACTGTGTTCACTTTCTCAAAAATCCTATTTCCCCCCCCTCAAAAATGGGTTCATTTTCCTCAAAAATTGGTTTTTCCAAATTACTGGGTTCATTTTCCCCATAATCAGATTTTTTCCTCCCAAACTGGGTTCATTTTCACCAAAATCCTTTTTTTTTCCGCCAAAACTGGGTGCATTTTCACACAAATCAGGTTTTCCCCTCCAAACTGGGTTCATTTTCCCCAAAATCTGGTATTTCATTTACACTCTGGGTTCATTTTCCCCAAAATCAGGTTTTTTCCCCCCATTACTGGGTTCATTTTCCCAAATTCCTTTTTTTCCCCCTAAAACCGGGTGAAATTTCACACAAATCAGGTTTTCAACACCCAACAGTGTTCGTTTTCCCCCAAATCTTTAATGTCCACTCCAAACTGGGTTAATTTTCCCCCAAATCCAGGGTTTTCCCCCAAAACTGGGTTCATTTTCCCCAAAATCAGATTTTTTCCCCATTACTGGGTTCATTTCCCCAAAATCAGTTTTTTTCCCCCAAAACTGGGTTAATTTTCCCCAAAATCGGATTTTTTCCTCCCAAACTGGGTTGATTTTCCCCAAAGTCGGTTTTTTTCGAGCAAAACTCGGTTCATTTCTCTACAAGTCTTTCCCCCCTCCCAAAATCTGTTGATTTTCCCCAAAATTCAGGGTTTTTACCCAATTACTGCGTTCATTTTCCCCAAAATAATTTTTTCCCCAAAAACTGGGTTCATTTTCCATAAAACCGTTTTTTTCCCCCAAAACTGTGTTCATTTTCCGCATAATCAGAATTTTTCCTCCGAAAATGGGTTCATTTTCCCCAAAATACTTTTTTATCCCCCCAAAACTGGCTGCATTTCCACACAAATCAGGTTTGCCCCTCCTATCTGATTTCATTTTCCCCAAAATCTTCTATTTCCATTCCACACTGGGTTCATTTTCCCAAAAATCATTTTTTCCCTAAAAACTGGGTTCATTTTCCCCATAATCGGGTTTTTTCCTCCCACACTGGGTTCATTTTCCCCAAAATCAGGACTTTTTCCCCATTACTTGGTTCATTTTCCCCAAAATCATTTTTTTCCCCCAAAACTGTGTTCATTTTCCCCAAAATATATTTTTCCACCATAACTGAGTTTATTTCCCTACATATTGGGTTTTCCCCACCAAATTGTGTTCATTTTCCCCAAAATCTGTGTTTTTAACCCAATTACTGGCTTTATTTCCCCAAAATCTTTTCTTTTTCCCTCAAAAATGGGTTCATTTTCACCAAAAACTAGTTTCACCCCCCAAAACTGTGTTCATGTTCCCTAAAATCTTCTATTTCGACTCCACACTGGGTTCATTTTCCCCAAAATGATTTTTTTTCCCCATTACTGGGTTCATTTTACCCAAAATCACTTTTTACCCCCCAAAACTCGGTCCATTTTCCCCAAAATATGTTTTTTTCCACCAAAAATGGGTTCACTTCCCTACAAATTTGGTTTTCCCTACCAAACTGGTTCCATTTTCCCACAAATTAGAGTTTTTTACCCAATTACTGCGTTCATTTCCCCCAAAATCATTTTTCCCCCCAAAAGGGGTTCATTTTCCGCATAATCAGATTTTTTCCTCCAAAACTAGGTTCATTTTCCACAAAATCCTTTCCCCCCCCAAAACTGAGTGCATTTTCACACAAATCAGGTTTTCCCCTCCAAACTTATTTCATTTTCCCCCAAATCTTCTATTTCCACTCCACACTGGGTTCGTTTTCCCCAAAATAGGTTTTTTCCTCCCAAACGCGGTTCATTTCCCTACAAGCTGGTTTTTCCCCTCCAAACTGTGTTCGTTTTCCCCAAAATTCGGGATTTTTACCCAATTACTGGGTCATTTTGCCCAAAATCCTTTTTTTTCCCCCAAACCTGGCTGCATCTCCACACAAATCAAGTTTCCCCCTCCAAACAGTGTTCATTTTCCCCCAAATCAGGTTTTTTCCCCATTACTGGGTTCATTTCCCCAAAATCGGGTTTTTTCCCCCAAAACTGGGTTCATTTTCACCAAAGTCGGATTTTTTCCTCCCAAACTAGGTTGATTTTCCCCAAAGTCATTTTTTTTCGAGCAAAACTCGGTTCATTTCCCTACAAGTTAGTTTCCCCCCCCCCCCCCCAACTCTGTTCATTTTCCAAAAAAATCGGGGTTTTTACCCGATTACTGGGTTCATTTTCCCCAAAATAATTTTTTTCCCCCAAACTGGGTTCATTTTCCTTAAAAATGGATTTTTCCCCAAAAACTGGGTTCATTTTCCGCATAATCAGCATTTTTTCCTCCGAAACTAGGTTCATTTTCCAGAAAATCCCTATTAACCCCCAAAACTGGGTACATTTTCACACAAATCAGGTTGTCCCATCCAAACTGATTTCATTTTCCTCAAAATCTTCTATTTCCACTCCGCACTTGGTTCATTTTCCCCAAAATCAGGATTTTTCCCCATTACTGGGTTCATTTTCCGCATAATAAGCATTTTTTCCTCCGAAACTAGGTTCATTTTCCAGAATATCCCTATTAACCCGCAAAACTGGGTACATTTTCACACAAATCAGGTTGTCCCCTCCAAACAGATTTCATTTTCCTCAAAATCTTCTATTTCCACTCCGCACTTGGTTCATTTTCCCCAAAATCAGGATTTTTCCCCATTACTGGGTTCATTTTCCCCAAAATATATTTTTTCCACAAAACTGGGTTTATTTCCCTACAAATTGGGTTTTCCCCACCAAACTGGGTTCATTTTCACCAAAATCTGGGTTTTTTACCCAATTACTGGCTTTATTTCCACAAAATATTTTTTCCCCCCAAAACTGGGTTCATTTTCCCCATAATCAGCTTCTATCCTCCCAAACTGGGTTCATTTTCCCCAAAATAATTTCTTCCCCCAAAAAACTGGGTTCATTTTCCCCAAAATATGTTTTTTCCACCAAAACTGGGTTTATTTCCCTACATATCGGGTTTTCCCCACCAAATTGTGTTCATTTTCCCCAACATATGGATTTTTGAACCAGTTACTGGCTTTATTTCCCCAAAATCTTTTTTTTCCTTCAAAACTGGGTTCATTTTCACCAAAACTGGTTTTTCCCCCCCAAACTGGTTTCATTTTCCCCATAATCAGCTTCTTTCCTCCCAAACTGTGTTCATTTTCCCCAGAATCCGGGTGTTCCAATTACTGGGTTCATTTCCCGAAAATTATTTTTTTTTCCCCCAAAACTGGGGTAATTTGCCCCAAAATCGGGTTTTTTCCTCCCTAACTGGGTTCATTTTCCCCAAAGTCAGTTTTTTTCCACCAAAACTCAGTTCATTTCCCGAATTTTGTGGAAAATGAATCCAGTTTCAGAGGAAAGAAGCTGATTATGAAGAAAATGAACCCAGTTTTGGGGAAAAATCCTGATTTTGGGGAAAACGAACCCAGTAATTGGGTTAAAAAAACGAATTTTGGGGAAAATGAACACAGTTTGAGGGAAAAAAACAACTTCTAGGGAAACGAACCGAGTTTTGGTGGAAAAAACCCCGAATTTAGGGAGAATGGACCCAGTTTTGGGGGAAAAAACTGTTTTGGGGGAAAATGAACCAAGTGTGGAGTGGAAATAGAAGATTTTGGGGAAAATGAACACTGTTTTGAGGGGAAAACCTGATTTGTGTGAAAATGAACCCAGTTTTGGGGGGAAATAAGGATTTTGTGGAAAATGAACCTAGTTTCGGAGGAAAAATGCTGATTATGCGGAAAATGAACCCAGTTTTGGCAGAAAAACCCGTTTTTAAGGAAAATGAACCCAGTTTTGGGGAAAAAAATATTTTGGGAAAATGAACCCAGTAATTGGGTTAAAAAAACTCGAATTTTGGGGAAAATGAACAAAGTTTTGGGCGGAGGAAAATAACTTGTAGGGAAATGAACCGAGTTTGGGAGGAAAGAAGCTGATTATGGTGAAAATTAACCCAGTTTGGGGGGGAAAAACCTGATTTGTGTGAAAATGCACCCAGTTTGGGGCAGGAGGAAGTGATTTTGGGGAAAATTAACCCAGTAATTTTGTAAAATTTTGTAAAAAACCCCAATTTGGGGGAAATGAACACAGTTTGGGGGGAAAACCCAACTTGTAGGTAAATGGTCTCTGTTTTGGTGGAAAAACATCGATTTTGGGGAAAATGAACCGTGTTTTGGGGGAAAAATTATTTTGGGGAAATGAACCCAGTAATTGGGAAATAAACCCGGATTTGGGGGAAAATGAAATCAGTTTGGAGGGGAAAATCTCATTTGTGTGAAAATGCAGCCAGTTTTGGGGGGGGGGGGAACGATTTTGGGAAAATGAACTCAGTTTTGGTGGAAAAAACCCGATTTTGGGGAAATGAACCCAGTAATGGGGAAAAAAAATTACTTTGGGTATAATAAACCCAGTGTGGAGTGGAAATAGAAGATTTTTGGAAAATGTAATCAGTTTGGAGGGGAAAACCTGATTTGTGTGGAAATGCAGCCAGTTTTGGGGGGAAAAAAAGGATTTTGGGGAAAATGAACCCAATTTGGGAGGAAAACACCCGATTTTGGGGAAAATGAATCCAGTCGGGGGGAGAAAAAAAACCCTCATTTTCCTCAAAATATGGTTTATTCCAGCAAAACTGGGTTCATTTCCCTACAGATTGGGTTTTCACGACCAAACTGTGTTCATTTCCCCCAAAATCCGTGTTTTTTTCCCAATTACTGGGTTCATTTCCCCAAAATCTTTTTTTCCCCCAAAACTGGGTTTATTTTCCTCAAAAACGGGTTTTTCCCCCCGAATCTAGGTTCATTTTCCCCATAATCTTTTTTCCTCCCAGTTTGGGTTCTATTTCCCCTAAATCTGTTTTTTCCACAAAAAGTGGGTTCATTTCCCTACAAACTTGGTCGTCCCCCCCCGCCAAACTGTGTTCATTTTCCCCATAATCCGGGTTTTTTTAAACAATTACTGGGTTCATTTTGACCAAAATCCTTTTTTTCCTCCCAAAACTGGTTGCATATTTACGCAAATCATGTTTTCGCCTCCACTCTGGGTTCATTTTCCACAGAATCTGATTTTTTTCTACCTTAACTGTCTTCCTTTCCCTACAAAATGGGTTTCCTCCCCCCCAAACCCTGTTCATTTTCCCCATAATCGTTTTTTTCCCCATTACTGGGTTCATTTTCCCCATAAATGGGTTTATTTTACTCAAAAACGGCTTTTTCCCCACAAACTGGCTTCATTTTCCCCATAATCAGTTTTTTTCCTCCCAAACTGGGTTAATTCCTCCCAAAATCGGAAAAGACTGTTCGTCAGGGCGGCAAGCAGCAGACCGCCGGGATGTCTGTAGAACCGCGGCGAGAGGCAGCTTTCCGACCGGCTACAGTTTAGAGAGCTAGCCGGTAAGAGAAGGCACTGTCTCCCGAACAACGTAATGTTTGCAGCTGAAGCCTACTGTGAAAGCCGGGGCTACACTGTGAAGGCTGCGCAAGAAAGCAAGAGCAGCTCGACTGTTTGCCTGTATTTGTCAGCCTTCGAGAGAGGAATACCCTGCCGCTAAAATGCTTTCTCTTCTAGCAGAGATTCCAGGATTCTTTAAAATCAAGGGGTTAGTTTCTGCTCTCCTTTGGAGAAACACAAAACCGTGCCGTTCAGAGAATGTGCTGTGGATTCCCTGCCTGCTGTTTCAGTAGAAAGAGTTTGCAGAGGCTGATGAGACTACACTGGAAAACAGGGATCCCTCGTCCTTGAAGCACGAGCAGATCATCTGATAATTTTCCTTTAATTACATTGTTAGAAGATGAAAAGTCATGCTAAAACATTTCACAAATAGCAAGTTTCTAAGAGAGAAAGATTTTAGACTCATGTGCATGCGCTGTGATGTGATGCTAGACCTCTGAAATGACTGCTCCTCAGAGAGGCAAGGAGCAGACAGCCGAGATGTCTGTGGAACCGCGGCCAGAGACAGCTTTCTGAGCGGTTTCACTTTAGAGAGCCAGCCGGTAAGAGAAGGCGCTGTCTCCGGACCAACGTAATGTTTGTAGCCGGAATCTGGCGTGAAAGCCGGGGAAACACTGTGAAGGCTGCTCAAGAAAGCAGGAGCAGATCCTCTCTTTGCCTGTATTTGTAAGCCTTCGAGAGAGGAATACCCTGCCGGTAAAAAGCTTTCTCTTCTGGCAGCTACTCATGGAAGGAAATTCCAGGATTCTTTAAAATCAAGGGGTTAGTTTCTGCTCTCCCTTGGAGGAAAAACAAAACCGTGCAGTTCAGAGAACGTGTGTGAATTCGCTGCCGGCTGTTGTAACAAGTTTCAGCAGAAACAGTTTGCAGAGGCTGAAGGGAATGGACAGGAAAAAAGGGATCTCTCGTCCTTGAACACGAACAGATCATCCGATTATTTGTCTTTTAAATACATTGTTAGGAGATTCGATGTCATGCTAAAACATTTCCAAAATAGAAAATTCGGGGGTGGGTAGGAGGCAAGATTTTAGACTGCTGTGGATGCGCTTTCATATGCTGCTAGAAATCGGAAAAGACTGTTCGTCAGGGCGGCAAGCAGCAGACCGCTGGGATGTCGGTAGAACCGCGGCAAGAGGCAGCTTTCCGACCGGCTTCAGTTTAGAGAGCTAGCCGGTAAGAGAAGGCACTCTCTCCCGAACAACGTAATGTTTGCAGCTGAAGCCTACTGTGAAAGCCGGGGCTACACTGTGAAGGCTGCTCAAGAAAGCAAGAGCAGCTCGACTGTTTGCCTGTATTTGTCAGCCTTCGAGAGAGGAATACCCTGCCGCTAAAATGCTTTCTCTTCTAGCAGCGATTCATGGAAGAACATTCCAGGATTCTTTAAAATCAAGGGGTTAGTTTCTGCTCCCCTTTGGAGAAACACAAAACCGTGCCGTTCAGAGAATGTGCTGTGGATTCCCTGCCTGCTGTTTCAGTAGAAAGAGTTTGCAGAGGCTGATGAGACTACACTGGAAAACAGGGATCCCTCGTCCTTGAAGCACGAGCAGATCATCTGATAATTTTCCTTTAATTACATTGTTAGAAGATGAAAAGTCATGCTAAAACATTTCACAAATAGCAAGTTTCTAAGAGAGAAAGATTTTAGAATCATGTGCATTCGCTGTGATGTGATGCTAGACATCTGAAATGACTGCTCCTCAGAGAGGCAAGGAGCAGACAGCCGAGATGTCTGTGGAACCGCGGCCAGAGACAGCTTTCTGAGCGGTTTCACTTTAGAGAGCCAGCCGGTAAGAGAAGGCGCTGTCTCCGGACCAACGTAATGTTTGTAGCCGGAATCTGGCGTGAAAGCCGGGGAAACACTGTGAAGGCTGCTCAAGAAAGCAGGAGCAGATCCTCTCTTTGCCTGTATTTGTAAGCCTTCGAGAGAGGAATACCCTGCCGGTAAAAAGCTTTCTCTTCTGGCAGCTACTCATGGAAGGAAATTCCAGGATTCTTTAAAATCAAGGGGTTAGTTTCTGCTCTCCCTTGGAGGAAAAACAAAACCGTGCAGTTCAGAGAACGTGTGTGAATTCGCTGCCGGCTGTTGTAACAAGTTTCAGCAGAAACAGTTTGCAGAGGCTGAAGGGAATGGACAGGAAAAAAGGGATCTCTCGTCCTTGAACACGAACAGATCATCCGATTATTTGTCTTTTAAATACATTGTTAGGAGATTCGATGTCATGCTAAAACATTTCCAAAATAGAAAATTCGGGGGTGGGTAGGAGGCAAGATTTTAGACTGCTGTGGATGCGCTTTAATATGCTGCTAGAAATCGGAAAAGACTGTTCGTCAGGGCGGCAAGCAGCAGACCGCTGGGATGTCGGTAGAACCGCGGCAAGAGGCAGCTTTCCGACCGGCTTCAGTTTAGAGAGCTAGCCGGTAAGAGAAGGCACTCTCTCCCGAACAACGTAATGTTTGCAGCTGAAGCCTACTGTGAAAGCCGGGGCTACACTGTGAAGGCTGCTCAAGAAAGCAAGAGCAGCTCCACTGTTTGCCTGTATTTGTCAGCCTTCGAGAGAGGAATACCCTGCCGCTAAAATGCTTTCTCTTCTAGCAGCGATTCATGGAAGAACATTCCAGGATTCTTTAAAATCAAGGGGTTAGTTTCTGCTCCCCTTTGGAGAAACACAAAACCGTGCCGTTCAGAGAATGTGCTGTGGATTCCCTGCCTGCTGTTTCAGTAGAAAGAGTTTGCAGAGGCTGATGAGACTACACTGGAAAACAGGGATCCCTCGTCCTTGAAGCACGAGCAGATCATCTGATAATTTTCCTTTAATTACATTGTTAGAAGATGAAAAGTCATGCTAAAACATTTCACAAATAGCAAGTTTCTAAGAGAGAAAGATTTTAGACTCATGTGCATGCGCTGTGATGTGATGCTAGACATCTGAAATGACTGCTCCTCAGAGAGGCAAGGAGCAGACAGCCGAGATGTCTGTGGAACCGCGGCCAGAGACAGCTTTCTGAGCGGTTTCACTTTAGAGAGCCAGCCGGTAAGAGAAGGCGCTGTCTCCGGACCAACGTAATGTTTGTAGCCGGAATCTGGCGTGAAAGCCGGGGAAACACTGTGAAGGCTGCTCAAGAAAGCAGGAGCAGATCCTCTCTTTGCCTGTATTTGTAAGCCTTCGAGAGAGGAATACCCTGCCGGTAAAAAGCTTTCTCTTCTGGCAGCTATTCATGGAAGGAAATTCCAGGATTCTTTAAAATCAAGGGGTTAGTTTCTGCTCTCCCTTGGAGGAAAAACAAAACCGTGCAGTTCAGAGAACGTGTGTGAATTCGCTGCCGGCTGTTGTAACAAGTTTCAGCAGAAACAGTTTGCAGAGGCTGAAGGGAATGGACAGGAAAAAAGGGATCTCTCGTCCTTGAACACGAACAGATCATCCGATTATTTGTCTTTTAAATACATTGTTAGGAGATTCGATGTCATGCTAAAACATTTCCAAAATAGAAAATTCGGGGGTGGGTAGGAGGCAAGATTTTAGACTGCTGTGGATGCGCTTTAATATGCTGCTAGAAATCGGAAAAGACTGTTCGTCAGGGCGGCAAGCAGCAGACCGCCGGGATGTCTGTAGAACCGCGGCGAGAGGCAGCTTTCCGACCGGCTACAGTTTAGAGAGCTAGCCGGTAAGAGAAGGCACTGTCTCCCGAACAACGTAATGTTTGCAGCTGAAGCCTACTGTGAAAGCCGGGGCTACACTGTGAAGGCTGCGCAAGAAAGCAAGAGCAGCTCGACTGTTTGCCTGTATTTGTCAGCCTTCGAGAGAGGAATACCCTGCCGCTAAAATGCTTTCTCTTCTAGCAGAGATTCCAGGATTCTTTAAAATCAAGGGGTTAGTTTCTGCTCTCCTTTGGAGAAACACAAAACCGTGCCGTTCAGAGAATGTGCTGTGGATTCCCTGCCTGCTGTTTCAGTAGAAAGAGTTTGCAGAGGCTGATGAGACTACACTGGAAAACAGGGATCCCTCGTCCTTGAAGCACGAGCAGATCATCTGATAATTTTCCTTTAATTACATTGTTAGAAGATGAAAAGTCATGCTAAAACATTTCACAAATAGCAAGTTTCTAAGAGAGAAAGATTTTAGAATCATGTGCATTCGCTGTGATGTGATGCTAGACATCTGAAATGACTGCTCCTCAGAGAGGCAAGGAGCAGACAGCCGAGATGTCTGTGGAACCGCGGCCAGAGACAGCTTTCTGAGCGGTTTCACTTTAGAGAGCCAGCCGATACGAGAAGGCGCTGTCTCCGGACCAACGTAATGTTTGTAGCCGGAATCTGGCGTGAAAGCCGGGGAAACACTGTGAAGGCTGCTCAAGAAAGCAGGAGCAGATCCTCTCTTTGCCTGTATTTGTAAGCCTTCGAGAGAGGAATACCCTGCCGGTAAAAAGCTTTCTCTTCTGGCAGCTACTCATGGAAGGAAATTCCAGGATTCTTTAAAATCAAGGGGTTAGTTTCTGCTCTCCCTTGGAGGAAAAACAAAACCGTGCAGTTCAGAGAACGTGTGTGAATTCGCTGCCGGCTGTTGTAACAAGTTTCAGCAGAAACAGTTTGCAGAGGCTGAAGGGAATGGACAGGAAAAAAGGGATCTCTCGTCCTTGAACACGAACAGATCATCCGATTATTTGTCTTTTAAATACATTGTTAGGAGATTCGATGTCATGCTAAAACATTTCCAAAATAGAAAATTCGGGGGTGGGTAGGAGGCAAGATTTTAGACTGCTGTGGATGCGCTTTAATATGCTGCTAGAAATCGGAAAAGACTGTTCGTCAGGGCGGCAAGCAGCAGACCGCTTGGATGTCGGTAGAACCGCGGCAAGAGGCAGCTTTCCGACCGGCTTCAGTCTAGAGAGCTAGCCGGTAAGAGAAGGCACTCTCTCTCCCGAACAACGTAATGTTTGCAGCTGAAGCCTAATGTGAAAGCCGGGGCTACACTGTGAAGGCTGCTCAAGAAAGCAAGAGCAGCTCCACTGTTTGCCTGTATTTGTCAGCCTTCGAGAGAGGAATACCCTGCCGCTAAAATGCTTTCTCTTCTAGCAGAGATTCCAGGATTCTTTAAAATCAAGGGGTTAGTTTCTGCTCTCCTTTGGAGAAACACAAAACCGTGCCGTTCAGAGAATGTGCTGTGGATTCCCTGCCTGCTGTTTCAGTAGAAAGAGTTTGCAGAGGCTGATGAGACTACACTGGAAAACAGGGATCCCTCGTCCTTGAAGCACGAGCAGATCATCTGATAATTTTCCTTTAATTACATTGTTAGAAGATGAAAAGTCATGCTAAAACATTTCACAAATAGCAAGTTTCTAAGAGAGAAAGATTTTAGACTCATGTGCATTCGCTGTGATGTGATGCTAGACATCTGAAATGACTGCTCCTCAGAGAGGCAAGGAGCAGACAGCCGAGATGTCTGTGGAACCGCGGCCAGAGACAGCTTTCTGAGCGGTTTCACTTTAGAGAGCCAGCCGGTACGAGAAGGCGCTGTCTCCGGACCAACGTAATGTTTGTAGCCGGAATCTGGCGTGAAAGCCGGGGAAACACTGTGAAGGCTGCTCAAGAAAGCAGGAGCAGATCCTCTCTTTGCCTGTATTTGTAAGCCTTCGAGAGAGGAATACCCTGCCGGTAAAAAGCTTTCTCTTCTGGCAGCTACTCATGGAAGGAAATTCCAGGATTCTTTAAAATCAAGGGGTTAGTTTCTGCTCTCCCTTGGAGGAAAAACAAAACCGTGCAGTTCAGAGAACGTGTGTGAATTCGCTGCCGGCTGTTGTAACAAGTTTCAGCAGAAACAGTTTGCAGAGGCTGAAGGGAATGGACAGGAAAAAAGGGATCTCTCGTCCTTGAACACGAACAGATCATCCGATTATTTGTCTTTTAAATACATTGTTAGGAGATTCGATGTCATGCTAAAACATTTCCAAAATAGAAAATTCGGGGGTGGGTAGGAGGCAAGATTTTAGACTGCTGTGGATGCGCTTTAATATGCTGCTAGAAATCGGAAAAGACTGTTCGTCAGGGCGGCAAGCAGCAGACCGCTTGGATGTCGGTAGAACCGCGGCAAGAGGCAGCTTTCCGACCGGCTTCAGTCTAGAGAGCTAGCCGGTAAGAGAAGGCACTCTCTCCCGAACAACGTAATGTTTGCAGCTGAAGCCTAATGTGAAAGCCGGGGCTACACTGTGAAGGCTGCTCAAGAAAGCAAGAGCAGCTCCACTGTTTGCCTGTATTTGTCAGCCTTCGAGAGAGGAATACCCTGCCGCTAAAATGCTTTCTCTTCTAGCAGCGATTCATGGAAGAATATTCCAGGATTCTTTAAAATCAAGGGGTTAGTTTCTGCTCCCCTTTGGAGAAACACAAAACCGTGCCGTTCAGAGAATGTGCTGTGGATTCCCTGCCTGCTGTTTCAGTAGAAAGAGTTTGCAGAGGCTGATGAGACTACACTGGAAAACAGGGATCCCTCGTCCTTGAAGCACGAGCAGATCATCTGATAATTTTCCTTTAATTACATTGTTAGAAGATGAAAAGTCATGCTAAAACATTTCACAAATAGCAAGTTTCTAAGAGAGAAAGATTTTAGACTCATGTGCATGCGCTGTGATGTGATGCTAGACATCTGAAATGACTGCTCCTCAGATAGGCAAGGAGCAGACAGCCGAGATGTCTGTGGAACCGCGGCCAGAGACAGCTTTCTGAGCGGTTTCACTTTAGAGAGCCAGCCCGTAAGAGAAGGCGCTGTCTCCGGACCAACGTAATGTTTGTAGCCGGAATCTGGCGTGAAAGCCGGGGAAACACTGTGAAGGCTGCTCAAGAAAGCAGGAGCAGATCCTCTCTTTGCCTGTATTTGTAAGCCTTCGAGAGAGGAATACCCTGCCGGTAAAAAGCTTTCTCTTCTGGCAGCTATTCATGGAAGGAAATTCCAGGATTCTTTAAAATCAAGGGGTTAGTTTCTGCTCTCCCTTGGAGGAAAAACAAAACCGTGCAGTTCAGAGAATGTGTGTGAATTCGCTGCCGGCTGTTGTAACAAGTTTCAGCAGAAACAGTTTGCAGAGGTTGAAGGGAATGGACAGGAAAAAAGGGATCTCTCGTCCTTGAACACGAACAGATCATCCGATTATTTGTCTTTTAAATACATTGTTAGGAGATTCGATGTCATGCTAAAACATTTCCAAAATAGAAAATTCGGGGGTGGGTAGGAGGCAAGATTTTAGACTGCTGTGGATGCGCTTTAATATGCTGCTAGAAATCGGAAAAGACTGTTCGTCAGGGCGGCAAGCAGCAGACCGCTGGGATGTCTGTAGAACCGCGGCGAGAGGCAGCTTTCCGACCGGCTTCAGTTTAGAGAGCTAGCCGGTAAGAGAAGGCGGTGTCTCCGTACCAATGTATTATTTGTCTGCTGAACAACGTAATGTTTGCAGCTGAAGCCTTACTGGGGGGAATTGGGGGGGAAATCCAATTTGTAGGGAAAGGAACACGGTTATGGTGGAAAAAAAAAACAGATTGGCTGGTGTGGAGTGGAAATAGAAGCTTTTGTGGAAAATGAACCCAGATTTGGGGGAAAAAATTATTTTGGGGAAATGAACCCAGTAATGGGGAAAAAAACCCCTGATTTTTGGGGAAAATGAACCCAGTGTTTCAGAGGAAATAGAAGATTTTGGGGAAAAAAATCAAAAATTCAAAAAAATTACATCAAAAATTTCACCAAAATCATTATTTCCCTCCCAAATCTGGATTCATTTTCCCCAAAATCGGATTTTTTCCTCCCAAACTGGGTTCATTTTCCCCAAAATCCTATTTTTCCCCCAAAACTGGGTGCATATTCACACAAATCAGGTTTTCCCCTCCTAAAACAGTTCATTTTCCACAAAGCTTCTATTTCCACTCCACACTGTGTTCATATCCCCAAAATCAGGGGTTTTTTCCCAAATACTGTGTTCACTTTCTCAAAAATCCTATTTCCCCCCCCTCAAAAATGGGTTCATTTTCCTCAAAAATTGGTTTTTCCAAATTACTGGGTTCATTTTCCCCATAATCAGATTTTTTCCTCCCAAACTGGGTTCATTTTCACCAAAATCCTTTTTTTTCCGCCAAAACTGGGTGCATTTTCACACAAATCAGGTTTTCCCCTCCAAACTGGGTTCATTTTCCCCAAAATCTGGTATTTCATTTACACTCTGGGTTCATTTTCCCCAAAATCAGGTTTTTTCCCCCCATTACTGGGTTCATTTTCCCAAATTCCTTTTTTCCCCCCTAAAACCGGGTGAAATTTCACACAAATCAGGTTTTCAACACCCAACAGTGTTCGTTTTCCCCCAAATCTTTAATGTCCACTCCAAACTGGGTTAATTTTCCCCCAAATCCAGGGTTTTCCCCCAAAACTGGGTTCATTTTCCCCAAAATCAGATTTTTTCCCCATTACTGGGTTCATTTCCCCAAAATCAGTTTTTTTCCCCCAAAACTGGGTTAATTTTCCCCAAAATCGGATTTTTTCCTCCCAAACTGGGTTGATTTTCCCCAAAGTCGTTTTTTTTCGAGCAAAACTCGGTTCATTTCTCTACAAGTCTTTCCCCCCTCCCAAAATCTGTTGATTTTCCCCAAAATTCAGGGTTTTTACCCAATTACTGCGTTCATTTTCCCCAAAATAATTTTTTCCCCAAAAACTGGGTTCATTTTCCATAAAACCGTTTTTTTCCCCCAAAACTGTGTTCATTTTCCGCATAATCAGAATTTTTCCTCCGAAAATGGGTTCATTTTCCCCAAAATACTTTTTTATCCCCCCAAAACTGGCTGCATTTCCACACAAATCAGGTTTTCCCCTCCTATCTGATTTCATTTTCCCCAAAATCTTCTATTTCCATTCCACACTGGGTTCATTTTCCCAAAAATCATTTTTTCCCTAAAAACTGGGTTCATTTTCCCCATAATCAGGTTTTTTCCTCCCACACTGGGTTCATTTTCCCCAAAATCAGGACTTTTTCCCCATTACTTGGTTCATTTTCCCCAAAATCATTTTTTTCCCCCAAAACTGTGTTCATTTTCCCCAAAATATATTTTTCCACCATAACTGAGTTTATTTCCCTACATATTGGGTTTTCCCCACCAAATTGTGTTCATTTTCCCCAAAATCTGTGTTTTTAACCCAATTACTGGCTTTATTTCCCCAAAATCTTTTCTTTTTCCCTCAAAAATGGGTTCATTTTCACCAAAAACTAGTTTCACCCCCCAAAACTGTGTTCATGTTCCCTAAAATCTTCTATTTCGACTCCACACTGGGTTCATTTTCCCCAAAATGATTTTTTTTCCCCATTACTGGGTTCATTTTACCCAAAATCACTTTTTACCCCCCAAAACTCGGTCCATTTTCCCCAAAATATGTTTTTTTCCACCAAAAATGGGTTCACTTCCCTACAAATTTGGTTTTCCCTACCAAACTGGTTCCATTTTCCCACAAATTAGAGTTTTTTACCCAATTACTGCGTTCATTTCCCCCAAAATCATTTTTCCCCCCAAAAGGGGTTCATTTTCCGCATAATCAGATTTTTTCCTCCAAAACTAGGTTCATTTTCCACAAAATCCTTTCCCCCCCCAAAACTGAGTGCATTTTCACACAAATCAGGTTTTCCCCTCCAAACTTATTTCATTTTCCCCCAAATCTTCTATTTCCACTCCACACTGGGTTCGTTTTCCCCAAAATAGGTTTTTTCCTCCCAAACGCGGTTCATTTCCCTACAAGCTGGTTT
This sequence comes from Tapera naevia, assembly GCA_033556795.1. Taxonomy (NCBI): domain Eukaryota; kingdom Metazoa; phylum Chordata; class Aves; order Cuculiformes; family Neomorphidae; genus Tapera; species Tapera naevia. The sequence goes on from JAUMJJ010000322.1 coordinate 109,997, forward strand.
TTCCCCTCCAAACTGTGTTCGTTTTCCCCAAAATTCGGGATTTTTACCCAATTACTGGGTCATTTTGCCCAAAATCCTTTTTTTTCCCCCAAACCTGGCTGCATCTCCACACAAATCAAGTTTCCCCCTCCAAACAGTGTTCATTTTCCCCCAAATCAGGTTTTTTCCCCATTACTGGGTTCATTTCCCCAAAATCGGGTTTTTTCCCCCAAAACTGGGTTCATTTTCACCAAAGTCGGATTTTTTCCTCCCAAACTAGGTTGATTTTCCCCAAAGTCATTTTTTTTCGAGCAAAACTCGGTTCATTTCCCTACAAGTTAGTTTTCCCCCCCCCAAACTCTGTTCATTTTCCAAAAAAATCGGGGTTTTTACCCGATTACTGGGTTCATTTTCCCCAAAATAATTTTTTTCCCCCAAACTGGGTTCATTTTCCTTAAAAATGGATTTTTCCCCAAAAACTGGGTTCATTTTCCGCATAATCAGCATTTTTTCCTCCGAAACTAGGTTCATTTTCCAGAAAATCCCTATTAACCCCCAAAACTGGGTACATTTTCACACAAATCAGGTTGTCCCATCCAAACTGATTTCATTTTCCTCAAAATCTTCTATTTCCACTCCGCACTTGGTTCATTTTCCCCAAAATCAGGATTTTTCCCCATTACTGGGTTCATTTTCCCCAAAATATATTTTTTCCACAAAACTGGGTTTATTTCCCTACAAATTGGGTTTTCCCCACCAAACTGGGTTCATTTTCCCCAAAATCCGGGTTTTTTACCCAATTACTGGCTTTATTTCCACAAAATATTTTTTCCCCCCAAAACTGGGTTCATTTCCCCCATAATCAGCTTCTATCCTCCCAAACTGGGTTCATTTTCCCCAAAATAATTTCTTCCCCCAAAAAACTGGGTTCATTTTCCCCAAAATATGTTTTTTCCACCAAAACTGGGTTTATTTCCCTACATATCGGGTTTTCCCCACCAAATTGTGTTCATTTTCCCCAACATATGGATTTTTGAACCAGTTACTGGCTTTATTTCCCCAAAATCTTTTTTTTCCTTCAAAACTGGGTTCATTTTCACCAAAACTGTTTTTTTCCCCCCCAAACTGGTTTCATTTTCCCCATAATCAGCTTCTTTCCTCCCAAACTGTGTTCATTTTCCCCAGAATCCGGGTGTTCCAATTACTGGGTTCATTTCCCGAAAATTATATTTTTCCCCCAAAACTGGGGTAATTTGCCCCAAAATCGGGTTTTTTCCTCCCTAACTGGGTTCATTTTCCCCAAAGTCAGTTTTTTTCCACCAAAACTCAGTTCATTTCCCGAATTTTGTGGAAAATGAATCCAGTTTCAGAGGAAAGAAGCTGATTATGCAGAAAATGAACCCAGTTTTGGGGGAAAATCCTGATTTTGGGGAAAACGAACCCAGTAATTGGGTAAAAAAAACGAATTTTGGGGAAAATGAACACAGTTTGAGGGAAAAAAACAACTTCTAGGGAAACGAACCGAGTTTTGGTGGAAAAAACCCCGAATTTAGGGAAAATGGACCCAGTTTTGGGGGAAAAAACTGTTTTTGGGGAAAATGAACCAAGTGTGGAGTGGAAATAGAAGATTTTGGGGAAAATGAACACTGTTTTGAGGGGAAAACCTGATTTGTGTGAAAATGAACCCAGTTTTGGGGGGAAATAAGGATTTTGTGGAAAATTAACCTAGTTTCAGAGGAAAAATGCTGATTATGCGGAAAATGAACCCAGTTTTGGCAGAAAAACCCGTTTTTAAGGAAAATGAACCCAGTTTTGGGGAAAAAAATATTTTGGGAAAATGAACCCAGTAATTGGGTTAAAAAAACTCGAATTTTGGGGAAAATGAACAAAGTTTTGGGCGGAGGAAAATAACTTGTAGGGAAATGAACCGAGTTTGGGAGGAAAGAAGCTGATTATGGTGAAAATTAACCCAGTTTGGGGGGGAAAAACCTGATTTGTGTGAAAATGCACCCAGTTTGGGGGAGGAGGAAGTGATTTTGGGGAAAATTAACCCAGTAATTTTTTAAAATTTTGTAAAAAACCCCAATTTGGGGGAAATGAACACAGTTTGGGGGGAAAACCCAACTTGTAGGTAAATGGTCTCTGTTTTGGTGGAAAAACATCGATTTTGGGGAAAATGAACCGTGCTTTGGGGGAAAAATTATTTTGGGGAAATGAACCCAGTAATTGGGAAATAAACCCGGATTTGGGGGAAAATGAAATCAGTTTGGAGGGGAAAATCTCATTTGTGTGAAAATGCAGCCAGTTTTGGGGGGGGGGAACGATTTTGGGAAAATGAACTCAGTTTTGGTGGAAAAAACCCGATTTTGGGGAAATGAACCAAGTAATGGGGAAAAAAAATTACTTTGGGTATAATAAACCCAGTGTGGAGTGGAAATAGAAGATTTTTGGAAAATGTAATAAGTTTGGAGGGGAAAACCTGATTTGTGTGGAGTAGAAATAGAAGATTATTGGAAAATGTAATCAGTTTGGAGGGGAAAACCTGATTTGTGTGGAAATGCAGCCAGTTTTGGGGGGAAAAAAAGGATTTTGGGGAAAATGAACCCAATTTGGGAGGAAAACACCCGATTTTGGGGAAAATGAATCCAGTCGGGGGGAGAAAAAACCCCTCATTTTCCTCAAAATATGTTTTATTCCAGCAAAACTGGGTTCATTTCCCTACAGATTGGGTTTTCACGACCAAACTGTGTTCATTTCCCCCAAAATCCGTGTTTTTTTCCCAATTACTGGGTTCATTTCCCCAAAATTTTTTTTTCCCCCAAAACTGGGTTTATTTTCCTCAAAAACGGGTTTTTTCCCCCCGAATCTAGGTTCATTTTACCCATAATCTTTTTTCCTCCCAGTTTGGGTTCTATTTCTCCTAAATCTGTTTTTTCCACAAAAAGTGGGTTCATTTCCCTACAAACTTGGTCGTCCCCCCCCGCCAAGCTGTGTTCATTTTCCCCATAATCCGGGTTTTTTTAAACAATTACTGGGTTCATTTTGACCAAAATCCTTTTTTTCCTCCCAAAACTGGTTGCATATTTACGCAAATCATGTTTTCGCCACCACTCTGGGTTCATTTTCCACAGAATCTGATTTTTTTCTACCTTAACTGTCTTCCTTTCCCTACAAAATGGGTTTCCTCCCCCCCAAACCCTGTTCATTTTCCCCATAATCGTTTTTTTCCCCATTACTGGGTTCATTTTCCCCATAACTGGGTTTATTTTACTCAAAAACGGCTTTTTCCCCACAAACTGGCTTCATTTTCCCCATAATCAGTTTTTTTTCCTCCCAAACTGGGTTAATTCCTCCCAAAATCGGAAAAGACTGTTCGTCAGGGCGGCAAGCAGCAGACCGCCGGGATGTCTGTAGAACCGCGGCGAGAGGCAGCTTTCCGACCGGCTTCAGTTTAGAGAGCTAGCCGGTAAGAGAAGGCACTCTCTCCCGAACAACGTAATGTTTGCAGCTGAAGCCTACTGTGAAAGCCGGGGCTACACTGTGAAGGCTGCGCAAGAAAGCAAGAGCAGCTCCACTGTTTGCCTGTATTTGTCAGCCTTCGAGAGAGGAATAGCCTGCCGCTAAAATGCTTTCTCTTCTAGCAGCGATTCCAGGATTCTTTAAAATCAAGGGGTTAGTTTCTGCTCCCCTTTGGAGAAACACAAAACCGTGCCGTTCAGAGAATGTGCTGTGGATTCCCTGCCTGCTGTTTCAGTAGAAAGAGTTTGCAGAGGCTGATGAGACTACACTGGAAAACAGGGATCCCTCGTCCTTGAAGCACGAGCAGATCATCTGATAATTTTCCTTTAATTACATTGTTAGAAGATGAAAAGTCATGCTAAAACATTTCACAAATAGCAAGTTTCTAAGAGAGAAAGATTTTAGACTCATGTGCATGCGCTGTGATGTGATGCTAGACATCTGAAATGACTGCTCCTCAGAGAGGCAAGGAGCAGACAGCCGAGATGTCTGTGGAACCGCGGCCAGAGACAGCTTTCTGAGCGGTTTCACTTTAGAGAGCCAGCCGGTAAGAGAAGGCGCTGTCTCCGGACCAACGTAATGTTTGTAGCCGGAATCTGGCGTGAAAGCCGGGGAAACACTGTGAAGGCTGCTCAAGAAAGCAGGAGCAGATCCTCTCTTTGCCTGTATTTGTAAGCCTTCGAGAGAGGAATACCCTGCCGGTAAAAAGCTTTCTCTTCTGGCAGCTATTCATGGAAGGAAATTCCAGGATTCTTTAAAATCAAGGGGTTAGTTTCTGCTCTCCCTTGGAGGAAAAACAAAACCGTGCAGTTCAGAGAACGTGTGTGAATTCGCTGCCGGCTGTTGTAACAAGTTTCAGCAGAAACAGTTTGCAGAGGCTGAAGGGAATGGACAGGAAAAAAGGGATCTCTCGTCCTTGAACACGACCAGATCATCCGATTATTTGTCTTTTAAATACATTGTTAGGAGATTCGATGTCATGCTAAAACATTTCCAAAATAGAAAATTCGGGGGTGGGTAGGAGGCAAGATTTTAGACTGCTGTGGATGCGCTTTAATATGCTGCTAGAAATCGGAAAAGACTGTTCGTCAGGGCGGCAAGCAGCAGACCGCCGGGATGTCGGTAGAACCGCGGCGAGAGGCAGCTTTCCGACCGGCTTCAGTTTAGAGAGCTAGCCGGTAAGAGAAGGCACTCTCTCCCGAACAACGTAATGTTTGCAGCTGAAGCCTACTGTGAAAGCCGGGGCTACACTGTGAAGGCTGCGCAAGAAAGCAAGAGCAGCTCCACTGTTTGCCTGTATTTGTCAGCCTTCGAGAGAGGAATAGCCTGCCGCTAAAATGCTTTCTCTTCTAGCAGCGATTCCAGGATTCTTTAAAATCAAGGGGTTAGTTTCTGCTCCCCTTTGGAGAAACACAAAACCGTGCCGTTCAGAGAATGTGCTGTGGATTCCCTGCCTGCTGTTTCAGTAGAAAGAGTTTGCAGAGGCTGATGAGACTACACTGGAAAACAGGGATCCCTCGTCCTTGAAGCACGAGCAGATCGTCTGATAATTTTCCTTTAATTACATTGTTAGAAGATGAAAAGTCATGCTAAAACATTTCACAAATAGCAAGTTTCTAAGAGAGAAAGATTTTAGACTCATGTGCATGCGCTGTGATGTGATGCTAGACATCTGAAATGACTGCTCCTCAGAGAGGCAAGGAGCAGACAGCCGAGATGTCTGTGGAACCGCGGCCAGAGACAGCTTTCTGAGCGGTTTCACTTTAGAGAGCCAGCCGGTAAGAGAAGGCGCTGTCTCCGGACCAACGTAATGTTTGTAGCCGGAATCTGGCGTGAAAGCCGGGGAAACACTGTGAAGGCTGCTCAAGAAAGCAGGAGCAGATCCTCTCTTTGCCTGTATTTGTAAGCCTTCGAGAGAGGAATACCCTGCCGGTTAAAAGTTTTCTCTTCTGGCAGCTATTCATGGAAGGAAATTCCAGGATTCTTTAAAATCAAGGGGTTAGTTTCTGCTCTCCCTTGGAGGAAAAACAAAACCGTGCAGTTCAGAGAACGTGTGTGAATTCGCTGCCGGCTGTTGTAACAAGTTTCAGCAGAAACAGTTTGCAGAGGCTGAAGGGAATGGACAGGAAAAAAGGGATCTCTCGTCCTTGAACACGAACAGATCATCCGATTATTTGTCTTTTAAATACATTGTTAGGAGATTCGATGTCATGCTAAAACATTTCCAAAATAGAAAATTCGGGGGTGGGTAGGAGGCAAGATTTTAGACTGCTGTGGATGCGCTTTAATATGCTGCTAGAAATCGGAAAAGACTGTTCGTCAGGGCGGCAAGCAGCAGACCGCAGGGATGTCGGTAGAACCGCGGCGAGAGGCAGCTTTCCGACCGGCTTCAGTTTAGAGAGCTAGCCGGTAAGAGAAGGCACTCTCTCCCGAACAACGTAATGTTTGCAGCTGAAGCCTATTGTGAAAGCCGGGGCTACACTGTGAAGGCTGCTCAAGAAAGCAAGAGCAGCTCCACTGTTTGCCTGTATTTGTCAGCCTTCGAGAGAGGAATACCCTGCCGCTAAAATGCTTTCTCTTCTAGCAGCGATTCATGGAAGAACATTCCAGGATTCTTTAAAATCAAGGGGTTAGTTTCTGCTCCCCTTTGGAGAAACACAAAACCGTGCCGTTCAGAGAATGTGCTGTGGATTCCCTGCCTGCTGTTTCAGTAGAAAGAGTTTGCAGAGGCTGATGAGACTACACTGGAAAACAGGGATCCCTCGTCCTTGAAGCACGAGCAGATCATCTGATAATTTTCCTTTAATTACATTGTTAGAAGATGAAAAGTCATGCTAAAACATTTCACAAATAGCAAGTTTCTAAGAGAGAAAGATTTTAGACTCATGTGCATGCGCTGTGATGTGATGCTAGACATCTGAAATGACTGCTCCTCAGAGAGGCAAGGAGCAGACAGCCGAGATGTCTGTGGAACCGCGGCCAGAGACAGCTTTCTGAGCGGTTTCACTTTAGAGAGCCAGCCGGTAAGAGAAGGCGCTGTCTCCGGACCAACGTAATGTTTGTAGCCGGAATCTGGCGTGAAAGCCGGGGAAACACTGTGAAGGCTGCTCAAGAAAGCAGGAGCAGATCCTCTCTTTGCCTGTATTTGTAAGCCTTCGAGAGAGGAATACCCTGCCGGTAAAAAGCTTTCTCTTCTGGCAGCTATTCATGGAAGGAAATTCCAGGATTCTTTAAAATCAAGGGGTTAGTTTCTGCTCTCCCTTGGAGGAAAAACAAAACCGTGCAGTTCAGAGAACGTGTGTGAATTCGCTGCCGGCTGTTGTAACAAGTTTCAGCAGAAACAGTTTGCAGAGGCTGAAGGGAATGGACAGGAAAAAAGGGATCTCTCGTCCTTGAACACGAACAGATCATCCGATTATTTGTCTTTTAAATACATTGTTAGGAGATTCGATGTCATGCTAAAACATTTCCAAAATAGAAAATTCGGGGGTGGGTAGGAGGCAAGATTTTAGACTGCTGTGGATGCGCTTTAATATGCTGCTAGAAATCGGAAAAGACTGTTCGTCAGGGCGGCAAGCAGCAGACCGCCGGGATGTCGGTAGAACCGCGGCGAGAGGCAGCTTTCCGACCGGCTTCAGTTTAGAGAGCTAGCCGGTAAGAGAAGGCGGTGTCTCCGTACCAATGTATTATTTGTCTGCTGAACAACGTAATGTTTGCAGCTGAAGCCTTACTGGGGGGAATTGGGGGGGAAATCCAATTTGTAGGGAAAGGAACACGGTTATGGTGGAAAAAAAAAACAGATTGGCTGGTGTGGAGTGGAAATAGAAGCTTTTGTGGAAAATGAACCGTTTTAGGAGGGGAAAACCCGATTATGTGGAAAATGAACCCAGATTTGGGGGAAAAAATTATTTTGGGGAAATGAACCCAGTAATGGGGAAAAAAAACCCTGATTTTTGGGGAAAATGAACCCAGTGTTTCAGAGGAAATAGAAGATTTTGGGGAAAAAAATCAAAAATTCAAAAAAATTACATCAAAAATTTCACCAAAATCATTATTTCCCTCCCAAATCTGGATTCATTTTCCCCAAAATCGGATTTTTTCCTCCCAAACTGGGTTCATTTTCCCCAAAATCCTATTTTTCCCCCAAAACTGGGTGCATATTCACACAAATCAGGTTTTCCCCTCCTAAAACGGTTCATTTTCCACAAAGCTTCTATTTCCACTCCACACTGTGTTCATATCCCCAAAATCAGGGTTTTTTTCCCAAATACTGTGTTCACTTTCTCAAAAATCCTATTTCCCCCCCCTCAAAAATGGGTTCATTTTCCTCAAAAATTGGTTTTTCCAAATTACTGGGTTCATTTTCCCCATAATCAGATTTTTTCCTCCCAAACTGGGTTCATTTTCACCAAAATCCTTTTTTTTCCGCCAAAACTGGGTGCATTTTCACACAAATCAGGTTTTCCCCTCCAAACTGGGTTCATTTTCCCCAAAATCTGGTATTTCATTTACACTCTGGGTTCATTTTCCCCAAAATCAGTTTTTTTTCCCCCCATTACTGGGTTCATTTTCCCAAATTCCTTTTTTTCCCCCTAAAACCGGGTGAAATTTCACACAAATCAGGTTTTCAACACCCAACAGTGTTCGTTTTCCCCCAAATCTTTAATGTCCTCTCCAAACTGGGTTAATTTTCCCCCAAATCCGGGGTTTTCCCCCAAAACTGGGTTCATTTTCCCCAAAATCAGATTTTTTCCCCATTACTGGGTTCATTTCCCCAAAATCAGTTTTTTTCCCCCAAAACTGGGTTAATTTTCCCCAAAATCGGATTTTTTCCTCCCAAACTGGGTTGATTTTCCCCAAAGTCGTTTTTTTTCGAGCAAAACTCGGTTCATTTCTCTACAAGTCTTTCCCCCCTCCCAAAATCTGTTGATTTTCCCCAAAATTCAGGGTTTTTACCCAATTACTGCGTTCATTTTCCCCAAAATAATTTTTTCCCCAAAAACTGGGTTCATTTTCCATAAAACCGTTTTTTTCCCCCAAAACTGTGTTCATTTTACGCATAATCAGAATTTTTCCTCCGAAAATGTGTTCATTTTCCCCAAAATACTTTTTTATCCCCCCAAAACTGGCTGCATTTCCACACAAATCAGGTTTTCCCCTCCTATCTGATTTCATTTTCCCCAAAATCTTCTATTTCCATTCCACACTGGGTTCATTTTCCCAAAAATCATTTTTTCCCTAAAAACTGGGTTCATTTTCCCCATAATCAGGTTTTTTCCTCCCACACTGGGTTCATTTTCCCCAAAATCAGGACTTTTTCCCCATTACTTGGTTCATTTTCCCCAAAATCATTTTTTCCCCAAAAAACTGTGTTCATTTTCCCCAAAATATATTTTTCCACCATAACTGAGTTTATTTCCCTACATATTGGGTTTTCCCCACCAAATTGTGTTCATTTTCCCCAAAATCTGTGTTTTTAACCCAATTACTGGCTTTATTTCCCCAAAATCTTTTCTTTTTCCCTCAAAAATGGGTTCATTTTCACCAAAAACTAGTTTCACCCCCCAAAACTGTGTTCATGTTCCCTAAAATCTTCTATTTCGACTCCACACTGGGTTCATTTTCCCCAAAATGATTTTTTTTCCCCATTACTGGGTTCATTTTACCCAAAATCACTTTTTACCCCCCAAAACTCGGTCCATTTTCCCCAAAATATGTTTTTTTCCACCAAAAATGGGTTCACTTCCCTACAAATTTGGTTTTCCCTACCAAACTGGTTCCATTTTCCCACAAATTAGAGTTTTTTACCCAATTACTGCGTTCATTTCCCCCAAAATCATTTTTCCCCCCAAAAGGGGTTCATTTTCCGCATAATCAGATTTTTTCCTCCAAAACTAGGTTCATTTTCCACAAAATCCTTTCCACCCCCAAAACTGAGTGCATTTTCACACAAATCAGGTTTTCCCCTCCAAACTTATTTCATTTTCCCCCAAATCTTCTATTTCCACTCCACACTGGGTTCGTTTTCCCCAAAATAGGTTTTTTCCTCCCAAACGCGGTTCATTTCCCTACAAGCTGGTTTTTCCCCTCCAAACTGTGTTCGTTTTCCCCAAAATTCGGGATTTTTACCCAATTACTGGGTCATTTTGCCCAAAATCCTTTTTTTTCCCCCAAACCTGGCTGCATCTCCACACAAATCAAGTTTCCCCCTCCAAACAGTGTTCATTTTCCCCCAAATCAGGTTTTTTCCCCATTACTGGGTTCATTTCCCCAAAATCGGGTTTTTTCCCCCAAAACTGGGTTCATTTTCACCAAAGTCGGATTTTTTCCTCCCAAACTAGGTTGATTTTCCCCAAAGTCATTTTTTTTCCAGCAAAACTCGGTTCATTTCCCTACAAGTTAGTTTCCCCCCCCCCAAACTCTGTTCATTTTCCAAAAAAATCGGGGTTTTTACCCGATTACTGGGTTCATTTTCCCCAAAATAATTTTTTTCCCCCAAACTGGGTTCATTTTCCTTAAAAATGGATTTTTCCCCAAAAACTGGGTTCATTTTCCGCATAATCAGCATTTTTTCCTCCGAAACTAGGTTCATTTTCCAGAAAATCCCTATTAACCCCCAAAACTGGGTACATTTTCACACAAATCAGGTTGTCCCATCCAAACTGATTTCATTTTCCTCAAAATCTTCTATTTCCACTCCGCACTTGGTTCATTTTCCCCAAAATCAGGATTTTTCCCCATTACTGGGTTCATTTTCCGCATAATAAGCATTTTTTCCTCCGAAACTAGGTTCATTTTCCAGAATATCCCTATTAACCCGCAAAACTGGGTACATTTTCACACAAATCAGGTTGTCCCCTCCAAACAGATTTCATTTTCCTCAAAATCTTCTATTTCCACTCCGCACTTGGTTCATTTTCCCCAAAATCAGGATTTTTCCCCATTACTGGGTTCATTTTCCCCAAAATATATTTTTTTCCACAAAACTGGCTTTATTTCCCTACAAATTGGGTTTTCCCCACCAAACTGGGTTCATTTTCCCCAAAATCCGGGTTTTTTACCCAATTACTGGCTTTATTTCCACAAAATATTTTTTCCCCCCAAAACTGGGTTCATTTTCCCCATAATCAGCTTCTATCCTCCCAAACTGGGTTCATTTTCCCCAAAATAATTTCTTCCCCCAAAAAACTGGGTTCATTTTCCCCAAAATATGTTTTTTCCACCGAAACTGGGTTTATTTCCCTACATATCGGGTTTTCCCCACCAAATTGTGTTCATTTTCCCCAACATATGGATTTTTGAACCAGTTACTGGCTTTATTTCCCCAAAATCTTTTTTTTCCTTCAAAACTGTGTTCATTTTCACCAAAACTGGTTTTTTCCCCCCCAAACTGGTTTCATTTTCCCCATAATCAGCTTCTTTCCTCCCAAACTGTGTTCATTTTCCCCAGAATCCGGGTGTTCCAATTACTGGGTTCATTTCCCGAAAATTATTTTTTTTTCCCCCAAAACTGGGGTAATTTGCCCCAAAATCGGGTTTTTTCCTCCCTAACTGGGTTCATTTTCCCCAAAGTCAGTTTTTTTCCACCAAAACTCAGTTCATTTCCCGAATTTTGTGGAAAATGAATCCAGTTTCAGAGGAAAGAAGCTGATTATGCAGAAAATGAACCCAGTTTTGGGGAAAAATCCTGATTTTGGGGAAAACGAACCCAGTAATTGGGTAAAAAAAACGAATTTTGGGGAAAATGAACACAGTTTGAGGGAAAAAAACAACTTCTAGGGAAACGAACCGAGTTTTGGTGGAAAAAACCCCGAATTTAGGGAAAATGGACCCAGTTTTGGGGGAAAAAACTGTTTTTGGGGAAAATGAACCTAGTTTCGGAGGAAAAATGCTGATTATGTGGAAAATGAACCCAGTTTTGGCAGAAAAACCCGTTTTTAAGGAAAATGAACCCAGTTTTGGGGAAAAAAATATTTTGGGAAAATGAACCCAGTAATTGGGTTAAAAAAACTCGAATTTTGGGGAAAATGAACAAAGTTTTGGGCGGAGGAAAATAACTTGTAGGGAAATGAACCGAGTTTGGGAGGAAAGAAGCTGATTATGGTGAAAATTAACCCAGTTTGGGGGGGAAAAACCTGATTTGTGTGAAAATGCACCCAGTTTGGGGGAGGAGGAAGTGATTTTGGGGAAAATTAACCCAGTAGTTTTGTAAAATTTTGTAAAAAACCCCAATTTGGGGGAAATGAACACAGTTTGGGGGGAAAACCCAACTTGTAGGTAAATGGTCTCTGTTTTGGTGGAAAAACATCGATTTTGGGGAAAATGAACCGTGCTTTGGGGGAAAAATTATTTTGGGGAAATGAACCCAGTAATTGGGAAATAAACCCGGATTTGGGGGAAAATGAAATCAGTTTGGAGGGGAAAATCTCATTTGTGTGAAAATGCAGCCAGTTTTTGGGGGGGGGGGGGGGGGAACGATTTTGGGAAAATGAACTCAGTTTTGGTGGAAAAAACCCGATTTTGGGGAAATGAACCCAGTAATGGGGAAAAAAAATTACTTTGGGTATAATAAACCCAGTGTGGAGTGGAAATAGAAGATTTTTGGAAAATGTAATAAGTTTGGAGGGGAAAACCTGATTTGTGTGGAGTAGAAACAGAAGATTATTGGAAAATGTAATCAGTTTGGAGGGGAAAACCTGATTTGTGTGGAAATGCAGCCAGTTTTGGGGGGAAAAAAAGGATTTTGGGGAAAATGAACCCAATTTGGGAGGAAAACACCCGATTTTGGGGAAAATGAATCCAGTCGGGGGGAGAAAAAACCCCTCATTTTCCTCAAAATATGTTTTATTCCAGCAAAACTGGGTTCATTTCCCTACAGATTGGGTTTTCACGACCAAACTGTGTTCATTTCCCCCAAAATCCGTGTTTTTTTCCCAATTACTGGGTTCATTTCCCCAAAATCTTTTTTTCCCCCAAAACTGGGTTTATTTTCCTCAAAAACGGGTTTTTTCCCCCCGAATCTAGGTTCATTTTCCCCATAATCTTTTTTCCTCCCAGTTTGGGTTCTATTTCTCCTAAATCTGTTTTTTCCACAAAAAGTGGGTTCATTTCCCTACAAACTTGGTCGTCCCCCCCCGCCAAGCTGTGTTCATTTTCCCCATAATCCGGGTTTTTTTAAACAATTACTGGGTTCATTTTGACCAAAATCCTTTTTTTCCTCCCAAAACTGGTTGCATATTTACGCAAATCATGTTTTCGCCACCACTCTGGGTTCATTTTCCACAGAATCTGATTTTTTTCTACCTTAACTGTCTTCCTTTCCCTACAAAATGGGTTTCCTCCCCCCCAAACCCTGTTCATTTTCCCCATAATCGTTTTTTTCCCCATTACTGGGTTCATTTTCCCCATAACTGGGTTTATTTTACTCAAAAACGGCTTTTTCCCCACAAACTGGCTTCATTTTCCCCATAATCAGTTTTTTTTCCTCCCAAACTGGGTTAATTCCTCCTAAAATCGGAAAAGACTGTTCGTCAGGGCGGCAAGCAGCAGACCGCCGGGATGTCTGTAGAACCGCGGCGAGAGGCAGCTTTCCGACCGGCTACAGTTTAGAGAGCTAGCCGGTAAGAGAAGGCACTCTCTCCCGAACAACGTAATGTTTGCAGCTGAAGCCTACTGTGAAAGCCGGGGCTACATTGTGAAGGCTGCGCAAGAAAGCAAGAGCAGCTCCACTGTTTGCCTGTATTTGTCAGCCTTCGAGAGAGGAATAGCCTGCTGCTAAAATGCTTTCTCTTCTAGCAGCGATTCCAGGATTCTTTAAAATCAAGGGGTTAGTTTCTGCTCCCCTTTGGAGAAACACAAAACCGTGCCGTTCAGAGAATGTGCTGTGGATTCCCTGCCTGCTGTTTCAGTAGAAAGAGTTTGCAGAGGCTGATGAGACTACACTGGAAAACAGGGATCCCTCGTCCTTGAAGCACGAGCAGATCGTCTGATAATTTTCCTTTAATTACATTGTTAGAAGATGAAAAGTCATGCTAAAACATTTCACAAATAGCAAGTTTCTAAGAGAGAAAGATTTTAGACTCATGTGCATGCGCTGTGATGTGATGCTAGACATCTGAAATGACTGCTCCTCAGAGAGGCAAGGAGCAGACAGCCGAGATGTCTGTGGAACCGCGGCCAGAGACAGCTTTCTGAGCGGTTTCACTTTAGAGAGCCAGCCGGTAAGAGAAGGCGCTGTCTCCGGACCAACGTAATGTTTGTAGCCGGAATCTGGCGTGAAAGCCGGGGAAACACTGTGAAGGCTGCTCAAGAAAGCAGGAGCAGATCCTCTCTTTGCCTGTATTTGTAAGCCTTCGAGAGAGGAATACCCTGCCGGTTAAAAGTTTTCTCTTCTGGCAGCTATTCATGGAAGGAAATTCCAGGATTCTTTAAAATCAAGGGGTTAGTTTCTGCTCTCCCTTGGAGGAAAAACAAAACCGTGCAGTTCAGAGAACGTGTGTGACTTCGCTGCCGGCTGTTGTAACAAGTTTCAGCAGAAACAGTTTGCAGAGGCTGAAGGGAATGGACAGGAAAAAAGGGATCTCTCGTCCTTGAACACGAACAGATCATCCGATTATTTGTCTTTTAAATACATTGTTAGGAGATTCGATGTCATGCTAAAACATTTCCAAAATAGAAAATTCGGGGGTGGGTAGGAGGCAAGATTTTAGACTGCTGTGGATGCGCTTTAATATGCTGCTAGAAATCGGAAAAGACTGTTCGTCAGGGCGGCAAGCAGCAGACCGCCGGGATGTCTGTAGAACCGCGGCGAGAGGCAGCTTTCCGACCGGCTTCAGTTTAGAGAGCTAGCCGGTAAGAGAAGGCGGTGTCTCCGTACCAATGTATTATTTGTCTGCTGAACAACGTAATGTTTGCAGCTGAAGCCTTACTGGGGGGAATTGGGGGGGAAATCCAATTTGTAGGGAAAGGAACACGGTTATGGTGGAAAAAAAAAACAGATTGGCTGGTGTGGAGTGGAAATAGAAGCTTTTGTGGAAAATGAACCGTTTTAGGAGGGGAAAACCCGATTATGTGGAAAATGAACCCAGATTTGGGGAAAAAAATTATTTTGGGGAAATGAACCCAGTAATGGGGAAAAAAACCCCTGATTTTTGGGGAAAATGAACCCAGTGTTTCAGAGGAAATAGAAGATTTTGGGGAAAAAAATCAAAAATTCAAAAAAATTACATCAAAAATTTCACCAGAATCATTATTTCCCTCCCAAAGCTGGATTCATTTTCCCCAAAATCGGATTTTTTCCTCCCAAACTGGGTTCATTTTCCCCAAAATCCTATTTTTCCCCCAAAACTGGGTGCATATTCACACAAATCAGGTTTTCCCCTCCTAAAACGGTTCATTTTCCACAAAGCTTCTATTTCCACTCCACACTGTGTTCATATCCCCAAAATCAGGGGTTTTTTCCCAAATACTGTGTTCACTTTCTCAAAAATCCTATTTCCCCCCCCTCAAAAATGGGTTCATTTTCCTCAAAAATTGGTTTTTCCAAATTACTGGGTTCATTTTCCCCATAATCAGATTTTTTCCTCCCAAACTGGGTTCATTTTCACCAAAATCCTTTTTTTTCCGCCAAAACTGGGTGCATTTTCACACAAATCAGGTTTTCCCCTCCAAACTGGGTTCATTTTCCCCAAAATCTGGTATTTCATTTACACTCTGGGTTCATTTTCCCCAAAATCAGGTTTTTTTCCCCCCATTACTGGGTTCATTTTCCCAAATTCCTTTTTTTCCCCCTAAAACCGGGTGAAATTTCACACAAATCAGGTTTTCAACACCCAACAGTGTTCGTTTTCCCCCAAATCTTTAATGTCCACTCCAAACTGGGTTAATTTTCCCCCAAATCCGGGGTTTTCCCCCAAAACTGGGTTCATTTTCCCCAAAATCAGATTTTTTCCCCATTACTGGGTTCATTTCCCCAAAATCAGTTTTTTTCCCCCAAAACTGGGTTAATTTTCCCCAAAATCGGATTTTTTCCTCCCAAACTGGGTTGATTTTCCCCAAAGTCGGTTTTTTTCGAGCAAAACTCGGTTCATTTCTCTACAAGTCTTTCCCCCCTCCCAAAATCTGTTGATTTTCCCCAAAATTCAGGGTTTTTACCCAATTACTGCGTTCATTTTCCCCAAAATAATTTTTTCCCCAAAAACTGGGTTCATTTTCCATAAAACCGTTTTTTTCCCCCAAAACTGTGTTCATTTTACGCATAATCAGAATTTTTCCTCCGAAAATGTGTTCATTTTCCCCAAAATACTTTTTTATCCCCCCAAAACTGGCTGCACTTCCACACAAATCAGGTTTTCCCCTCCTATCTGATTTCATTTTCCCCAAAATCTTCTATTTCCATTCCACACTGGGTTCATTTTCCCAAAAATCATTTTTTCCCTAAAAACTGGGTTCATTTTCCCCATAATCAGGTTTTTTCCTCCCACACTGGGTTCATTTTCCCCAAAATCAGGACTTTTTCCCCATTACTTGGTTCATTTTCCCCAAAATCATTTTTTTCCCCAAAAACTGTGTTCATTTTCCCCAAAATATATTTTTCCACCATAACTGAGTTTATTTCCCTACATATTGGGTTTTCCCCACCAAATTGTGTTCATTTTCCCCAAAATCTGTGTTTTTAACCCAATTACTGGCTTTATTTCCCCAAAATCTTTTCTTTTTCCCTCAAAAATGGGTTCATTTTCACCAAAAACTAGTTTCACCCCCCAAAACTGTGTTCATGTTCCCTAAAATCTTCTATTTCGACTCCACACTGGGTTCATTTTCCCCAAAATGATTTTTTTTCCCCATTACTGGGTTCATTTTACCCAAAATCACTTTTTACCCCCCAAAACTCGGTCCATTTTCCCCAAAATATGTTTTTTTCCACCAAAAATGGGTTCACTTCCCTACAAATTTGGTTTTCCCTACCAAACTGGTTCCATTTTCCCACAAATTAGAGTTTTTTACCCAATTACTGCGTTCATTTCCCCCAAAATCATTTTTCCCCCCAAAAGGGGTTCATTTTCCGCATAATCAGATTTTTTCCTCCAAAACTAGGTTCATTTTCCACAAAATCCTTTCCACCCCCAAAACTGAGTGCATTTTCACACAAATCAGGTTTTCCCCTCCAAACTTATTTCATTTTCCCCCAAATCTTCTATTTCCACTCCACACTGGGTTCGTTTTCCCCAAAATAGGTTTTTTCCTCCCAAACGTGGTTCATTTCCCTACAAGCTGGTTTTTCCCCTCCAAACTGTGTTCGTTTTCCCCAAAATTCGGGATTTTTACCCAATTACTGGGTCATTTTGCCCAAAATCCTTTTTTTTCCCCCAAACCTGGCTGCATCTCCACACAAATCAAGTTTCCCCCTCCAAACAGTGTTCATTTTCCCCCAAATCAGGTTTTTTCCCCATTACTGGGTTCATTTCCCCAAAATCGGGTTTTTTCCCCCAAAACTGGGTTCATTTTCACCAAAGTCGGATTTTTTCCTCCCAAACTAGGTTGATTTTCCCCAAAGTCATTTTTTTTCGAGCAAAACTCGGTTCATTTCCCTACAAGTTAGTTTCCCCCCCCCCAAACTCTGTTCATTTTCCAAAAAAATCGGGGTTTTTACCCGATTACTGGGTTCATTTTCCCCAAAATAATTTTTTTCCCCCAAACTGGGTTCATTTTCCTTAAAAATGGATTTTTCCCCAAAAACTGGGTTCATTTTCCGCATAATCAGCATTTTTTCCTCCGAAACTAGGTTCATTTTCCAGAAAATCCCTATTAACCCCCAAAACTGGGTACATTTTCACACAAATCAGGTTGTCCCATCCAAACTGATTTCATTTTCCTCAAAATCTTCTATTTCCACTCCGCACTTGGTTCATTTTCCCCAAAATCAGGATTTTTCCCCATTACTGGGTTCATTTTCCGCATAATAAGCATTTTTTCCTCCGAAACTAGGTTCATTTTCCAGAATATCCCTATTAACCCGCAAAACTGGGTACATTTTCACACAAATCAGGTTGTCCCCTCCAAACAGATTTCATTTTCCTCAAAATCTTCTATTTCCACTCCGCACTTGGTTCATTTTCCCCAAAATCAGGATTTTTCCCCATTACTGGGTTCATTTTCCCCAAAATATATTTTTTTCCACAAAACTGGCTTTATTTCCCTACAAATTGGGTTTTCCCCACCAAACTGGGTTCATTTTCCCCAAAATCCGGGTTTTTTACCCAATTACTGGCTTTATTTCCACAAAATATTTTTTCCCCCCAAAACTGGGTTCATTTTCCCCATAATCAGCTTCTATCCTCCCAAACTGGGTTCATTTTCCCCAAAATAATTTCTTCCCCCAAAAAACTGGGTTCATTTTCCCCAAAATATGTTTTTTCCACCGAAACTGGGTTTATTTCCCTACATATCGGGTTTTCCCCACCAAATTGTGTTCATTTTCCCCAACATATGGATTTTTGAACCAGTTACTGGCTTTATTTCCCCAAAATCTTTTTTTTCCTTCAAAACTGTGTTCATTTTCACCAAAACTGGTTTTTTCCCCCCCAAACTGGTTTCATTTTCCCCATAATCAGCTTCTTTCCTCCCAAACTGTGTTCATTTTCCCCAGAATCCGGGTGTTCCAATTACTGGGTTCATTTCCCGAAAATTATTTTTTTTTCCCCCAAAACTGGGGTAATTTGCCCCAAAATCGGGTTTTTTCCTCCCTAACTGGGTTCATTTTCCCCAAAGTCAGTTTTTTTCCACCAAAACTCAGTTCATTTCCCGAATTTTGTGGAAAATGAATCCAGTTTCAGAGGAAAGAAGCTGATTATGCAGAAAATGAACCCAGTTTTGGGGAAAAATCCTGATTTTGGGGAAAACGAACCCAGTAATTGGGTAAAAAAAACGAATTTTGGGGAAAATGAACACAGTTTGAGGGAAAAAAACAACTTCTAGGGAAACGAACCGAGTTTTGGTGGAAAAAACCCCGAATTTAGGGAAAATGGACCCAGTTTTGGGGGAAAAAACTGTTTTTGGGGAAAATGAACCTAGTTTCGGAGGAAAAATGCTGATTATGTGGAAAATGAACCCAGTTTTGGCAGAAAAACCCGTTTTTAAGGAAAATGAACCCAGTTTTGGGGAAAAAAATATTTTGGGAAAATGAACCCAGTAATTGGGTTAAAAAAACTCGAATTTTGGGGAAAATGAACAAAGTTTTGGGCGGAGGAAAATAACTTGTAGGGAAATGAACCGAGTTTGGGAGGAAAGAAGCTGATTATGGTGAAAATTAACCCAGTTTGGGGGGGAAAAACCTGATTTGTGTGAAAATGCACCCAGTTTGGGGGAGGAGGAAGTGATTTTGGGGAAAATTAACCCAGTAGTTTTGTAAAATTTTGTAAAAAACCCCAATTTGGGGGAAATGAACACAGTTTGGGGGGAAAACCCAACTTGTAGGTAAATGGTCTCTGTTTTGGTGGAAAAACATCGATTTTGGGGAAAATGAACCGTGCTTTGGGGGAAAAATTATTTTGGGGAAATGAACCCAGTAATTGGGAAATAAACCCGGATTTGGGGGAAAATGAAATCAGTTTGGAGGGGAAAATCTCATTTGTGTGAAAATGCAGCCAGTTTTGGGGGGGGGGGGGGGGGGAACGATTTTGGGAAAATGAACTCAGTTTTGGTGGAAAAAACCCGATTTTGGGGAAATGAACCCAGTAATGGGGAAAAAAAATTACTTTGGGTATAATAAACCCAGTGTGGAGTGGAAATAGAAGATTTTTGGAAAATGTAATAAGTTTGGAGGGGAAAACCTGATTTGTGTGGAGTAGAAACAGAAGATTATTGGAAAATGTAATCAGTTTGGAGGGGAAAACCTGATTTGTGTGGAAATGCAGCCAGTTTTGGGGGGAAAAAAAGGATTTTGGGGAAAATGAACCCAATTTGGGAGGAAAACACCCGATTTTGGGGAAAATGAATCCAGTCGGGGGGAGAAAAAACCCCTCATTTTCCTCAAAATATGTTTTATTCCAGCAAAACTGGGTTCATTTCCCTACAGATTGGGTTTTCACGACCAAACTGTGCTCATTTCCCCCAAAATCCGTGTTTTTTTCCCAATTACTGGGTTCATTTCCCCAAAATCTTTTTTTCCCCCAAAACTGGGTTTATTTTCCTCAAAAACGGGTTTTTTCCCCCCGAATCTAGGTTCATTTTCCCCATAATCTTTTTTCCTCCCAGTTTGGGTTCTATTTCTCCTAAATCTGTTTTTTCCACAAAAAGTGGGTTCATTTCCCTACAAACTTGGTCGTCCCCCCCCGCCAAGCTGTGTTCATTTTCCCCATAATCCGGGTTTTTTTAAACAATTACTGGGTTCATTTTGACCAAAATCCTTTTTTTCCTCCCAAAACTGGTTGCATATTTACGCAAATCATGTTTTCGCCACCACTCTGGGTTCATTTTCCACAGAATCTGATTTTTTTCTACCTTAACTGTCTTCCTTTCCCTACAAAATGGGTTTCCTCCCCCCCAAACCCTGTTCATTTTCCCCATAATCGTTTTTTTCCCCATTACTGGGTTCATTTTCCCCATAACTGGGTTTATTTTACTCAAAAACGGCTTTTTCCCCACAAACTGGCTTCATTTTCCCCATAATCAGTTTTTTTTCCTCCCAAACTGGGTTAATTCCTCCTAAAATCGGAAAAGACTGTTCGTCAGGGCGGCAAGCAGCAGACCGCCGGGATGTCTGTAGAACCGCGGCGAGAGGCAGCTTTCCGACCGGCTACAGTTTAGAGAGCTAGCCGGTAAGAGAAGGCACTCTCTCCCGAACAACGTAATGTTTGCAGCTGAAGCCTACTGTGAAAGCCGGGGCTACATTGTGAAGGCTGCGCAAGAAAGCAAGAGCAGCTCCACTGTTTGCCTGTATTTGTCAGCCTTCGAGAGAGGAATAGCCTGCTGCTAAAATGCTTTCTCTTCTAGCAGCGATTCCAGGATTCTTTAAAATCAAGGGGTTAGTTTCTGCTCCCCTTTGGAGAAACACAAAACCGTGCCGTTCAGAGAATGTGCTGTGGATTCCCTGCCTGCTGTTTCAGTAGAAAGAGTTTGCAGAGGCTGATGAGACTACACTGGAAAACAGGGATCCCTCGTCCTTGAAGCACGAGCAGATCGTCTGATAATTTTCCTTTAATTACATTGTTAGAAGATGAAAAGTCATGCTAAAACATTTCACAAATAGCAAGTTTCTAAGAGAGAAAGATTTTAGACTCATGTGCATGCGCTGTGATGTGATGCTAGACATCTGAAATGACTGCTCCTCAGAGAGGCAAGGAGCAGACAGCCGAGATGTCTGTGGAACCGCGGCCAGAGACAGCTTTCTGAGCGGTTTCACTTTAGAGAGCCAGCCGGTAAGAGAAGGCGCTGTCTCCGGACCAACGTAATGTTTGTAGCCGGAATCTGGCGTGAAAGCCGGGGAAACACTGTGAAGGCTGCTCAAGAAAGCAGGAGCAGATCCTCTCTTTGCCTGTATTTGTAAGCCTTCGAGAGAGGAATACCCTGCCGGTTAAAAGTTTTCTCTTCTGGCAGCTATTCATGGAAGGAAATTCCAGGATTCTTTAAAATCAAGGGGTTAGTTTCTGCTCTCCCTTGGAGGAAAAACAAAACCGTGCAGTTCAGAGAACGTGTGTGACTTCGCTGCCGGCTGTTGTAACAAGTTTCAGCAGAAACAGTTTGCAGAGGCTGAAGGGAATGGACAGGAAAAAAGGGATCTCTCGTCCTTGAACACGAACAGATCATCCGATTATTTGTCTTTTAAATACATTGTTAGGAGATTCGATGTCATGCTAAAACATTTCCAAAATAGAAAATTCGGGGGTGGGTAGGAGGCAAGATTTTAGACTGCTGTGGATGCGCTTTAATATGCTGCTAGAAATCGGAAAAGACTGTTCGTCAGGGCGGCAAGCAGCAGACCGCCGGGATGTCTGTAGAACCGCGGCGAGAGGCAGCTTTCCGACCGGCTTCAGTTTAGAGAGCTAGCCGGTAAGAGAAGGCGGTGTCTCCGTACCAATGTATTATTTGTCTGCTGAACAACGTAATGTTTGCAGCTGAAGCCTTACTGGGGGGAATTGGGGGGGAAATCCAATTTGTAGGGAAAGGAACACGGTTATGGTGGAAAAAAAAAACAGATTGGCTGGTGTGGAGTGGAAATAGAAGCTTTTGTGGAAAATGAACCGTTTTAGGAGGGGAAAACCCGATTATGTGGAAAATGAACCCAGATTTGGGGAAAAAAATTATTTTGGGGAAATGAACCCAGTAATGGGGAAAAAAACCCCTGATTTTTGGGGAAAATGAACCCAGTGTTTCAGAGGAAATAGAAGATTTTGGGGAAAAAAATCAAAAATTCAAAAAAATTACATCAAAAATTTCACCAAAATCATTATTTCCCTCCCAAATCTGGATTCATTTTCCCCAAAATCGGATTTTTTCCTCCCAAACTGGGTTCATTTTCCCCAAAATCCTATTTTTCCCCCAAAACTGGGTGCATATTCACACAAATCAGGTTTTCCCCTCCTAAAACGGTTCATTTTCCACAAAGCTTCTATTTCCACTCCACACTGTGTTCATATCCCCAAAATCAGGGTTTTTTTCCCAAATACTGTGTTCACTTTCTCAAAAATCCTATTTCCCCCCCCTCAAAAATGGGTTCATTTTCCTCAAAAATTGGTTTTTCCAAATTACTGGGTTCATTTTCCCCATAATCAGATTTTTTCCTCCCAAACTGGGTTCATTTTCACCAAAATCCTTTTTTTTCCGCCAAAACTGGGTGCATTTTCACACAAATCAGGTTTTCCCCTCCAAACTGGGTTCATTTTCCCCAAAATCTGGTATTTCATTTACACTCTGGGTTCATTTTCCCCAAAATCAGGTTTTTTCCCCCCATTACTGGGTTCATTTTCCCAAATTCCTTTTTTCCCCCCTAAAACCGGGTGAAATTTCACACAAATCAGGTTTTCAACACCCAACAGTGTTCGTTTTCCCCCAAATCTTTAATGTCCACTCCAAACTGGGTTAATTTTCCCCCAAATCCGGGGTTTTCCCCCAAAACTGGGTTTATTTTCCCCAAAATCAGATTTTTTCCCCATTACTGGGTTCATTTCCCCAAAATCAGTTTTTTTCCCCCAAAACTGGGTTAATTTTCCCCAAAATCGGATTTTTTCCTCCCAAACTGGGTTGATTTTCCCCAAAGTCGTTTTTTTTCGAGCAAAACTCGGTTCATTTCTCTACAAGTCTTTCCCCCCTCCCAAAATCTGTTGATTTTCCCCAAAATTCAGGGTTTTTACCCAATTACTGCGTTCATTTTCCCCAAAATAATTTTTTCCCCAAAAACTGGGTTCATTTTCCATAAAACCGTTTTTTTCCCCCAAAACTGTGTTCATTTTACGCATAATCAGAATTTTTCCTCCGAAAATGTGTTCATTTTCCCCAAAATACTTTTTTATCCCCCCAAAACTGGCTGCATTTCCACACAAATCAGGTTTTCCCCTCCTATCTGATTTCATTTTCCCCAAAATCTTCTATTTCCATTCCACACTGGGTTCATTTTCCCAAAAATCATTTTTTCCCTAAAAACTGGGTTCATTTTCCCCATAATCAGGTTTTTTCCTCCCACACTGGGTTCATTTTCCCCAAAATCAGGACTTTTCCCCCATTACTTGGTTCATTTTCCCCAAAATCATTTTTTTCCCCAAAAACTGTGTTCATTTTCCCCAAAATATATTTTTCCACCATAACTGAGTTTATTTCCCTACATATTGGGTTTTCCCCACCAAATTGTGTTCATTTTCCCCAAAATCTGTGTTTTTAACCCAATTACTGGCTTTATTTCCCCAAAATCTTTTCTTTTTCCCTCAAAAATGGGTTCATTTTCACCAAAAACTAGTTTCACCCCCCAAAACTGTGTTCATGTTCCCTAAAATCTTCTATTTCGACTCCACACTGGGTTCATTTTCCCCAAAATGATTTTTTTTCCCCATTACTGGGTTCATTTTACCCAAAATCACTTTTTACCCCCCAAAACTCGGTCCATTTTCCCCAAAATATGTTTTTTTCCACCAAAAATGGGTTCACTTCCCTACAAATTTGGTTTTCCCTACCAAACTGGTTCCATTTTCCCACAAATTAGAGTTTTTTACCCAATTACTGCGTTCATTTCCCCCAAAATCATTTTTCCCCCCAAAAGGGGTTCATTTTCCGCATAATCAGATTTTTTCCTCCAAAACTAGGTTCATTTTCCACAAAATCCTTTCCCCCCCCAAAACTGAGTGCATTTTCACACAAATCAGGTTTTCCCCTCCAAACTTATTTCATTTTCCCCCAAATCTTCTATTTCCACTCCACACTGGGTTCGTTTTCCCCAAAATAGGTTTTTTCCTCCCAAACGCGGTTCATTTCCCTACAAGCTGGTTTTTCCCCTCCAAACTGTGTTCGTTTTCCCCAAAATTCGGGATTTTTACCCAATTACTGGGTCATTTTGCCCAAAATCCTTTTTTTTCCCCCAAACCTGGCTGCATCTCCACACAAATCAAGTTTCCCCCTCCAAACAGTGTTCATTTTCCCCCAAATCAGGTTTTTTTCCCCATTACTGGGTTCATTTCCCCAAAATCGGGTTTTTTCCCCCAAAACTGGGTTCATTTTCACCAAAGTCGGATTTTTTCCTCCCAAACTAGGTTGATTTTCCCCAAAGTCATTTTTTTTCGAGCAAAACTCGGTTCATTTCCCTACAAGTTAGTTTTCCCCCCCCCAAACTCTGTTCATTTTCCAAAAAAATCGGGGTTTTTACCCGATTACTGGGTTCATTTTCCCCAAAATAATTTTTTTCCCCCAAACTGGGTTCATTTTCCTTAAAAATGGATTTTTCCCCAAAAACTGGGTTCATTTTCCGCATAATCAGCATTTTTTCCTCCGAAACTAGGTTCATTTTCCAGAAAATCCCTATTAACCCCCAAAACTGGGTACATTTTCACACAAATCAGGTTGTCCCCTCCAAACAGATTTCATTTTCCTCAAAATCTTCTATTTCCACTCCGCACTTGGTTCATTTTCCCCAAAATCAGGATTTTTCCCCATTACTGGGTTCATTTTCCCCAAAATATATTTTTTCCACAAAACTGGCTTTATTTCCCTACAAATTGGGTTTTCCCCACCAAACTGGGTTCATTTTCCCCAAAATCCGGGTTTTTTTACCCAATTACTGGCTTTATTTCCACAAAATATTTTTTCCCCCCAAAACTGGGTTCATTTTCCCCATAATCAGCTTCTATCCTCCCAAACTGGGTTCATTTTCCCCAAAATAATTTCTTCCCCCAAAAAACTGGGTTCATTTTCCCCAAAATATGTTTTTTCCACCGAAACTGGGTTTATTTCCCTACATATCGGGTTTTCCCCACCAAATTGTGTTCATTTTCCCCAACATATGGATTTTTGAACCAGTTACTGGCTTTATTTCCCCAAAATCTTTTTTTTCCTTCAAAACTGGGTTCATTTTCACCAAAACTGTTTTTTTCCCCCCCAAACTGGTTTTATTTTCCCCATAATCAGCTTCTTTCCTCCCAAACTGTGTTCATATTCCCCAGAATCCGGGTGTTCCAATTACTGGGTTCATTTCCCGAAAATTATTTTTTTTTCCCCCAAAACTGTGGTAATTTGCCCCAAAATCGGGTTTTTTCCTCCCTAACTGGGTTCATTTTCCCCAAAGTCAGTTTTTTTCCACCAAAACTCAGTTCATTTCCCGAATTTTGTGGAAAATGAATCCAGTTTCAGAGGAAAGAAGCTGATTATGCAGAAAATGAACCCAGTTTTGGGGAAAAATCCTGATTTTGGGGAAAACGAACCCAGTAATTGGGTTAAAAAAACGAATTTTGGGGAAAATGAACACAGTTTGAGGGAAAAAAACAACTTCTAGGGAAATGAACCGAGTTTTGGTGGAAGAAACCCCGAATTTAGGGAAAATGGACCCAGTTTTGGGGGAAAAAACTGTTTTTGGGGAAAATGAACCAAGTGTGGAGTGGAAATAGAAGATTTTGGGGAAAATGAACACTGTTTTGAGGGGAAAACCTGATTTGTGTGAAAATGAACCCAGTTTTGGGGGGAAATAAGGATTTTGTGGAAAATGAACCTAGTTTCGGAGGAAAAATGCTGATTATGCGGAAAATGAACCCAGTTTTGGCAGAAAAACCCGTTTTTAAAAAAAATGAACCAAGTTTTGGGGAAAAAAATATTTTGGGAAAATGAACCCAGTAATTGGGTTAAAAAAACTCGAATTTTGGGGAAAATGAACAAAGTTTTGGGCGGAGGAAACTAACTTGTAGGGAAATGAACCGAGTTTGGGAGGAAAGAAGCTGATTATGGTGAAAATTAACCCAGTTTGGGGGGGAAAAACCTGATTTGTGTGAAAATGCACCCAGTTTGGGGGGGGAGGAAGTGATTTTGGGGAAAATTAACCCAGTAGTTTTGTAAAATTTTGTAAAAACCCCTAATTTGGGGGGAAATGAACACAGTTTGGGGGGAAAACCCAACTTGTAGGTAAATGGTCTCTGTTTTGGTGGAAAAACATCGATTTTGGGGAAAATGAACCATGCTTTGGGGGAAAAATTATTTTGGGGAAATGAACCCAGTAATTGGGAAATAAACCCGGATTTGGGGGAAAATGAAATCAGTTTGGAGGGGAAAATCTCATTTGTGTGAAAATGCAGCCAGTTTTGGGGGGGGGGGGGGGGAAACGATTTTGGGAAAATGAACTCAGTTTTGGTGGAAAAAACCCGATTTTGGGGAAATGAACCCAGTAATGGGGAAAAAAAATTACTTTGGGTATAATAAACCCAGTGTGGAGTGGAAATAGAAGATTTTTGGAAAATGTAATCAGTTTGGAGGGGAAAACCTGATTTGTGTGGAAATGCAGCCAGTTTTGGGGGGAAAAAAAGGATTTTGGGGAAAATGAACCCAATTTGGGAGGAAAACACCCGATTTTGGGGAAAATGAATCCAGTCGGGGGGAGAAAAAAACCCTCATTTTCCTCAAAATATGTTTTATTCCAGCAAAACTGGGTTCATTTCCCTACAGATTGGGTTTTCACGACCAAACTGTGTTCATTTCCCCCAAAATCCGTGTTGTTTTCCCAATTACTGGGTTCATTTCCCCAAAATCTTTTTTTCCCCCAAATATGGGTTTATTTTCCTCAAAAACGGGTTTTTTCCCCCCCGAATCTAGGTTCATTTTCCCCATAATCTTTTTTCCTCCCAGTTTGGGTTCTATTTCCCCTAAATCTGTTTTTTCCACAAAAAGTGGGTTCATTTCCCTACAAACTTGGTCGTCCCCCCCCGCCAAGCTGTGTTCATTTTCCCCATAATCCGGGTTTTTTTAAACAATTACTGGGTTCATTTTGACCAAAATCCTTTTTTTCCTCCCAAAACTGGTTGCATATTTACGCAAATCATGTTTTCGCCTCCACTCTGGGTTCATTTTCCACAGAATCTGATTTTTTTTCTACCTTAACTGTCTTCCTTTCCCTACAAAATGGGTTTCCTCCCCCCCAAACCCTGTTCATTTTCCCCATAATCGTTTTTTTCCCCATTACTGGGTTCATTTTCCCCATAAATGGGTTTATTTTACTCAAAAACGGCTTTTTCCCCACAAACTGGCTTCATTTTCCCCATAATCAGTTTTTTTTCCTCCCAAACTGGGTTAATTCCTCCCAAAATCGGAAAAGACTGTTCGTCAGGGCGGCAAGCAGCAGACCGCCGGGATGTCTGTAGAACCGCGGCGAGAGGCAGCTTTCCGACCGGCTACAGTTTAGAGAGCCAGCCGGTAAGAGAAGGCACTGTCTCCCGAACAACGTAATGTTTGCAGCTGAAGCCTACTGTGAAAGCCGGGGCTACATTGTGAAGGCTGCGCAAGAAAGCAAGAGCAGCTCGACTGTCTGCCTGTATTTGTCAGCCTTCGAGAGAGGAATAGCCTGCCGCTAAAATGCTTTCTCTTCTAGCAGCGATTCATGGAAGAACATTCCAGGATTCTTTAAAATCAAGGGGTTAGTTTCTGCTCTCCCTTGGAGGAAAAACAAAACCGTACAGTTCGGAGAATGTGTGTGAATTCGATGCCGACTGTTGTAACTAGTTACAGCAGAAACAGTTTGCAGAGGCTGAAGGGAATGGACAGGAAAAAAGGGATCTCTCGTCCTTGAACACGAACAGATCATCCGATTATTTGTCTTTTAAATACATTGTTAGGAGATTCGATGTCATGCTAAAACATTTCCAAAATAGAAAATTCGGGGGTGGGTAGGAGGCAAGATTTTAGACTGCTGTGGATGCACTTTAATATGCTGCTAGAAATCGGAAAAGACTGTTCGTCAGGGCGGCAAGCAGCAGACCGCCGGGATGTCTGTAGAACCGCGGCGAGAGGCAGCTTTCCGACCGGCTTCAGTTTAGAGAGCTAGCCGGTAAGAGAAGGCACTCTCTCCCGAACAACGTAATGTTTGCAGCTGAAGCCTATTGTGAAAGCCGGGGCTACACTGTGAAGGCTGCTCAAGAAAGCAAGAGCAGCTCCACTGTTTGCCTGTATTTGTCAGCCTTCGAGAGAGGAATACCCTGCCGCTAAAATGCTTTCTCTTCTAGCAGCGATTCATGGAAGAACATTCCAGGATTCTTTAAAATCAAGGGGTTAGTTTCTGCTCCCCTTTGGAGAAAAAACAAAACTGTGCCGTTCAGAGAATGTGCTGTGGATTCCCTGCCTGCTGTTTCAGTAGAAAGAGTTTGCAGAGGCTGATGAGACTACACTGGAAAACAGGGATCCCTCGTCCTTGAAGCACGAGCAGATCATCTGATAATTTTCCTTTAATTACATTGTTAGAAGATGAAAAGTCATGCTAAAACATTTCACAAATAGCAAGTTTCTAAGAGAGAAAGATTTTAGACTCATGTGCATGCGCTGTGATGTGATGCTAGACATCTGAAATGACTGCTCCTCAGAGAGGCAAGGAGCAGACAGCCGAGATGTCTGTGGAACCGCGGCCAGAGACAGCTTTCTGAGCGGTTTCACTTTAGAGAGCCAGCCGGTAAGAGAAGGCGCTGTCTCCGGACCAACGTAATGTTTGTAGCCGGAATCTGGCGTGAAAGCCGGGGAAACACTGTGAAGGCTGCTCAAGAAAGCAGGAGCAGATCCTCTCTTTGCCTGTATTTGTAAGCCTTCGAAAGAGGAATACCCTGCCGGTAAAAACCTTTCTCTTCTGGCAGCTACTCATGGAAGGAAATTCCAGGATTCTTTAAAATCAAGGGGTTAGTTTCTGCTCTCCCTTGGAGGAAAAACAAAACCGTGCAGTTCAGAGAACGTGTGTGAATTCGCTGCCGGCTGTTGTAACAAGTTTCAGCAGAAACAGTTTGCAGAGGCTGAAGGGAATGGACAGGAAAAAAGGGATCTCTCGTCCTTGAACACGAACAGATCATCCGATTATTTGTCTTTTAAATACATTGTTAGGAGATTCGATGTCATGCTAAAACATTTCCAAAATAGAAAATTCGGGGGTGGGTAGGAGGCAAGATTTTAGACTGCTGTGGATGCGCTTTAATATGCTGCTAGAAATCGGAAAAGACTGTTCGTCAGGGCGGCAAGCAGCAGACCGCCGGGATGTCTGTAGAACCGCGGCGAGAGGCAGCTTTCCGACCGGCTTCAGTTTAGAGAGCTAGCCGGTAAGAGAAGGCGGTGTCTCCGTACCAATGTATTATTTGTCTGCTGAACAACGTAATGTTTGCAGCTGAAGCCTTACTGGGGGGAATTGGGGGGGAAATCCAATTTGTAGGGAAAGGAACACGGTTATGGTGGAAAAAAAAAACAGATTGGCTGGTGTGGAGTGGAAATAGAAGCTTTTGTGGAAAATGAACCATTTTAGGAGGGGAAAACCCGATTATGTGGAAAATGAACCCAGATTTGGGGAAAAAAATTATTTTGGGGAAATGAACCCAGTAATGGGGAAAAAAAACCCTGATTTTTGGGGAAAATGAACCCAGTGTTTCAGAGGAAATAGAAGATTTTGGGGAAAAAAATCAAAAATTCAAAAAAATTACATCAAAAATTTCACCAAAATCATTATTTCCCTCCCAAAGCTGGATTCATTTTCCCCAAAATCGGATTTTTTCCTCCCAAAGCTGGATTCATTTTCCCCAAAATCCTATTTTTCCCCCAAAACTGGGTGCATATTCACACAAATCAGGTTTTCCCCTCCTAAAACGGTTCATTTTCCACAAAGCTTCTATTTCCACTCCACACTGTGTTCATATCCCCAAAATCAGGGTTTTTTTCCCAAATACTGTGTTCACTTTCTCAAAAATCCTATTTCCCCCCCCTCAAAAATGGGTTCATTTTCCTCAAAAATTGGTTTTTCCAAATTACTGGGTTCATTTTCCCCATAATCAGATTTTTTCCTCCCAAACTGGGTTCATTTTCACCAAAATCCTTTTTTTTCCGCCAAAACTGGGTGCATTTTCACACAAATCAGGTTTTCCCCTCCAAACTGGGTTCATTTTCCCCAAAATCTGGTATTTCATTTACACTCTGGGTTCATTTTCCCCAAAATCAGGTTTTTTCCCCCCATTACTGGGTTCATTTTCCCAAATTCCTTTTTTTCCCCCTAAAACCGGGTGAAATTTCACACAAATCAGGTTTTCAACACCCAACAGTGTTCGTTTTCCCCCAAATCTTTAATGTCCACTCCAAACTGGGTTAATTTTCCCCCAAATCCAGGGTTTTCCCCCAAAACTGGGTTCATTTTCCCCAAAATCAGATTTTTTCCCCATTACTGGGTTCATTTCCCCAAAATCAGTTTTTTTCCCCCAAAACTGGGTTAATTTTCCCCAAAATCGGATTTTTTCCTCCCAAACTGGGTTGATTTTCCCCAAAGTCGTTTTTTTTCGAGCAAAACTCGGTTCATTTCTCTACAAGTCTTTCCCCCCTCCCAAAATCTGTTGATTTTCCCCAAAATTCAGGGTTTTTACCCAATTACTGCGTTCATTTTCCCCAAAATAATTTTTTCCCCAAAAACTGGGTTCATTTTCCATAAAACCGTTTTTTTCCCCCAAAACTGTGTTCATTTTACGCATAATCAGAATTTTTCCTCCGAAAATGGGTTCATTTTCCCCAAAATACTTTTTTATCCCCCCAAAACTGGCTGCATTTCCACACAAATCAGGTTTTCCCCTCCTATCTGATTTCATTTTCCCCAAAATCTTCTATTTCCATTCCACACTGGGTTCATTTTCCCAAAAATCATTTTTTCCCTAAAAACTGGGTTCATTTTCCCCATAATCAGGTTTTTTCCTCCCACACTGGGTTCATTTTCCCCAAAATCAGGACTTTTCCCCCATTACTTGGTTCATTTTCCCCAAAATCATTTTTTTCCCCAAAAACTGTGTTCATTTTCCCCAAAATATATTTTTCCACCATAACTGAGTTTATTTCCCTACATATTGGGTTTTCCCCACCAAATTGTGTTCATTTTCCCCAAAATCTGTGTTTTTAACCCAATTACTGGCTTTATTTCCCCAAAATCTTTTCTTTTTCCCTCAAAAATGGGTTCATTTTCACCAAAAACTAGTTTCACCCCCCAAAACTGTGTTCATGTTCCCTAAAATCTTCTATTTCGACTCCACACTGGGTTCATTTTCCCCAAAATGATTTTTTTTCCCCATTACTGGGTTCATTTTACCCAAAATCACTTTTTACCCCCCAAAACTCGGTCCATTTTCCCCAAAATATGTTTTTTTCCACCAAAAATGGGTTCACTTCCCTACAAATTTGGTTTTCCCTACCAAACTGGTTCCATTTTCCCACAAATTAGAGTTTTTTACCCAATTACTGCGTTCATTTCCCCCAAAATCATTTTCCCCCCAAAAGGGGTTCATTTTCCGCATAATCAGACTTTTTCCTCCAAAACTAGGTTCATTTTCCACAAAATCCTTTCCCCCCCCAAAACTGAGTGCATTTTCACACAAATCAGGTTTTCCCCTCCAAACTTATTTCATTTTCCCCCAAATCTTCTATTTCCACTCCACACTGGGTTCGTTTTCCCCAAAATAGGTTTTTTCCTCCCAAACGCGGTTCATTTCCCTACAAGCTGGTTTTTCCCCTCCAAACTGTGTTCGTTTTCCCCAAAATTCGGGATTTTTACCCAATTACTGGGTCATTTTGCCCAAAATCCTTTTTTTTCCCCCAAACCTGGCTGCATCTCCACACAAATCAAGTTTCCCCCTCCAAACAGTGTTCATTTTCCCCCAAATCAGGTTTTTTCCCCATTACTGGGTTCATTTCCCCAAAATCGGGTTTTTTCCCCCAAAACTGGGTTCATTTTCACCAAAGTCGGATTTTTTCCTCCCAAACTAGGTTGATTTTCCCCAAAGTCATTTTTTTTCGAGCAAAACTCGGTTCATTTCCCTACAAGTTAGTTTCCCCCCCCCCAAACTCTGTTCATTTTCCAAAAAAATTGGGGTTTTTACCCGATTACTGGGTTCATTTTCCCCAAAATAATTTTTTTCCCACAAACTGGGTTCATTTTCCTTAAAAATGGATTTTTCCCCAAAAACTGGGTTCATTTTCCGCATAATCAGCATTTTTTCCTCCGAAACTAGGTTCATTTTCCAGAAAATCCCTATTAACCCCCAAAACTGGGTACATTTTCACACAAATCAGGTTGTCCCCTCCAAACAGATTTCATTTTCCTCAAAATCTTCTATTTCCACTCCGCACTTGGTTCATTTTCCCCAAAATCAGGATTTTTCCCCATTACTGGGTTCATTTTCCCCAAAATATATTTTTTCCACAAAACTGGCTTTATTTCCCTACAAATTGGGTTTTCCCCACCAAACTGGGTTCATTTTCCCCAAAATCCGGGTTTTTTTACCCAATTACTGGCTTTATTTCCACAAAATATTTTTTCCCCCCAAAACTGGGTTCATTTTCCCCATAATCAGCTTCTATCCTCCCAAACTGGGTTCATTTTCCCCAAAATAATTTCTTCCCCCAAAAAACTGGGTTCATTTTCCCCAAAATATGTTTTTTCCACCAAAACTGGGTTTATTTCCCTACATATCGGGTTTTCCCCACCAAATTGTGTTCATTTTCCCCAACATATGGATTTTTGAACCAGTTACTGGCTTTATTTCCCCAAAATCTTTTTTTTCCTTCAAAACTGGGTTCATTTTCACCAAAACTGGTTTTTTCCCCCCCAAACTGGTTTCATTTTCCCCATAATCAGCTTCTTTCCTCCCAAACTGTGTTCATTTTCCCCAGAATCCGGGTGTTCCAATTACTGGGTTCATTTCCCGAAAATTATATTTTTTTTCCCCCAAAACTGGGGTAATTTGCCCCAAAATCGGGTTTTTTCCTCCCTAACTGGGTTCATTTTCCCCAAAGTCAGTTTTTTTCCACCAAAACTCAGTTCATTTCCCGAATTTTGTGGAAAATGAATCCAGTTTCAGAGGAAAGAAGCTGATTATGCAGAAAATGAACCCAGTTTTGGGGAAAAATCCTGATTTTGGGGAAAACGAACCCAGTAATTGGGTAAAAAAAACGAATTTTGGGGAAAATGAACACAGTTTGAGGGAAAAAAACAACTTCTAGGGAAATGAACCGAGTTTTGGTGGAAGAAACCCCGAATTTAGGGAAAATCGACCCAGTTTTGGGGGAAAAAACTGTTTTTGGGGAAAATGAACCAAGTGTGGAGTGGAAATAGAAGATTTTGGGGAAAATGAACACTGTTTTGAGGGGAAAACCTGATTTGTGTGAAAATGAACCCAGTTTTGGGGGGAAATAAGGATTTTGTGGAAAATGAACCTAGTTTCGGAGGAAAAATGCTGATTATGCGGAAAATGAACCCAGTTTTGGCAGAAAAACCCGTTTTTAAAAAAAATGAACCCAGTTTTGGGGAAAAAAATATTTTGGGAAAATGAACCCAGTAATTGGGTTAAAAAAACTCGAATTTTGGGGAAAATGAACAAAGTTTTGGGCGGAGGAAACTAACTTGTAGGGAAATGAACCGAGTTTGGGAGGAAAGAAGCTGATTATGGTGAAAATTAACCCAGTTTGGGGGGGAAAAACCTGATTTGTGTGAAAATGCACCCAGTTTGGGGGGGGAGGAAGTGATTTTGGGGAAAATTAACCCAGTAGTTTTGTAAAATTTTGTAAAAACCCCTAATTTGGGGGGAAATGAACACAGTTTGGGGGGAAAACCCAACTTGTAGGTAAATGGTCTCTGTTTTGGTGGAAAAACATCGATTTTGGGGAAAATGAACCGTGCTTTGGGGGAAAAATTATTTTGGGGAAATGAACCCAGTAATTGGGAAATAAACCCGGATTTGGGGGAAAATGAAATCAGTTTGGAGGGGAAAATCTCATTTGTGTGAAAATGCAGCCAGTTTTGGGGGGGGGGGGGGGGGGGGGAACGATTTTGGGAAAATGAACTCAGTTTTGGTGGAAAAAACCCGATTTTGGGGAAATGAACCCAGTAATGGGGAAAAAAAATTACTTTGGGTATAATAAACCCAGTGTGGAGTGGAAATAGAAGATTTTTGGAAAATGTAATAAGTTTGGAGGGGAAAACCTGATTTGTGTGGAAATGCAGCCAGTTTTGGGGGGAAAAAAAGGATTTTGGGGAAAATGAACCCAATTTGGGAGGAAAACACCCGATTTTGGGGAAAATGAATCCAGTCGGGGGGAGAAAAAAACCCTCATTTTCCTCAAAATATGTTTTATTCCAGCAAAACTGGGTTCATTTCCCTACAGATTGGGTTTTCACGACCAAACTGTGTTCATTTCCCCCAAAATTCGTGTTTTTTTCCCAATTACTGGGTTCATTTCCCCAAAATCTTTTTTTCCCCCAAAACTGGGTTTATTTTCCTCAAAAACGGGTTTTTCCCCCCCCGAATCTAGGTTCATTTTCCCCATAATCTTTTTTCCTCCCAGTTTGGGTTCTATTTCTCCTAAATCTGTTTTTTCCACAAAAAGTGGGTTCATTTCCCTACAAACTTGGTCGTCCCCCCCCGCCAAGCTGTGTTCATTTTCCCCATAATCCGGGTTTTTTTAAACAATTACTGGGTTCATTTTGACCAAAATCCTTTTTTTCCTCCCAAAACTGGTTGCATATTTACGCAAATCATGTTTTCGCCTCCACTCTGGGTTCATTTTCCACAGAATCTGATTTTTTTTCTACCTTAACTGTCTTCCTTTCCATACAAAATGGGTTTCCTCCCCCCCAAACCCTGTTCATTTTCCCCATAATCGTTTTTTTCCCCATTACTGGGTTCATTTTCCCCATAACTGGGTTTATTTTACTCAAAAACGGCTTTTTCCCCACAAACTGGCTTCATTTTCCCCATAATCAGTTTTTTTTCCTCCCAAACTGGGTTAATTCCTCCCAAAATCGGAAAAGACTGTTCGTCAGGGCGGCAAGCAGCAGACCGCCGGGATGTCTGTAGAACCGCGGCGAGAGGCAGCTTTCCGACCGGCTTCAGTTTAGAGAGCCAGCCGGTAAGAGAAGGCACTGTCTCCCGAACAACGTAATGTTTGCAGCTGAAGCCTACTGTGAAAGCCGGGGCTACATTGTGAAGGCTGCGCAAGAAAGCAAGAGCAGCTCGACTGTCTGCCTGTATTTGTCAGCCTTCGAGAGAGGAATAGCCTGCCGCTAAAATGCTTTCTCTTCTAGCAGCGATTCATGGAAGAACATTCCAGGATTCTTTAAAATCAAGGGGTTAGTTTCTGCTCTCCCTTGGAGGAAAAACAAAACCGTACAGTTCGGAGAATGTGTGTGAATTCGATGCCGACTGTTGTAACTAGTTACAGCAGAAACAGTTTGCAGAGGCTGAAGGGAATGGACAGGAAAAAAGGGATCTCTCGTCCTTGAACACGAACAGATCATCCGATTATTTGTCTTTTAAATACATTGTTAGGAGATTCGATGTCATGCTAAAACATTTCCAAAATAGAAAATTCGGGGGTGGGTAGGAGGCAAGATTTTAGACTGCTGTGGATGCGCTTTAATATGCTGCTAGAAATCGGAAAAGACTGTTCGTCAGGGCGGCAAGCAGCAGACCGCCGGGATGTCTGTAGAACCGCGGCGAGAGGCAGCTTTCTGACCGGCTTAAGTTTAGATAGCTAGCCGGTAAGAGAAGGCACTCTCTCCCGAACAACGTAATGTTTGCAGCTGAAGCCTATTGTGAAAGCCGGGGCTACACTGTGAAGGCTGCTCAAGAAAGCAAGAGCAGCTCCACTGTTTGCCTGTATTTGTCAGCCTTCGAGAGAGGAATACCCTGCCGCTAAAATGCTTTCTCTTCTAGCAGTGATTCATGGAAGAACATTCCAGGATTCTTTAAAATCAAGGGGTTAGTTTCTGCTCCCCTTTGGAGAAAAAACAAAACTGTGCCGTTCAGAGAATGTGCTGTGGATTCCCTGCCTGCTGTTTCAGTAGAAAGAGTTTGCAGAGGCTGATGAGACTACACTGGAAAACAGGGATCCCTTGTCCTTGAAGCACGAGCAGATCGTCTGATAATTTTCCTTTAATTACATTGTTAGAAGATGAAAAGTCATGCTAAAACATTTCACAAATAGCAAGTTTCTAAGAGAGAAAGATTTTAGACTCATGTGCATGCGCTGTGATGTGATGCTAGACATCTGAAATGACTGCTCCTCAGAGAGGCAAGGAGCAGACAGCCGAGATGTCTGTGGAACCGCGGCCAGAGACAGCTTTCTGAGCGGTTTCACTTTAGAGAGCCAGCCGGTAAGAGAAGGCGCTGTCTCCGGACCAACGTAATGTTTGTAGCCGGAATCTGGCGTGAAAGCCGGGGAAACACTGTGAAGGCTGCTCAAGAAAGCAGGAGCAGATCCTCTCTTTGCCTGTATTTGTAAGCCTTCGAAAGAGGAATACCCTGCCGGTAAAAACCTTTCTCTTCTGGCAGCTACTCATGGAAGGAAATTCCAGGATTCTTTAAAATCAAGGGGTTAGTTTCTGCTCTCCCTTGGAGGAAAAACAAAACCGTGCAGTTCAGAGAACGTGTGTGAATTCGCTGCCGGCTGTTGTAACAAGTTTCAGCAGAAACAGTTTGCAGAGGCTGAAGGGAATGGACAGGAAAAAAGGGATCTCTCGTCCTTGAACACGAACAGATCATCCGATTATTTGTCTTTTAAATACATTGTTAGGAGATTCGATGTCATGCTAAAACATTTCCAAAATAGAAAATTCGGGGGTGGGTAGGAGGCAAGATTTTAGACTGCTGTGGATGCGCTTTAATATGCTGCTAGAAATCGGAAAAGACTGTTCGTCAGGGCGGCAAGCAGCAGACCGCTGGGATGTCTGTAGAACCGCGGCGAGAGGCAGCTTTCCGACCGGCTACAGTTTAGAGAGCTAGCCGGTAAGAGAAGGCGGTGTCTCCGTACCAATGTATTATTTGTCTGCTGAACAACGTAATGTTTGCAGCTGAAGCCTTACTGGGGGGAATTGGGGGGGAAATCCAATTTGTAGGGAAAGGAACACGGTTATGGTGGAAAAAAAAAAACAGATTGGCTGGTGTGGAGTGGAAATAGAAGCTTTTGTGGAAAATGAACCGTTTTAGGAGGGGAAAACCCGATTATGTGGAAAATGAACCCAGATTTGGGGGAAAAAATTATTTTGGGGAAATGAACCCAGTAATGGGGAAAAAAAACCCTGATTTTTGGGGAAAATGAACCCAGTGTTTCAGAGGAAATAGAAGATTTTGGGGAAAAAAATCAAAAATTCAAAAAAATTACATCAAAAATTTCACCAAAATCATTATTTCCCTCCCAAAGCTGGATTCATTTTCCCCAAAATCGGATTTTTTCCTCCCAAACTCGGTTCATTTTCCCCAAAATCCTATTTTTCCCCCAAAACTGGGTGCATATTCACACAAATCAGGTTTTCCCCTCCTAAAACGGTTCATTTTCCACAAAGCTTCTATTTCCACTCCACACTGTGTTCATATCCCCAAAATCAGGGTTTTTTTTCCCAAATACTGTGTTCACTTTCTCAAAAATCCTATTTCCCCCCCTCAAAAATGGGTTCATTTTCCTCAAAAATTGGTTTTTCCAAAATACTGGGTTCATTTTCCCCATAATCAGATTTTTTCCTCCCAAACTGGGTTCATTTTCACCAAAATCCTTTTTTTTCCGCCAAAACTGGGTGCATTTTCACACAAATCAGGTTTTCCCCTCCAAACTGGGTTCATTTTCCCCAAAATCTGGTATTTCATTTACACTCTGGGTTCATTTTCCCCAAAATCAGGTTTTTTCCCCCCATTACTGGGTTCATTTTCCCAAATTCCTTTTTTTCCCCCTAAAACCGGGTGAAATTTCACACAAATCAGGTTTTCAACACCCAACAGTGTTCGTTTTCCCCCAAATCTTTAATGTCCACTCCAAACTGGGTTAATTTTCCCCCAAATCCAGGGTTTTCCCCCAAAACTGGGTTCATTTTCCCCAAAATCAGATTTTTTCCCCATTACTGGGTTCATTTCCCCAAAATCAGTTTTTTTCCCCCAAAACTGGGTTAATTTTCCCCAAAATCGGATTTTTTCCTCCCAAACTGGGTTGATTTTCCCCAAAGTCGTTTTTTTTCGAGCAAAACTCGGTTCATTTCTCTACAAGTCTTTCCCCCCTCCCAAAATCTGTTGATTTTCCCCAAAATTCAGGGTTTTTACCCAATTACTGCGTTCATTTTCCCCAAAATAATTTTTTCCCCAAAAACTGGGTTCATTTTCCATAAAACCGTTT
This sequence comes from Tapera naevia, assembly GCA_033556795.1. Taxonomy (NCBI): domain Eukaryota; kingdom Metazoa; phylum Chordata; class Aves; order Cuculiformes; family Neomorphidae; genus Tapera; species Tapera naevia. The sequence continues at coordinate 148,322 of JAUMJJ010000322.1, forward strand.
TTTTCCCCCAAAACTGTGTTCATTTTACGCATAATCAGAATTTTTCCTCCGAAAATGGGTTCATTTTCCCCAAAATACTTTTTTATCCCCCCAAAACTGGCTGCATTTCCACACAAATCAGGTTTTCCCCTCCTATCTGATTTCATTTTCCCCAAAATCTTCTATTTCCATTCCACACTGGGTTCATTTTCCCAAAAATCATTTTTTCCCTAAAAACTGGGTTCATTTTCCCCATAATCAGGTTTTTTCCTCCCACACTGGGTTCATTTTCCCCAAAATCAGGACTTTTTCCCCATTACTTGGTTCATTTTCCCCAAAATCATTTTTTTCCCCAAAAACTGTGTTCATTTTCCCCAAAATATATTTTTCCACCATAACTGAGTTTATTTCCCTACATATTGGGTTTTCCCCACCAAATTGTGTTCATTTTCCCCAAAATCTGTGTTTTTAACCCAATTACTGGCTTTATTTCCCCAAAATCTTTTCTTTTTCCCTCAAAAATGGGTTCATTTTCACCAAAAACTAGTTTCACCCCCCAAAACTGTGTTCATGTTCCCTAAAATCTTCTATTTCGACTCCACACTGGGTTCATTTTCCCCAAAATGATTTTTTTTCCCCATTACTGGGTTCATTTTACCCAAAATCACTTTTTACCCCCCAAAACTCGGTCCATTTTCCCCAAAATATGTTTTTTTCCACCAAAAATGGGTTCACTTCCCTACAAATTTGGTTTTCCCTACCAAACTGGTTCCATTTTCCCACAAATTAGAGTTTTTTACCCAATTACTGCGTTCATTTCCCCCAAAATCATTTTTCCCCCCAAAAGGGGTTCATTTTCCGCATAATCAGACTTTTTCCTCCAAAACTAGGTTCATTTTCCACAAAATCCTTTCCCCCCCCAAAACTGAGTGCATTTTCACACAAATCAGGTTTTCCCCTCCAAACTTATTTCATTTTCCCCCAAATCTTCTATTTCCACTCCACACTGGGTTCGTTTTCCCCAAAATAGGTTTTTTCCTCCCAAACGCGGTTCATTTCCCTACAAGCTGGTTTTTCCCCTCCAAACTGTGTTCGTTTTCCCCAAAATTCGGGATTTTTACCCAATTACTGGGTCATTTTGCCCAAAATCCTTTTTTTTCCCCCAAACCTGGCTGCATCTCCACACAAATCAAGTTTCCCCCTCCAAACAGTGTTCATTTTCCCCCAAATCAGGTTTTTTCCCCATTACTGGGTTCATTTCCCCAAAATCGGTTTTTTTCCCCCAAAACTGGGTTCATTTTCACCAAAGTCGGATTTTTTCCTCCCAAACTAGGTTGATTTTCCCCAAAGTCATTTTTTTTCGAGCAAAACTCGGTTCATTTCCCTACAAGTTAGTTTCCCCCCCCCCAAACTCTGTTCATTTTCCAAAAAAATCGGGGTTTTTACCCGATTACTGGGTTCATTTTCCCCAAAATAATTTTTTTCCCACAAACTGGGTTCATTTTCCTTAAAAATGGATTTTTCCCCCAAAACTGGGTTCATTTTTCGCATAATCAGCATTTTTTCCTCCGAAACTAGGTTCATTTTCCAGAAAATCCCTATTAACCCCCAAAACTGGGTACATTTTCACACAAATCAGGTTGTCCCCTCCAAACAGATTTCATTTTCCTCAAAATCTTCTATTTCCACTCCGCACTTGGTTCATTTTCCCCAAAATCAGGATTTTTCCCCATTACTGGGTTCATTTTCCCCAAAATATATTTTTTCCACAAAACTGGGTTTATTTCCCTACAAATTGGGTTTTCCCCACCAAACTGGGTTCATTTTCCCCAAAATCCGGGTTTTTTACCCAATTACTGGCTTTATTTCCACAAAATATTTTTTCCCCCCAAAACTGGGTTCATTTTCCCCATAATCAGCTTCTATCCTCCCAAACTGGGTTCATTTTCCCCAAAATAATTTCTTCCCCAAAAAAACTGGGTTCATTTTCCCCAAAATATGTTTTTTCCACCAAAACTGGGTTTATTTCCCTACATATCGGGTTTTCCCCACCAAATTGTGTTCATTTTCCCCAACATATGGATTTTTGAACCAGTTACTGGCTTTATTTCCCCAAAATCTTTTTTTTCCTTCAAAACTGGGTTCATTTTCACCAAAACTGTTTTTTTCCCCCCCAAACTGGTTTTATTTTCCCCATAATCAGCTTCTTTCCTCCCAAACTGTGTTCATTTTCCCCAGAATCCGGGTGTTCCAATTACTGGGTTCATTTCCCGAAAATTATTTTTTTTTCCCCCAAAACTGGGGTAATTTGCCCCAAAATCGGGTTTTTTCCTCCCTAACTGGGTTCATTTTCCCCAAAGTCAGTTTTTTTCCACCAAAACTCAGTTCATTTCCCGAATTTTGTGGAAAATGAATCCAGTTTCAGAGGAAAGAAGCTGATTATGCAGAAAATGAACCCAGTTTTGGGGAAAAATCCTGATTTTGGGGAAAACGAACCCAGTAATTGGGTTAAAAAAACGAATTTTGGGGAAAATGAACACAGTTTGAGGGAAAAAAACAACTTCTAGGGAAATGAACCGAGTTTTGGTGGAAGAAACCCCGAATTTAGGGAAAATGGACCCAGTTTTGGGGGAAAAAACTGTTTTTGGGGAAAATGAACCAAGTGTGGAGTGGAAATAGAAGATTTTGGGGAAAATGAACACTGTTTTGAGGGGAAAACCTGATTTGTGTGAAAATGAACCCAGTTTTGGGGGGAAATAAGGATTTTGTGGAAAATGAACCTAGTTTCGGAGGAAAAATGCTGATTATGAGGAAAATGAACCCAGTTTTGGCAGAAAAACCCGTTTTTAAAAAAAATGAACCCAGTTTTGGGGAAAAAAATATTTTGGGAAAATGAACCCAGTAATTGGGTTAAAAAAACTCGAATTTTGGGGAAAATGAACAAAGTTTTGGGCGGAGGAAACTAACTTGTAGGGAAATGAACCGAGTTTGGGAGGAAAGAAGCTGATTATGGTGAAAATTAACCCAGTTTGGGGGGGAAAAACCTGATTTGTGTGAAAATGCACCCAGTTTGGGGGGGGAGGAAGTGATTTTGGGGAAAATTAACCCAGTAGTTTTGTAAAATTTTGTAAAAACCCCTAATTTGGGGGGAAATGAACACAGTTTGGGGGGAAAACCCAACTTGTAGGTAAATGGTCTCTGTTTTGGTGGAAAAACATCGATTTTGGGGAAAATGAACCGTGCTTTGGGGGAAAAATTATTTTGGGGAAATGAACCCAGTAATTGGGAAATAAACCCGGATTTGGGGGAAAATGAAATCAGTTTGGAGGGGAAAATCTCATTTGTGTGAAAATGCAGCCAGTTTTTGGGGGGGGGGGGGGAAACGATTTTGGGAAAATGAACTCAGTTTTGGTGGAAAAAACCCGATTTTGGGGAAATGAACCCAGTAATGGGGAAAAAAAATTACTTTGGGTATAATAAACCCAGTGTGGAGTGGAAATAGAAGATTTTTGGAAAATGTAATCAGTTTGGAGGGGAAAACCTGATTTGTGTGGAAATGCAGCCAGTTTTGGGGGGAAAAAAAGGATTTTGGGGAAAATGAACCCAATTTGGGAGGAAAACACCCAATTTTGGGGAAAATGAATCCAGTCGGGGGGAGAAAAAAACCCTCATTTTCCTCAAAATATGTTTTAGTCCAGCAAAACTGGGTTCATTTCCCTACAGATTGGGTTTTCACGACCAAACTGTGTTCATTTCCCCCAAAATCCGTGTTTTTTTCCCAATTACTGGGTTCATTTCCCCAAAATCTTTTTTCCCCGAAATATGGGTTTATTTTCCTCAAAAACGGGTTTTTTTCCCCCCGAATCTAGGTTCATTTTCCCCATAATCTTTTTTCCTCCCAGTTTGGGTTCTATTTCCCCTAAATCTGTTTTTTCCACAAAAAGTGGGTTCATTTCCCTACAAACTTGGTCGTCCCCCCCCCCCGCCAAGCTGTGTTCATTTTCCCCATAATCCGGGTTTTTTTAAACAATTACTGGGTTCATTTTGACCAAAATCCTTTTTTTCCTCCCAAAACTGGTTGCATATTTACGCAAATCATGTTTTCGCCTCCACTCTGGGTTCATTTTCCACAGAATCTGATTTTTTTTCTACCTTAACTGTCTTCCTTTCCATACAAAATGGGTTTCCTCCCCCCCAAACCCTGTTCATTTTCCCCATAATCGTTTTTTTCCCCATTACTGGGTTCATTTTCCCCATAAATGGGTTTATTTTACTCAAAAACGGCTTTTTCCCCACAAACTGGCTTCATTTTCCCCATAATCAGTTTTTTTTCCTCCCAAACTGGGTTAATTCCTCCCAAAATCGGAAAAGACTGTTCGTCAGGGCGGCAAGCAGCAGACCGCCGGGATGTCTGTAGAACCGCGGCGAGAGGCAGCTTTCCGACCGGCTTCAGTTTAGAGAGCCAGCCGGTAAGAGAAGGCACTGTCTCCCGAACAACGTAATGTTTGCAGCTGAAGCCTACTGTGAAAGCCGGGGCTACATTGTGAAGGCTGCGCAAGAAAGCAAGAGCAGCTCGACTGTCTGCCTGTATTTGTCAGCCTTCGAGAGAGGAATAGCCTGCCGCTAAAATGCTTTCTCTTCTAGCAGCGATTCATGGAAGAACATTCCAGGATTCTTTAAAATCAAGGGGTTAGTTTCTGCTCTCCCTTGGAGGAAAAAAAAAACCGTGCAGTTCAGAGAACGTGTGTGAATTCGCTGCCGGCTGTTGTAACAAGTTTCAGCAGAAACAGTTTGCAGAGGCTGAAGGGAATGGACAGGAAAAAAGGGATCTCTCGTCCTTGAACACGAACAGATCATCCGATTATTTGTCTTTTAAATACATTGTTAAGAGATTCGTTGTCATGCTAAAACATTTCCAAAATAGAAAATTCGGGGGTGGGTAGGAGGCAAGATTTTAGACTGCTGTGGATGCGCTTTAATATGCTGCTAGAAATCGGAAAAGGATGTTCGTCAGGGCGGCAAGCAGCAGACCGCCGGGATGTCTGTAGAACCGCGGCGAGAGGCAGCTTTCCGACCGGCTTCAGTTTAGAGAGCTAGCCGGTAAGAGAAGGCACTCTCTCCCGAACAACGTAATGTTTGCAGCTGAAGCCTACTGTGAAAGCCGGGGCTACACTGTGAAGGCTGCTCAAGAAAGCAAGAGCAGCTCCACTGTTTGCCTGTATTTGTCAGCCTTCGAGAGAGGAATACCCTGCCGCTAAAATGCTTTCTCTTCTAGCAGCGATTCATGGAAGAATATTCCAGGATTCTTTAAAATCAAGGGGTTAGTTTCTGCTCCCCTTTGGAGAAACACAAAACCGTGCCGTTCAGAGAATGTGCTGTGGATTCCCTGCCTGCTGTTTCAGTAGAAAGAGTTTGCAGAGGCTGATGAGACTACACTGGAAAACAGGGATCCCTCGTCCTTGAAGCACGAGCAGATCGTCTGATAATTTTCCTTTAATTACATTGTTAGAAGATGAAAAGTCATGCTAAAACATTTCACAAATAGCAAGTTTCTAAGAGAGAAAGATTTTAGACACATGTGCATGCGCTGTGATGTGATGCTAGACATCTGAAATGACTGCTCCTCAGAGAGGCAAGGAGCAGACAGCCGAGATGTCTGTGGAACCGCGGCCAGAGACAGCTTTCTGAGCGGTTTCACTTTAGAGAGCCAGCCGGTAAGAGAAGGCGCTGTCTCCGGACCAACGTAATGTTTGTAGCCGGAATCTGGCGTGAAAGCCGGGGAAACACTGTGAAGGCTGCTCAAGAAAGCAGGAGCAGATCCTCTCTTTGCCTGTATTTGTAAGCCTTCGAGAGAGGAATACCCTGCCGGTAAAAAGCTTTCTCTTCTGGCAGCTACTCATGGAAGGAAATTCCAGGATTCTTTAAAATCAAGGGGTTAGTTTCTGCTCTCCCTTGGAGGAAAAATCAAAACCGTGCAGTTCAGAGAACGTGTGTGAATTCGCTGCCGGCTGTTGTAACAAGTTTCAGCAGAAACAGTTTGCAGAGGCTGAAGGGAATGGACAGGAAAAAAGGGATCTCTCGTCCTTGAACACGAACAGATCATCCGATTATTTGTCTTTTAAATACATTGTTAGGAGATTCGATGTCATGCTAAAACATTTCCAAAATAGAAAATTCGGGGGTGGGTAGGAGGCAAGATTTTAGACTGCTGTGGATGCGCTTTAATATGCTGCTAGAAATCGGAAAAGGATGTTCGTCAGGGCGGCAAGCAGCAGACCGCCGGGATGACTGTAGAACCGCGGCGAGAGGAAGCTTTCCGACCGGCTTCAGTTTAGAGAGCTAGCCGGTAAGAGAAGGCACTCTCTCCCGAACAACGTAATGTTTGCAGCTGAAGCCTACTGTGAAAGCCGGGGCTACACTGTGAAGGCTGCTCAAGAAAGCAAGAGCAGCTCCACTGTTTGCCTGTATTTGTCAGCCTTCGAGAGAGGAATACCCTGCCGCTAAAATGCTTTCTCTTCTAGCAGCGATTCATGGAAGAATATTCCAGGATTCTTTAAAATCAAGGGGTTAGTTTCTGCTCCCCTTTGGAGAAACACAAAACCGTGCCGTTCAGAGAATGTGCTGTGGATTCCCTGCCTGCTGTTTTAGTAGAAAGAGTTTGCAGAGGCTGATGAGACTACACTGGAAAACAGGGATCCCTCGTCCTTGAAGCACGAGCAGATCGTCTGATAATTTTCCTTTAATTACATTGTTAGAAGATGAAAAGTCATGCTAAAACATTTCACAAATAGCAAGTTTCTCAGAGAGAAAGATTTTAGACACATGTGCATGCGCTGTGATGTGATGCTAGACATCTGAAATGACTGCTCCTCAGAGAGGCAAGGAGCAGACAGCCGAGATGTCTGTGGAACCGCGGCCAGAGACAGCTTTCTGAGCGGTTTCACTTTAGAGAGCCAGCCGGTAAGAGAAGGCGCTGTCTCCGGACCAACGTAATGTTTGTAGCCGGAATCTGGCGTGAAAGCCGGGGAAACACTGTGAAGGCTGTTCAAGAAAGCAGGAGCAGATCCTCTCTTTGCCTGTATTTGTAAGCCTTCGAGAGAGGAATACCCTGCCGGTAAAAAGCTTTCTCTTCTGGCAGCTACTCATGGAAGGAAATTCCAGGATTCTTTAAAATCAAGGGGTTAGTTTCTGCTCTCCCTTGGAGGAAAAACAAAACCGTGCAGTTCAGAGAACGTGTGTGAATTCGCTGCCGGCTGTTGTAACAAGTTTCAGCAGAAACAGTTTGCAGAGGCTGAAGGGAATGGACAGGAAAAAAGGGATCTCTCGTCCTTGAACACGAACAGATCATCCGATTATTTGTCTTTTAAATACATTGTTAGAAGATTCGATGTCATGCTAAAACATTTCCAAAATAGAAAATTCGGGGGTGGGTAGGAGGCAAGATTTTAGACTGCTGTGGATGTGCTTTAATATGCTGCTAGAAATCGGAAAAGACTGTTCGTCAGGGAGGCAAGCAGCAGACCGCCGGGATGTCTGTAGAACCGCGGCGAGAGGCAGCTTTCCGACCGGCTACAGTTTAGAGAGCTAGCCGGTAAGAGAAGGCGGTGTCTCCGTACCAATGTATTATTTGTCTGCTGAACAACGTAATGTTTGCAGCTGAAGCCTTACTGGGGGGAATTGGGGGGGAAATCCAATTTGTAGGGAAAGGAACACGGTTATGGTGAAAAAAAAAAACAGATTGGCTGGTGTGGAGTGGAAATAGAAGCTTTTGTGGAAAATGAACCGTTTTAGGAGGGGAAAACCCGATTATGTGGAAAATGAACCCAGATTTGGGGAAAAAAATTATTTTGGGGAAATGAACCCAGTAATGGGGAAAAAAACCCCTGATTTTTGGGGAAAATGAACCCAGTGTTTCAGAGGAAATAGAAGATTTTGGGGAAAAAAATCAAAAATTAAAAAAAATTACATCAAAAATTTCACCAAAATCATTATTTCCCTCCCAAAGCTGGATTCATTTTCCCCAAAATCGGATTTTTTCCTCCCAAACTGGGTTCATTTTCCCCAAAATCCTATTTTTCCCCCAAAACTTGGTGCATATTCACACAAATCAGGTTTTCCCCTCCTAAAACGGTTCATTTTCCACAAAGCTTCTATTTCCACTCCACATTGTGTTCATATCCCCAAAATCAGGGTTTTTTTTCCCAAATACTGTGTTCACTTTCTCAAAAATCCTATTTCCCCCCCTCAAAAATGGGTTCATTTTCCTCAAAAATTGGTTTTTCCAAATTACTGGGTTCATTTTCCCCATAATCAGATTTTTTCCTCCCAAACTGGGTTCATTTTCACCAAAATCCTTTTTTTTTCCGCCAAAACTGGGTGCATTTTCACACAAATCAGGTTTTCCCCTCCAAACTGGGTTCATTTTCCCCAAAATCTGGTATTTCATTTACACTCTGGGTTCATTTTCCCCAAAATCAGGTTTTTTCCCCCCATTACTGGGTTCATTTTCCCAAATTCCTTTTTTTCCCCCTAAAACCGGGTGAAATTTCACACAAATCAGGTTTTCAACACCCAACAGTGTTCGTTTCCCCCCAAATCTTTAATGTCCACTCCAAACTGGGTTAATTTTCCCCCAAATCCAGGGTTTTCCCCAAAAACTGGGTTCATTTTCCCCAAAATCAGATTTTTTCCCCATTACTGGGTTCATTTCCCCAAAATCAGTTTTTTTCCCCCAAAACTGGGTTAATTTTCCCCAAAATCGGATTTTTTCCTCCCAAACTGGGTTGATTTTCCCCAAAGTCGTTTTTTTTCGAGCAAAACTCGGTTCATTTCTCTACAAGTCTTTCCCCCCTCCCAAAATCTGTTGATTTTCCCCAAAATTCAGGGTTTTTACCCAATTACTGCGTTCATTTTCCCCAAAATCATTTTTTTCCCCCAAAACTGTGTTCATTTTCCCCAAAATATATTTTTCCACCATAACTGAGTTTATTTCCCTACATATTGGGTTTTCCCCACCAAATTGTGTTCATTTTCCCCAAAATCTGTGTTTTTAACCCAATTACTGGCTTTATTTCCCCAAAATCTTTTCTTTTTCCCTCAAAAATGGGTTCATTTTCACCAAAAACTAGTTTCACCCCCCAAAACTGTGTTCATGTTCCCTAAAATCTTCTATTTCGACTCCACACTGGGTTCATTTTCCCCAAAATGATTTTTTTTCCCCATTACTGGGTTCATTTTACCCAAAATCACTTTTTACCCCCCAAAACTCGGTCCATTTTCCCCAAAATATGTTTTTTTCCACCAAAAATGGGTTCACTTCCCTACAAATTTGGTTTTCCCTACCAAACTGGTTCCATTTTCCCACAAATTAGAGTTTTTTACCCAATTACTGCGTTCATTTCCCCCAAAATCATTTTTCCCCCCAAAAGGGGTTCATTTTCCGCATAATCAGATTTTTTCCTCCAAAACTAGGTTCATTTTCCACAAAATCCTTTCCCCCCCCAAAACTGAGTGCATTTTCACACAAATCAGGTTTTCCCCTCCAAACTTATTTCATTTTCCCCCAAATCTTCTATTTCCACTCCACACTGGGTTCGTTTTCCCCAAAATAGGTTTTTTCCTCCCAAACGCGGTTCATTTCCCTACAAGCTGGTTTTTCCCCTCCAAACTGTGTTCGTTTTCCCCAAAATTCGGGATTTTTACCCAATTACTGGGTCATGTTGCCCAAAATCCTTTTTTTTCCCCCAAACCTGGCTGCATCTCCACACAAATCAAGTTTCCCCCTCCAAACAGTGTTCATTTTCCCCCAAATCAGGTTTTATCCCCATTACTGGGTTCATTTCCCCAAAATCGGGTTTTTTCCCCCAAAACTGGGTTCATTTTCACCAAAGTCGGATTTTTTCCTCCCAAACTAGGTTGATTTTCCCCAAAGTCATTTTTTATCGAGCAAAACTCGGTTCATTTCCCTACAAGTTAGTTTCCCCCCCCCCCAAACTCTGTTCATTTTCCAAAAAAATCGGGGTTTTTACCCGATTACTGGGTTCATTTTCCCCAAAATAATTTTTTTCCCCCAAACTGGGTTCATTTTCCTTAAAAATGGATTTTTCCCCAAAAACTGGGTTCATTTTCCGCATAATCAGCATTTTTTCCTCCGAAACTAGGTTCATTTTCCAGAAAATCCCTATTAACCCCCAAAACTGGGTACATTTTCACACAAATCAGGTTGTCCCATCCAAACTGATTTCATTTTCCTCAAAATCTTCTATTTCCACTCCGCACTTGGTTCATTTTCCCCAAAATCAGGATTTTTCCCCATTACTGGGTTCATTTTCCCCAAAATATATTTTTTCCACAAAACTGGGTTTATTTCCCTACAAATTGGGTTTTCCCCACCAAACTGGGTTCATTTTCCCCAAAATCCGGGTTTTTTACCCAATTACTGGCTTTATTTCCACAAAATATTTTTTCCCCCCAAAACTGGGTTCATTTTCCCCAAAATAATTTCTTCCCCCAAAAAACTGGGTTCATTTTCCCCAAAATATGTTTTTTCCACCAAAACTGGGTTTATTTCCCTACATATCGGGTTTTCCCCACCAAATTGTGTTCATTTTCCCCAACATATGGATTTTTGAACCAGTTACTGGCTTTATTTCCCCAAAATCTTTTTTTTCCTTCAAAACTGGGTTCATTTTCACCAAAACTGTTTTTTCCCCCCCAAACTGGTTTCATTTTCCCCATAATCAGCTTCTTTCCTCCCAAACTGTGTTCATTTTCCCCAGAATCCGGGTGTTCCAATTACTGGGTTCATTTCCCGAAAATTATTTTTTTTCCCCCAAAACTGGGGTAATTTGCCCCAAAATCGGGTTTTTTCCTCCCTAACTGGGTTCATTTTCCCCAAAGTCAGTTTTTTTCCACCAAAACTCAGTTCATTTCCCGAATTTTGTGGAAAATGAATCCAGTTTCAGAGGAAAGAAGCTGATTATGCAGAAAATGAACCCAGTTTTGGGGAAAAATCCTGATTTTGGGGAAAACGAACCCAGTAATTGGGTAAAAAAACCGAATTTTGGGGAAAATGAACACAGTTTGAGGGAAAAAAACAACTTCTAGGGAAATGAACCGAGTTTTGGTGGAAAAAACCCCGAATTTAGGGAAAATGGACCCAGTTTTGGGGGAAAAAACTGTTTTTGGGGAAAATGAACCAAGTGTGGAGTGGAAATAGAAGATTTTGGGGAAAATGAACACTGTTTTGAGGGGAAAACCTGATTTGTGTGAAAATGAACCCAGTTTTGGGGGGAAATAAGGATTTTGTGGAAAATGAACCTAGTTTCGGAGGAAAAATGCTGATTATGCGGAAAATGAACCCAGTTTTGGCAGAAAAACCCGTTTTTTAAAAAAATGAACCCAGTTTTGGGGAAAAAAATATTTTGGGAAAATGAACCCAGTAATTGGGTTAAAAAAACTCGAATTTTGGGGAAAATGAACAAAGTTTTGGGCGGAGGAAACTAATTTGTAGGGAAATGAACCGAGTTTGGGAGGAAAGAAGCTGATTATGGTGAAAATTAACCCAGTTTGGGGGGGAAAAACCTGATTTGTGTGAAAATGCACCCAGTTTGGGGGGGGGGGGAAGTGATTTTGGGGAAAATTAACCCAGTAATTTTGTAAAATTTTGTAAAAACCCCTAATTTGGGGGGAAATGAACACAGTTTGGGGGGAAAACCCAACTTGTAGGTAAATGGTCTCTGTTTTGGTGGAAAAACATCGATTTTGGGGAAAATGAACCGTGCTTTGGGGGAAAAATTATTTTGGGGAAATGAACCCAGTAATTGGGAAATAAACCCGGATTTGGGGGAAAATGAAATCAGTTTGGAGGGGAAAATCTCATTTGTGTGAAAATGCAGCCAGTTTTGGGGGGGGGGGGGGGGGGGGGGAACGATTTTGGGAAAATGAACTCAGTTTTGGTGGAAAAAACCCGATTTTGGGGAAATGAACCCAGTAATGGGGAAAAAAAATTACTTTGGGTATAATAAACCCAGTGTGGAGTGGAAATAGAAGATTTTTGGAAAATGTAATCAGTTTGGAGGGGAAAACCTGATTTGTGTGGAAATGCAGCCAGTTTTGGGGGGAAAAAAAGGATTTTGGGGAAAATGAACCCAATTTGGGAGGAAAACACCCGATTTTGGGGAAAATGAATCCAGTCGGGGGGAGAAAAAAACCCTCATTTTCCTCAAAATATGTTTTATTCCAGCAAAACTGGGTTCATTTCCCTACAGATTGGGTTTTCACGACCAAACTGTGTTCATTTCCCCCAAAATCCGTGTTTTTTTCCCAATTACTGGGTTGATTTCCCCAAAATCTTTTTTTCCCCCAAAACTGGGTTTATTTTCCTCAAAAACGGGTTTTTTTCCCCCCGAATCTAGGTTCATTTTCCCCATAATCTTTTTTCCTCCCAGTTTGGGTTCTATTTCCCCTAAATCTGTTTTTTCCACAAAAAGTGGGTTCATTTCCCTACAAACTTGGTCGTCCCCCCCCGCCAAGCTGTGTTCATTTTCCCCATAATCCGGGTTTTTTTAAACAATTACTGGGTTCATTTTGACCAAAATCCTTTTTTTCCTCCCAAAACTGGTTGCATATTTACGCAAATCATGTTTTCGCCTCCACTCTGGGTTCATTTTCCACAGAATCTGATTTTTTTCTACCTTAACTGTCTTCCTTTCCCTACAAAATGGGTTTCCTCCCCCCCAAACCCTGTTCATTTTCCCCATAATCGTTTTTTTCCCCATTACTGGGTTCATTTTCCCCATAACTGGGTTTATTTTACTCAAAAACGGCTTTTTCCCCACAAACTGGCTTCATTTTCCCCATAATCAGTTTTTTTCCTCCCAAACTGGGTTAATTCCTCCCAAAATCGGAAAAGACTGTTCGTCAGGGCGGCAAGCAGCAGACCGCCGGGATGTCTGTAGAACCGCGGCGAGAGGCAGCTTTCCGACCGGCTTCAGTTTAGAGAGCTAGCCGGTAAGAGAAGGCACTCTCTCCCGAACAACGTAATGTTTGCAGCTGAAGCCTACTGTGAAAGCCGGGGCTACATTGTGAAGGCTGCGCAAGAAAGCAAGAGCAGCTCGACTGTCTGCCTGTATTTGTCAGCCTTCGAGAGAGGAATAGCCTGCCGCTAAAATGCTTTCTCTTCTAGCAGCGATTCATGGAAGAACATTCCAGGATTCTTTAAAATCAAGGGGTTAGTTTCTGCTCTCCCTTGGAGGAAAAACAAAACCGTGCAGTTCAGAGAACGTGTGTGAATTCGATGCCGACTGTTGTAACAAGTTTCAGCAGAAACAGTTTGCAGAGGCTGAAGGGAATGGACAGGAAAAAAGGGATCTCTCGTCCTTGAACACGAACAGATCATCCGATTATTTGTCTTTTAAATACATTGTTAGGAGATTCGATGTCATGCTAAAACATTTCCAAAATAGAAAATTCGGGGGTGGGTAGGAGGCAAGATTTTAGACTGCTGTGGATGCGCTTTAATATGCTGCTAGAAATCGGAAAAGACTGTTCGTCAGGGCGGCAAGCAGCAGACCGCCGGGATGTCTGTAGAACCGCGGCGAGAGGCAGCTTTCCGACCGGCTACAGTTTAGAGAGCTAGCCGGTAAGAGAAGGCGGTGTCTCCGTACCAATGTATTATTCGTCTGCTGAACAACGTAATGTTTGCAGCTGAAGCCTTACTGGGGGGAATTGGGGGGGAAATCCAATTTGTAGGGAAAGGAACACGGTTATGGTGGAAAAAAAAAACAGATTGGCTGGTGTGGAGTGGAAATAGAAGCTTTTGTGGAAAATGAACCGTTTTAGGAGGGGAAAACCCGATTATGTGGAAAATGAACCCAGATTTGGGGAAAAAAATTATTTTGGGGAAATGAACCCAGTAATGGGGAAAAAAAAACCCTGATTTTTGGGGAAAATGAACCCAGTGTTTCAGAGGAAATAGAAGATTTTGGGGAAAAAAATCAAAAATTCAAAAAAATTACATCAAAAATTTCACCAAAATCATTATTTCCCTCCCAAAGCTGGATTCATTTTCCCCAAAATCGGATTTTTTCCTCCCAAACTGGGTTCATTTTCCCCAAAATCCTATTTTTCCCCCAAAACTGGGTGCATATTCACACAAATCAGGTTTTCCCCTCCTAAAACGGTTCATTTTCCACAAAGCTTCTATTTCCACTCCACACTGTGTTCATATCCCCAAAATCAGGGTTTTTTTTCCCAAATACTGTGTTCACTTTCTCAAAAATCCTATTTCCCCCCCTCAAAAATGGGTTCATTTTCCTCAAAAATTGGTTTTTCCAAATTACTGGGTTCATTTTCCCCATAATCAGATTTTTTCCTCCCAAACTGGGTTCATTTTCACCAAAATCCTTTTTTTTCCGCCAAAACTGGGTGCATTTTCACACAAATCAGGTTTTCCCCTCCAAACTGGGTTCATTTCCCCCAAAATCTGGTATTTCATTTACACTCTGGGTTCATTTTCCCCAAAATCAGGTTTTTTCCCCCCATTACTGGGTTCATTTTCCCAAATTCCTTTTTTTCCCGCTAAAACCGGGTGAAATTTCACACAAATCAGGTTTTCAACACCCAACAGTGTTCGTTTTCCCCCAAATCTTTAATGTCCACTCCAAACTGGGTTAATTTTCCCCCAAATCCAGGGTTTTCCCCCAAAACTGGGTTCATTTTCCCCAAAATCAGATTTTTTCCCCATTACTGGGTTCATTTCCCCAAAATCAGTTTTTTTCCCCCAAAACTGGGTTAATTTTCCCCAAAATCGGATTTTTTCCTCCCAAACTGGGTTGATTTTCCCCAAAGTCGTTTTTTTTCGAGCAAAACTCGGTTCATTTCTCTACAAGTCTTTCCCCCCTCCCAAAATCTGTTGATTTTCCCCAAAATTCAGGGTTTTTACCCAATTACTGCGTTCATTTTCCCCAAAATAATTTTTTCCCCAAAAACTGGGTTCATTTTCCATAAAACCGTTTTTTTCCCCCAAAACTGTGTTCATTTTCCGCATAATCAGAATTTTTCCTCCGAAAATGGGTTCATTTTCCCCAAAATACTTTTTTATCCCCCCAAAACTGGCTGCATTTCCACACAAATCAGGTTTTCCCCTCCTATCTGATTTCATTTTCCCCAAAATCTTCTATTTCCATTCCACACTGGGTTCATTTTCCCAATAATCATTTTTTCCCTAAAAACTGGGTTCATTTTCCCCATAATCAGGTTTTTTCCTCCCACACTGGGTTCATTTTCCCCAAAATCAGGACTTTTTCCCCATTACTTGGTTCATTTTCCCCAAAATCATTTTTTTCCCCAAAAACTGTGTTCATTTTCCCCAAAATATATTTTTCCACCATAACTGAGTTTATTTCCCTACATATTGGGTTTTCCCCACCAAATTGTGTTCATTTTCCCCAAAATCTGTGTTTTTAACCCAATTACTGGCTTTATTTCCCCAAAATCTTTTCTTTTTCCCTCAAAAATGGGTTCATTTTCACCAAAAACTAGTTTCACCCCCCAAAACTGTGTTCATGTTCCCTAAAATCTTCTATTTCGACTCCACACTGGGTTCATTTTCCCCAAAATGATTTTTTTTCCCCATTACTGGGTTCATTTTACCCAAAATCACTTTTTACCCCCCAAAACTCGGTCCATTTTCCCCAAAATATGTTTTTTTCCACCAAAAATGGGTTCACTTCCCTACAAATTTGGTTTTCCCTACCAAACTGGTTCCATTTTCCCACAAATTAGAGTTTTTTACCCAATTACTGCGTTCATTTCCCCCAAAATCATTTTTCCCCCCAAAAGGGGTTCATTTTCCGCATAATCAGATTTTTTCCTCCAAAACTAGGTTCATTTTCCACAAAATCCTTTCCCCCCCCAAAACTGAGTGCATTTTCACACAAATCAGGTTTTCCCCTCCAAACTTATTTCATTTTCCCCCAAATCTTCTATTTCCACTCCACACTGGGTTCGTTTTCCCCAAAATAGGTTTTTTCCTCCCAAACGCGGTTCATTTCCCTACAAGCTGGTTTTTCCCCTCCAAACTGTGTTCGTTTTCCCCAAAATTCGGGATTTTTACCCAATTACTGGGTCATGTTGCCCAAAATCCTTTTTTTTCCCCCAAACCTGGCTGCATCTCCACACAAATCAAGTTTCCCCCTCCAAACAGTGTTCATTTTCCCCCAAATCAGGTTTTTTCCCCATTACTGGGTTCATTTCCCCAAAATCGGGTTTTTTCCCCCAAAACTGGGTTCATTTTCACCAAAGTCGGATTTTTTCCTCCCAAACTAGGTTGATTTTCCCCAAAGTCATTTTTTATCGAGCAAAACTCGGTTCATTTCCCTACAAGTTAGTTTCCCCCCCCCCCAAACTCTGTTCATTTTCCAAAAAAATCGGGGTTTTTACCCGATTACTGGGTTCATTTTCCCCAAAATAATTTTTTTCCCACAAACTGGGTTCATTTTCCTTAAAAATGGATTTTTCCCCAAAAACTGGGTTCATTTTCCGCATAATCAGCATTTTTTCCTCCGAAACTAGGTTCATTTTCCAGAAAATCCCTATTAACCCCCAAAACTGGGTACATTTTCACACAAATCAGGTTGTCCCATCCAAACTGATTTCATTTTCCTCAAAATCTTCTATTTCCACTCCGCACTTGGTTCATTTTCCCCAAAATCAGGATTTTTCCCCATTACTGGGTTCATTTTCCCCAAAATATATTTTTTCCACAAAACTGGGTTTATTTCCCTACAAATTGGGTTTTCCCCACCAAACTGGGTTCATTTTCCCCAAAATCCGGGTTTTTTACCCAATTACTGGCTTTATTTCCACAAAATATTTTTTCCCCCCAAAACTGGGTTCATTTTCCCCAAAATAATTTCTTCCCCCAAAAAACTGGGTTCATTTTCCCCAAAATATGTTTTTTCCACCAAAACTGGGTTTATTTCCCTACATATCGGGTTTTCCCCACCAAATTGTGTTCATTTTCCCCAACATATGGATTTTTGAACCAGTTACTGGCTTTATTTCCCCAAAATCTTTTTTTTCCTTCAAAACTGGGTTCATTTTCACCAAAACTGTTTTTTCCCCCCCAAACTGGTTTCATTTTCCCCATAATCAGCTTCTTTCCTCCCAAACTGTGTTCATTTTCCCCAGAATCCGGGTGTTCCAATTACTGGGTTCATTTCCCGAAAATTATTTTTTTTCCCCCAAAACTGGGGTAATTTGCCCCAAAATCGGGTTTTTTCCTCCCTAACTGGGTTCATTTTCCCCAAAGTCAGTTTTTTTCCACCAAAACTCAGTTCATTTCCCGAATTTTGTGGAAAATGAATCCAGTTTCAGAGGAAAGAAGCTGATTATGCAGAAAATGAACCCAGTTTTGGGGAAAAATCCTGATTTTGGGGAAAACGAACCCAGTAATTGGGTAAAAAAACCGAATTTTGGGGAAAATGAACACAGTTTGAGGGAAAAAAACAACTTCTAGGGAAATGAACCGAGTTTTGGTGGAAAAAACCCCGAATTTAGGGAAAATGGACCCAGTTTTGGGGGAAAAAACTGTTTTTGGGGAAAATGAACCAAGTGTGGAGTGGAAATAGAAGATTTTGGGGAAAATGAACACTGTTTTGAGGGGAAAACCTGATTTGTGTGAAAATGAACCCAGTTTTGGGGGGAAATAAGGATTTTGTGGAAAATGAACCTAGTTTCGGAGGAAAAATGCTGATTATGCGGAAAATGAACCCAGTTTTGGCAGAAAAACCCGTTTTTAAAAAAAATGAACCCAGTTTTGGGGAAAAAAATATTTTGGGAAAATGAACCCAGTAATTGGGTTAAAAAAACTCGAATTTTGGGGAAAATGAACAAAGTTTTGGGCGGAGGAAACTAATTTGTAGGGAAATGAACCGAGTTTGGGAGGAAAGAAGCTGATTATGGTGAAAATTAACCCAGTTTGGGGGGGAAAAACCTGATTTGTGTGAAAATGCACCCAGTTTGGGGGGGGGGGGAAGTGATTTTGGGGAAAATTAACCCAGTAATTTTGTAAAATTTTGTAAAAACCCCTAATTTGGGGGGAAATGAACACAGTTTGGGGGGAAAACCCAACTTGTAGGTAAATGGTCTCTGTTTTGGTGGAAAAACATCGATTTTGGGGAAAATGAACCGTGCTTTGGGGGAAAAATTATTTTGGGGAAATGAACCCAGTAATTGGGAAATAAACCCGGATTTGGGGGAAAATGAAATCAGTTTGGAGGGGAAAATCTCATTTGTGTGAAAATGCAGCCAGTTTTGGGGGGAAAAAAAGGATTTTGGGGAAAATGAACCCAATTTGGGAGGAAAACACCCGATTTTGGGGAAAATGAATCCAGTCGGGGGGAGAAAAAAACCCTCATTTTCCTCAAAATATGTTTTATTCCAGCAAAACTGGGTTCATTTCCCTACAGATTGGGTTTTCACGACCAAACTGTGTTCATTTCCCCCAAAATCCGTGTTTTTTTCCCAATTACTGGGTTGATTTCCCCAAAATCTTTTTTTCCCCCAAAACTGGGTTTATTTTCCTCAAAAACGGGTTTTTTTCCCCCCGAATCTAGGTTCATTTTCCCCATAATCTTTTTTCCTCCCAGTTTGGGTTCTATTTCCCCTAAATCTGTTTTTTCCACAAAAAGTGGGTTCATTTCCCTACAAACTTGGTCGTCCCCCCCCGCCAAGCTGTGTTCATTTTCCCCATAATCCGGGTTTTTTTAAACAATTACTGGGTTCATTTTGACCAAAATCCTTTTTTTCCTCCCAAAACTGGTTGCATATTTACGCAAATCATGTTTTCGCCTCCACTCTGGGTTCATTTTCCACAGAATCTGATTTTTTTCTACCTTAACTGTCTTCCTTTCCCTACAAAATGGGTTTCCTCCCCCCCAAACCCTGTTCATTTTCCCCATAATCGTTTTTTTCCCCATTACTGGGTTCATTTTCCCCATAACTGGGTTTATTTTACTCAAAAACGGCTTTTTCCCCACAAACTGGCTTCATTTTCCCCATAATCAGTTTTTTTCCTCCCAAACTGGGTTAATTCCTCCCAAAATCGGAAAAGACTGTTCGTCAGGGCGGCAAGCAGCAGACCGCCGGGATGTCTGTAGAACCGCGGCGAGAGGCAGCTTTCCGACCGGCTTCAGTTTAGAGAGCTAGCCGGTAAGAGAAGGCACTGTCTCCCGAACAACGTAATGTTTGCAGCTGAAGCCTACTGTGAAAGCCGGGGCTACATTGTGAAGGCTGCGCAAGAAAGCAAGAGCAGCTCGACTGTCTGCCTGTATTTGTCAGCCTTCGAGAGAGGAATAGCCTGCCGCTAAAATGCTTTCTCTTCTAGCAGCGATTCATGGAAGAACATTCCAGGATTCTTTAAAATCAAGGGGTTAGTTTCTGCTCTCCCTTGGAGGAAAAACAAAACCGTGCAGTTCAGAGAACGTGTGTGAATTCGATGCCGACTGTTGTAACAAGTTTCAGCAGAAACAGTTTGCAGAGGCTGAAGGGAATGGACAGGAAAAAAGGGATCTCTCGTCCTTGAACACGAACAGATCATCCGATTATTTGTCTTTTAAATACATTGTTAGGAGATTCGATGTCATGCTAAAACATTTCCAAAATAGAAAATTCGGGGGTGGGTAGGAGGCAAGATTTTAGACTGCTGTGGATGCGCTTTAATATGCTGCTAGAAATCGGAAAAGACTGTTCGTCAGGGCGGCAAGCAGCAGACCGCCGGGATGTCTGTAGAACCGCGGCGAGAGGCAGCTTTCCGACCGGCTACAGTTTAGAGAGCTAGCCGGTAAGAGAAGGCGGTGTCTCCGTACCAATGTATTATTCGTCTGCTGAACAACGTAATGTTTGCAGCTGAAGCCTTACTGGGGGGAATTGGGGGGGAAATCCAATTTGTAGGGAAAGGAACACGGTTATGGTGGAAAAAAAAAACAGATTGGCTGGTGTGGAGTGGAAATAGAAGCTTTTGTGGAAAATGAACCGTTTTAGGAGGGGAAAACCCGATTATGTGGAAAATGAACCCAGATTTGGGGAAAAAAATTATTTTGGGGAAATGAACCCAGTAATGGGGAAAAAAAAACCCTGATTTTTGGGGAAAATGAACCCAGTGTTTCAGAGGAAATAGAAGATTTTGGGGAAAAAAATCAAAAATTCAAAAAAATTACATCAAAAATTTCACCAAAATCATTATTTCCCTCCCAAAGCTGGATTCATTTTCCCCAAAATCGGATTTTTTCCTCCCAAACTGGGTTCATTTTCCCCAAAATCCTATTTTTCCCCCAAAACTGGGTGCATATTCACACAAATCAGGTTTTCCCCTCCTAAAACGGTTCATTTTCCACAAAGCTTCTATTTCCACTCCACACTGTGTTCATATCCCCAAAATCAGGGTTTTTTTTCCCAAATACTGTGTTCACTTTCTCAAAAATCCTATTTCCCCCCCTCAAAAATGGGTTCATTTTCCTCAAAAATTGGTTTTTCCAAATTACTGGGTTCATTTTCCCCATAATCAGATTTTTTCCTCCCAAACTGGGTTCATTTTCACCAAAATCCTTTTTTTTCCGCCAAAACTGGGTGCATTTTCACACAAATCAGGTTTTCCCCTCCAAACTGGGTTCATTTCCCCCAAAATCTGGTATTTCATTTACACTCTGGGTTCATTTTCCCCAAAATCAGGTTTTTTCCCCCCATTACTGGGTTCATTTTCCCAAATTCCTTTTTTTCCCCCTAAAACCGGGTGAAATTTCACACAAATCAGGTTTTCAACACCCAACAGTGTTCGTTTTCCCCCAAATCTTTAATGTCCACTCCAAACTGGGTTAATTTTCCCCCAAATCCAGGGTTTTCCCCCAAAACTGGGTTCATTTTCCCCAAAATCAGATTTTTTCCCCATTACTGGGTTCATTTCCCCAAAATCAGTTTTTTTCCCCCAAAACTGGGTTAATTTTCCCCAAAATCGGATTTTTTCCTCCCAAACTGGGTTGATTTTCCCCAAAGTCGTTTTTTTTCGAGCAAAACTCGGTTCATTTCTCTACAAGTCTTTCCCCCCTCCCAAAATCTGTTGATTTTCCCCAAAATTCAGGGTTTTTACCCAATTACTGCGTTCATTTTCCCCAAAATAATTTTTTCCCCAAAAACTGGGTTCATTTTCCATAAAACCGTTTTTTTCCCCCAAAACTGTGTTCATTTTCCGCATAATCAGAATTTTTCCTCCGAAAATGGGTTCATTTTCCCCAAAATACTTTTTTATCCCCCCAAAACTGGCTGCATTTCCACACAAATCAGGTTTTCCCCTCCTATCTGATTTCATTTTCCCCAAAATCTTCTATTTCCATTCCACACTGGGTTCATTTTCCCAAAAATCATTTTTTCCCTAAAAACTGGGTTCATTTTCCCCATAATCAGGTTTTTTCCTCCCACACTGGGTTCATTTTCCCCAAAATCAGGACTTTTTCCCCATTACTTGGTTCATTTTCCCCAAAATCATTTTTTTCCCCAAAAACTGTGTTCATTTTCCCCAAAATATATTTTTCCACCATAACTGAGTTTATTTCCCTACATATTGGGTTTTCCCCACCAAATTGTGTTCATTTTCCCCAAAATCTGTGTTTTTAACCCAATTACTGGCTTTATTTCCCCAAAATCTTTTCTTTTTCCCTCAAAAATGGGTTCATTTTCACCAAAAACTAGTTTCACCCCCCAAAACTGTGTTCATGTTCCCTAAAATCTTCTATTTCGACTCCACACTGGGTTCATTTTCCCCAAAATGATTTTTTTTCCCCATTACTGGGTTCATTTTACCCAAAATCACTTTTTACCCCCCAAAACTCGGTCCATTTTCCCCAAAATATGTTTTTTTCCACCAAAAATGGGTTCACTTCCCTACAAATTTGGTTTTCCCTACCAAACTGGTTCCATTTTCCCACAAATTAGAGTTTTTTACCCAATTACTGCGTTCATTTCCCCCAAAATCATTTTTCCCCCCAAAAGGGGTTCATTTTCCGCATAATCAGATTTTTTCCTCCAAAACTAGGTTCATTTTCCACAAAATCCTTTCCCCCCCCAAAACTGAGTGCATTTTCACACAAATCAGGTTTTCCCCTCCAAACTTATTTCATTTTCCCCCAAATCTTCTATTTCCACTCCACACTGGGTTCGTTTTCCCCAAAATAGGTTTTTTCCTCCCAAACGCGGTTCATTTCCCTACAAGCTGGTTTTTCCCCTCCAAACTGTGTTCGTTTTCCCCAAAATTCGGGATTTTTACCCAATTACTGGGTCATGTTGCCCAAAATCCTTTTTTTTCCCCCAAACCTGGCTGCATCTCCACACAAATCAAGTTTCCCCCTCCAAACAGTGTTCATTTTCCCCCAAATCAGGTTTTATCCCCATTACTGGGTTCATTTCCCCAAAATCGGGTTTTTTCCCCCAAAACTGGGTTCATTTTCACCAAAGTCGGATTTTTTCCTCCCAAACTAGGTTGATTTTCCCCAAAGTCATTTTTTATCGAGCAAAACTCGGTTCATTTCCCTACAAGTTAGTTTCCCCCCCCCCCAAACTCTGTTCATTTTCCAAAAAAATCGGGGTTTTTACCCGATTACTGGGTTCATTTTCCCCAAAATAATTTTTTTCCCCCAAACTGGGTTCATTTTCCTTAAAAATGGATTTTTCCCCAAAAACTGGGTTCATTTTCCGCATAATCAGCATTTTTTCCTCCGAAACTAGGTTCATTTTCCAGAAAATCCCTATTAACCCCCAAAACTGGGTACATTTTCACACAAATCAGGTTGTCCCATCCAAACTGATTTCATTTTCCTCAAAATCTTCTATTTCCACTCCGCACTTGGTTCATTTTCCCCAAAATCAGGATTTTTCCCCATTACTGGGTTCATTTTCCCCAAAATATATTTTTTCCACAAAACTGGGTTTATTTCCCTACAAATTGGGTTTTCCCCACCAAACTGGGTTCATTTTCCCCAAAATCCGGGTTTTTTACCCAATTACTGGCTTTATTTCCACAAAATATTTTTTCCCCAAAAAACAGGGTTCATTTTCCCCATAATCAGCTTCTATCCTCCCAAACTGGGTTCATTTTCCCCAAAATAATTTCTTCCCCCAAAAAACTGGGTTCATTTTCCCCAAAATATGTTTTTTCCACCGAAACTGGGTTTATTTCCCTACATATCGGGTTTTCCCCACCAAATTGTGTTCATTTTCCCCAACATATGGATTTTTGAACCAGTTACTGGCTTTATTTCCCCAAAATCTTTTTTTTCCTTCAAAACTGGGTTCATTTTCACCAAAACTGGTTTTTCCCCCCCAAACTGGTTTCATTTTCCCCATAATCAGCTTCTTTCCTCCCAAACTGTGTTCATTTTCCCCAGAATCCGGTGTTCCAATTACTGGGTTCATTTCCCGAAAATTTTTTTTTTTCCCCCAAAACTGGGGTAATTTGCCCCAAAATCGGGTTTTTTCCTCCCTAACTGGGTTCATTTTCCCCAAAGTCAGTTTTTTTCCACCAAAACTCAGTTCATTTCCCGAATTTTGTGGAAAATGAATCCAGTTTCAGAGGAAAGAAGCTGATTATGCAGAAAATGAACCCAGTTTTGGGGAAAAATCCTGATTTTGGGGAAAACGAACCCAGTAATTGGGTAAAAAAAAACGAATTTTGGGGAAAATGAACACAGTTTGAGGGAAAAAACCAACTTCTAGGGAAATGAACCGAGTTTTGGTGAAAAAAACCCCGAATTTAGGGAAAATGGACCCAGTTTTGGGGGAAAAAACTGTTTTTGGGGAAAATGAACCAAGTGTGGAGTGGAAATAGAAGATTTTGGGGAAAATGAACACTGTTTTGAGGGGAAAACCTGATTTGTGTGAAAATGAACCCAGTTTTGGGGGGAAATAAGGATTTTGTGGAAAATGAACTTAGTTTCGGAGGAAAAATGCTGATTATGCGGAAAATGAACCCAGTTTTGGCAGAAAAACCCGTTTTTAAGGAAAATGAACCCAGTTTTGGGGAAAAAAATATTTTGGGAAAATGAACCCAGTAATTGGGTTAAAAAAACTCGAATTTTGGGGAAAATGAACAAAGTTTTGGGCGGAGGAAACTAATTTGTAGGGAAATGAACCGAGTTTGGGAGGAAAGAAGCTGATTATGGTGAAAATTAACCCAGTTTGGGGGGGAAAAACCTGATTTGTGTGAAAATGCACCCAGTTTGGGGGGGGGGGGGAAGTGATTTTGGGGAAAATTAACCCAGTAATTTTGTAAAATTTTGTAAAAACCCCTAATTTGGGGGGAAATGAACACAGTTTGGGGGG
The DNA here is from genome assembly GCA_033556795.1 of Tapera naevia. Lineage (NCBI taxonomy): Eukaryota > Metazoa > Chordata > Aves > Cuculiformes > Neomorphidae > Tapera > Tapera naevia. The sequence continues at coordinate 172,673 of JAUMJJ010000322.1, forward strand.
AAAACCCAACTTGTAGGTAAATGGTCTCTGTTTTGGTGGAAAAACATCGATTTTGGGGAAAATGAACCGTGCTTTGGGGGAAAAATTATTTTGGGGAAATGAACCCAGTAATTGGGAAATAAACCCGGATTTGGGGGAAAATGAAATCAGTTTGGAGGGGAAAATCTCATTTGTGTGAAAATGCAGCCAGTTTTGGGGGGGGGGGGGGGGGGGAACGATTTTGGGAAAATGAACTCAGTTTTGGTGGAAAAAACCCGATTTTGGGGAAATGAACCCAGTAATGGGGAAAAAAAATTACTTTGGGTATAATAAACCCAGTGTGGAGTGGAAATAGAAGATTTTTGGAAAATGTAATCAGTTTGGAGGGGAAAACCTGATTTGTGTGGAAATGCAGCCAGTTTTGGGGGGAAAAAAAGGATTTTGGGGAAAATGAACCCAATTTGGGAGGAAAACACCCGATTTTGGGGAAAATGAATCCAGTCGGGGGGAGAAAAAAACCCTCATTTTCCTCAAAATATGTTTTATTCCAGCAAAACTGGGTTCATTTCCCTACAGATTGGGTTTTCACGACCAAACTGTGTTCATTTCCCCCAAAATCCGTGTTTTTTTCCCAATTACTGGGTTCATTTCCCCAAAATCCTTTTTTCCCCCAAAACTGGGTTTATTTTCCTCAAAAACGGGTTTTTTCCCCCCCGAATCTAGGTTCATTTTCCCCATAATCTTTTTTCCTCCCAGTTTGGGTTCTATTTCCCCTAAATCTGTTTTTTCCACAAAAAGTGGGTTCATTTCCCTACAAACTTGGTCGTCCCCCCCCCGCCAAGCTGTGTTCATTTTCCCCATAATCCGGGTTTTTTTAAACAATTACTGGGTTCATTTTGACCAAAATCCTTTTTTTCCTCCCAAAACTGGTTGCATATTTACGCAAATCATGTTTTCGCCTCCACTCTGGGTTCATTTTCGACAGAATCTGATTTTTTTCTACCTTAAATATCTTCCTTTCCCTACAAAATGGGTTTCCTCCCCACCAAACCCTGTTCATTTTCCCCATAATCGTTTTTTTCCCCATTACTGGGTTCATTTTCCCCATAACTGGGTTTATTTTACTCAAAAACGGCTTTTTCCCCACAAACTGGCTTCATTTTCCCCATAATCAGTTTTTTTTCCTCCCAAATTGGGTTAATTCCTCCCAAAATCGGAAAAGACTGTTCGTCAGGGCGGCAAGCAGCAGACCGCCGGGATGTCTGTAGAACCGCGGCGAGAGGCAGCTTTCCGACCGGCTTCAGTTTAGAGAGCTAGCCGGTAAGAGAAGGCACTGTCTCCCGAACAACGTAATGTTTGCAGCTGAAGCCTACTGTGAAAGCCGGGGCTACATTGTGAAGGCTGCGCAAGAAAGCAAGAGCAGCTCGACTGTCTGCCTGTATTTGTCAGCCTTCGAGAGAGGAATAGCCTGCCGCTAAAATGCTTTCTCTTCTAGCAGCGATTCATGGAAGAACATTCCAGGATTCTTTAAAATCAAGGGGTTAGTTTCTGCTCTCCCTTGGAGGAAAAACAAAACCGTACAGTTCGTAGAATGTGTGTGAATTCGATGCCGACTGTTGTAACTAGTTACAGCAGAAACAGTTTGCAGAGGCTGAAGGGAATGGACAGGAAAAAAGGGATCTCTCGTCCTTGAACACGAACAGATCATCCGATTATTTGTCTTTTAAATACATTGTTAGGAGATTCGATGTCATGCTAAAACATTTCCAAAATAGAAAATTCGGGGGTGGGTAGGAGGCAAGATTTTAGACTGCTGTGGATACGCTTTAATATGCTGCTAGAAATCGGAAAAGACTGTTCGTCAGGGCGGCAAGCAGCAGACCGCCGGGATGTCTGTAGAACCGCGGTGAGAGGCAGCTTTCCGACCGGCTTCAGTTTAGAGAGCTAGCCGGTAAGAGAAGGCACTCTCTCCCGAACAACGTAATGTTTGCAGCTGAAGCCTACTGTGAAAGCCAGGGCTACACTGTGAAGGCTGCTCAAGAAAGCAAGAGCAGCTCCACTGTTTGCCTGTATTTGTCAGCCTTCGAGAGAGGAATACCCTGCCGCTAAAATGCTTTCTCTTCTAGCAGCGATTCATGGAAGAACATTCCAGGATTCTTTAAAATCAAGGGGTTAGTTTCTGCTCCCCTTTGGAGAATAAACAAAACTGTGCCGTTCAGAGAATGTGCTGTGGATTCCCTGCCTGCTGTTTCAGTAGAAAGAGTTTGCAGAGGCTGATGAGACTACACTGGAAAACAGGGATCCCTCGTCCTTGAAGCACGAGCAGATCATCTGATAATTTTCCTTTAATTACATTGTTAGAAGATGAAAAGTCATGCTAAAACATTTCACAAATAGCAAGTTTCTAAGAGAGAAAGATTTTAGACTCATGTGCATGCGCTGTGATGTGATGCTAGACATCTGAAATGACTGCTCCTCAGAGAGGCAAGGAGCAGACAGCCGAGATGTCTGTGGAACCGCGGCCAGAGACAGCTTTCTGAGCGGTTTCACTTTAGAGAGCCAGCCGGTAAGAGAAGGCGCTGTCTCCGGACCAACGTAATGTTTGTAGCCGGAATCTGGCGTGAAAGCCGGGGAAACACTGTGAAGGCTGCTCAAGAAAGCAGGAGCAGATCCTCTCTTTGCCTGTATTTGTAAGCCTTCGAGAGAGGAATACCCTGCCGGTAAAAAGCTTTCTCTTCTGGCAGCTACTCATGGAAGGAAATTCCAGGATTCTTTAAAATCAAGGGGTTAGTTTCTGCTCTCCCTTGGAGGAAAAACAAAACCGTGCAGTTCAGAGAACGTGTGTGAATTCGCTGCCGGCTGTTGTAACAAGTTTCAGCAGAAACAGTTTGCAGAGGCTGAAGGGAATGGACAGGAAAAAAGGGATCTCTCGTCCTTGAACACGACCAGATCATCCGATTATTTGTCTATTAAATACATTGTTAGGAGATTCGATGTCATGCTAAAACATTTCCAAAATAGAAAATTCGGGGGTGGGTAGGAGGCAAGATTTTAGACTGCTGTGGATGCGCTTTAATATGCTGCTAGAAATCGGAAAAGACTGTTCGTCAGGGCGGCAAGCAGCAGACCGCCGGGATGTCTGTAGAACCGCGGCGAGAGGCAGCTTTCCGACCGGCTTCAGTTTAGAGAGCTAGCCGGTAAGAGAAGGCGGTGTCTCCGTACCAATGTATTATTTGTCTGCTGAACAACGTAATGTTTGCAGCTGAAGCCTTACTGGGGGGAATTGGGGGGGAAATCCAATTTGTAGGGAAAGGAACACGGTTATGGTGGAAAAAAAAAACAGATTGGCTGGTGTGGAGTGGAAATAGAAGCTTTTGTGGAAAATGAACCGTTTTAGGAGGGGAAAACCCGATTATGTGGAAAATGAACCCAGATTTGGGGAAAAAAATTATTTTGGGGAAATGAACCCAGTAATGGGGAAAAAAACCCCTGATTTTGGGGGAAAGTGAACCCAGTGTTTCAGAGGAAATAGAAGATTTTGGGGAAAAAAATCAAAAATTCAAAAAAATTACATCAAAAATTTCACCAAAATCATTATTTCCCTCCCAAAGCTGGATTCATTTTCCCCAAAATCGGATTTTTTCCTCCCAAACTGGGTTCATTTTCCCCAAAATCCTATTTTTCCCCCAAAACTGGGTGCATATTCACACAAATCAGGTTTTCCCCTCCTAAAACGGTTCATTTTCCACAAAGCTTCTATTTCCACTCCACACTGTGTTCATATCCCCAAAATCAGGGTTTTTTTTCCCAAATACTGTGTTCACTTTCTCAAAAATCCTATTTCCCCCCCTCAAAAATGGGTTCATTTTCCTCAAAAATTGGTTTTTCCAAATTACTGGGTTCATTTTCCCCATAATCAGATTTTTTCCTCCCAAACTGGGTTCATTTTCACCAAAATCCTTTTTTTTCCGCCAAAACTGGGTGCATTTTCACACAAATCAGGTTTTTCCCTCCAAACTGGGTTCATTTTCCCCAAAATCTGGTATTTCATTTACACTCTGGGTTCATTTTCCCCAAAATCAGGTTTTTTTCCCCCCATTACTGGGTTCATTTTCCCAAATTCCTTTTTTTCCCCCTAAAACCGGGTGAAATTTCACACAAATCAGGTTTTCAACACCCAACAGTGTTCGTTTTCCCCCAAATCTTTAATGTCCACTCCAAACTGGGTTAATTTTCCCCCAAATCCAGGGTTTTCCCCCAAAACTGGGTTCATTTTCCCCAAAATCAGATTTTTTCCCCATTACTGGGTTCATTTCCCCAAAATCAGTTTTTTTCCCCCAAAACTGGGTTAATTTTCCCCAAAATCGGATTTTTTCCTCCCAAACTGGGTTGATTTTCCCCAAAGTCGTTTTTTTTCGAGCAAAACTCGGTTCATTTCTCTACAAGTCTTTCCCCCCTCCCAAAATCTGTTGATTTTCCCCAAAATTCAGGGTTTTTACCCAATTACTGCGTTCATTTTCCCCAAAATAATTTTTTCCCCAAAAACTGGGTTCATTTTCCTTAAAACCGTTTTTTTCCCCCAAAACTGTGTTCATTTTCCGCATAATCAGAATTTTTCCTCCGAAAATGGGTTCATTTTCCCCAAAATACTTTTTTATCCCCCCAAAACTGGCTGCATTTCCACACAAATCAGGTTTTCCCCTCCTATCTGATTTCATTTTCCCCAAAATCTTCTATTTCCATTCCACACTGGGTTCATTTTCCCAAAAATCATTTTTTCCCTAAAAACTGGGTTCATTTTCCCCATAATCGGGTTTTTTCCTCCCACACTGGGTTCATTTTCCCCAAAATCAGGACTTTTTCCCCATTACTTGGTTCATTTTCCCCAAAATCATTTTTTTCCCCCAAAACTGTGTTCATTTTCCCCAAAATATATTTTTCCACCATAACTGAGTTTATTTCCCTACATATTGGGTTTTCCCCACCAAATTGTGTTCATTTTCCCCAAAATCTGTGTTTTTAACCCAATTACTGGCTTTATTTCCCCAAAATCTTTTCTTTTTCCCTCAAAAATGGGTTCATTTTCACCAAAAACTAGTTTCACCCCCCAAAACTGTGTTCATGTTCCCTAAAATCTTCTATTTCGACTCCACACTGGGTTCATTTTCCCCAAAATGATTTTTTTTCCCCATTACTGGGTTCATTTTACCCAAAATCACTTTTTACCCCCCAAAACTCGGTCCATTTTCCCCAAAATATGTTTTTTTCCACCAAAAATGGGTTCACTTCCCTACAAATTTGGTTTTCCCTACCAAACTGGTTCCATTTTCCCACAAATTAGAGTTTTTTACCCAATTACTGCGTTCATTTCCCCCAAAATCATTTTTCCCCCCAAAAGGGGTTCATTTTCCGCATAATCAGATTTTTTCCTCCAAAACTAGGTTCATTTTCCACAAAATCCTTTCCCCCCCCAAAACTGAGTGCATTTTCACACAAATCAGGTTTTCCCCTCCAAACTTATTTCATTTTCCCCCAAATCTTCTATTTCCACTCCACACTGGGTTCGTTTTCCCCAAAATAGGTTTTTTCCTCCCAAACGCGGTTCATTTCCCTACAAGCTGGTTTTTCCCCTCCAAACTGTGTTCGTTTTCCCCAAAATTCGGGATTTTTACCCAATTACTGGGTCATTTTGCCCAAAATCCTTTTTTTTCCCCCAAACCTGGCTGCATCTCCACACAAATCAAGTTTCCCCCTCCAAACAGTGTTCATTTTCCCCCAAATCAGGTTTTATCCCCATTACTGGGTTCATTTCCCCAAAATCGGTTTTTTTCCCCCAAAACTGGGTTCATTTTCACCAAAGTCGGATTTTTTCCTCCCAAACTAGGTTGATTTTCCCCAAAGTCATTTTTTTTCGAGCAAAACTCGGTTCATTTCCCTACAAGTTAGTTTCCCCCCCCCAAACTCTGTTCATTTTCCAAAAAAATCGGGGTTTTTACCCGATTACTGGGTTCATTTTCCCCAAAATAATTTTTTTCCCCCAAACTGGGTTCATTTTCCTTAAAAATGGATTTTTCCCCAAAAACCGGGTTCATTTTCCGCATAATCAGCATTTTTTCCTCCGAAACTAGGTTCATTTTCCAGAAAATCCCTATTAACCCCCAAAACTGGGTACATTTTCACACAAATCAGGTTGTCCCATCCAAACTGATTTCATTTTCCTCAAAATCTTCTATTTCCACTCCGCACTTGGTTCATTTTCCCCAAAATCAGTATTTTTCCCCATTACTGGGTTCATTTTCCCCAAAATATATTTTTTCCACAAAACTGGGTTTATTTCCCTACAAATTGGGTTTTCCCCACCAAACTGGGTTCATTTTCCCCAAAATCCGGGTTTTTTACCCAATTACTGGCTTTATTTCCACAAAATATATTTCCCCCCAAAACTGGGTTCATTTTCCCCATAATCAGCTTCTATCCTCCCAAACTGGGTTCATTTTCCCCAAAATAATTTCTTCCCCCAAAAAACTGGGTTCATTTTCCCCAAAATATGTTTTTTCCACCGAAACTGGGTTTATTTCCCTACATATCGGGTTTTCCCCACCAAATTGTGTTCATTTTCCCCAACATATGGATTTTTGAACCAGTTACTGGCTTTATTTCCCCAAAATCTTTTTTTTCCTTCAAAACTGGGTTCATTTTCACCAAAACTGGTTTTTTCCCCCCCAAACTGGTTTCATTTTCCCCATAATCAGCTTCTTTCCTCCCAAACTGTGTTCATTTTCCCCAGAATCCGGGTGTTCCAATTACTGGGTTCATTTCCCGAAAATTATTTTTTTTTCCCCCAAAACTGGGGTAATTTGCCCCAAAATCGGGTTTTTTCCTCCCTAACTGGGTTCATTTTCCCCAAAGTCAGTTTTTTTCCACCAAAACTCAGTTCATTTCCCGAATTTTGTGGAAAATGAATCCAGTTTCAGAGGAAAGAAGCTGATTATGCAGAAAATGAACCCAGTTTTGGGGAAAAATCCTGATTTTGGGGAAAACGAACCCAGTAATTGGGTTAAAAAAACGAATTTTGGGGAAAATGAACACAGTTTGAGGGAAAAAAACAACTTCTAGGGAAAGGAACCGAGTTTTGGTGGAAGAAACCCCGAATTTAGGGAAAATGGACCCAGTTTTGGGGGAAAAAACTGTTTTTGGGGAAAATGAACCAAGTGTGGAGTGGAAATAGAAGATTTTGGGGAAAATGAACACTGTTTTGAGGGGAAAACCTGATTTGTGTGAAAATGAACCCAGTTTTGGGGGGAAATAAGGATTTTGTGGAAAATGAACCTAGTTTCGGAGGAAAAATGCTGATTATGCGGAAAATGAACCCAGTTTTGGCAGAAAAACCCGTTTTTAAGGAAAATGAACCCAGTTTTGGGGAAAAAAATATTTTGGGAAAATGAACCCAGTAATTGGGTTAAAAAAACTCGAATTTTGGGGAAAATGAACAAAGTTTTGGGCGGAGGAAACTAACTTGTAGGGAAATGAACCGAGTTTGGGAGGAAAGAAGCTGATTATGGTGAAAATTAACCCAGTTTGGGGGGGAAAAACCTGATTTGTGTGAAAATGCACCCAGTTTGGGGGGGGAGGAAGTGATTTTGGGGAAAATTAACCCAGTAGTTTTGTAAAATTTTGTAAAAACCCCTAATTTGGGGGGAAATGAACACAGTTTGGGGGGAAAACCCAACTTGTAGGTAAATGGTCTCTGTTTTGGTGGAAAAACATCGATTTTGGGGAAAATGAACCGTGCTTTGGGGGAAAAATTATTTTGGGGAAATGAACCCAGTAATTGGGAAATAAACCCGGTTTTGGGGGAAAATGAAATCAGTTTGGAGGGGAAAATCTCATTTGTGTGAAAATGCAGCCAGTTTTGGGGGGGGGGGGGGGGACGATTTTGGGAAAATGAACTCAGTTTTGGTGGAAAAAACCCGATTTTGGGGAAATGAACCCAGTAATGGGGAAAAAAAATTACTTTGGGTATAATAAACCCAGTGTGGAGTGGAAATAGAAGATTTTTGGAAAATGTAATCAGTTTGGAGGGGAAAACCTGATTTGTGTGGAAATGCAGCCAGTTTTGGGGGGAAAAAAAGGATTTTGGGGAAAATGAACCCAATTTGGGAGGAAAACACCCGATTTTGGGGAAAATGAATCCAGTCGGGGGGAGAAAAAAACCCTCATTTTCCTCAAAATATGTTTTATTCCAGCAAAACTGGGTTCATTTCCCTACAGATTGGGTTTTCACGACCAAACTGTGTTCATTTCCCCCAAAATCCGTGTTTTTTTCCCAATTACTGGGTTCATTTCCCCAAAATCTTTTTTTCCCCCAAATATGGGTTTATTTTCCTCAAAAACGGGTTTTTTTCCCCCCGAATCTAGGTTCATTTTCCCCATAATCTTTTTTCCTCCCAGTTTGGGTTCTATTTCCCCTAAATCTGTTTTTTCCACAAAAAGTGGGTTCATTTCCCTACAAACTTGGTCGTCCCCCCCCGCCAAGCTGTGTTCATTTTCCCCATAATCCGGGTTTTTTTAAACAATTACTGGGTTCATTTTGACCAAAATCCTTTTTTTCCTCCCAAAACTGGTTGCATATTTACGCAAATCATGTTTTCGCCTCCACTCTGGGTTCATTTTCCACAGAATCTGATTTTTTTCTACCTTAACTGTCTTCCTTTCCCTACAAAATGGGTTTCCTCCCCCCCAAACCCTGTTCATTTTCCCCATAATCGTTTTTTTCCCCATTACTGGGTTCATTTTCCCCATAACTGGGTTTATTTTACTCAAAAACGGCTTTTTCCCCACAAACTGGCTTCATTTTCCCCATAATCAGTTTTTTTCCTCCCAAACTGGGTTAATTCCTCCCAAAATCGGAAAAGACTGTTCGTCAGGGCGGCAAGCAGCAGACCGCCGGGATGTCTGTAGAACCGCGGCGAGAGGCAGCTTTCCGACCGGCTTAAGTTTAGAGAGCTAGCCGGTAAGAGAAGGCACTCTCTCCCGAACAACGTAATGTTTGCAGCTGAAGCCTACTGTGAAAGCCGGGGCTACACTGTGAAGGCTGCTCAAGAAAGCAAGAGCAGCTCCACTGTTTGCCTGTATTTGTCAGCCTTCGAGAGAGGAATACCCTGCCGCTAAAATGCTTTCTCTTCTAGCAGCGATTCATGGAAGAACATTCCAGGATTCTTTAAAATCAAGGGGTTAGTTTCTGCTCCCCTTTGGAGAAACACAAAACCGTGCCGTTCAGAGAATGTGCTGTGGATTCCCTGCCTGCTGTTTCAGTAGAAAGAGTTTGCAGAGGCTGATGAGACTACACTGGAAAACAGGGATCCCTCGTCCTTGAAGCACGAGCAGATCATCTGATAATTTTCCTTTAATTACATTGTTAGAAGATGAAAAGTCATGCTAAAACATTTCACAAATAGCAAGTTTCTAAGAGAGAAAGATTTTAGACTCATGTGCATGCGCTGTGATGTGATGCTAGACATCTGAAATGACTGCTCCTCAGAGAGGCAAGGAGCAGACAGCCGAGATGTCTGTGGAACCGCGGCCAGAGACAGCTTTCTGAGCGGTTTCACTTTAGAGAGCCAGCCGGTAAGAGAAGGCGCTGTCTCCGGACCAACGTAATGTTTGTAGCCGGAATCTGGCGTGGAAGCCGGGGAAGCACTGTGAAGGCTGCTCAAGAAAGCAGGAGCAGATCCTCTCTTTGCCTGTATTTGTAAGCCTTCGAGAGAGGAATACCCTGCCGGTAAAAAGCTTTCTCTTCTGGCAGCTACTCATGGAAGGAAATTCCAGGATTCTTTAAAATCAAGGGGTTAGTTTCTGCTCTCCCTTGGAGGAAAAACAAAACCGTGCAGTTCAGAGAACGTGTGTGAATTCGCTGCCGGCTGTTGTAACAAGTTTCAGCAGAAACAGTTTGCAGAGGCTGAAGGGAATGGACAGGAAAAAAGGGATCTCTCGTCCTTGAACACGAACAGATCATCCGATTATTTGTCTTTTAAATACATTGTTAGGAGATTCGATGTCATGCTAAAACATTTCCAAAATAGAAAATTCGGGGGTGGGTAGGAGGCAAGATTTTAGACTGCTGTGGATGCGCTTTAATATGCTGCTAGAAATCGGAAAAGACTGTTCGTCAGGGAGGCAAGCAGCAGACCGCCGGGATGTCTGTAGAACCGCGGCGAGAGGCAGCTTTCCGACCGGCTTCAGTTTAGAGAGCTAGCCGGTAAGAGAAGGCGGTGTCTCCGTACCAATGTATTATTTGTCTGCTGAACAACGTAATGTTTGCAGCTGAAGCCTTACTGGGGGGAATTGGGGGGGAAATCCAATTTGTAGGGAAAGGAACACGGTTATGGTGAAAAAAAAAAACAGATTGGCTGGTGTGGAGTGGAAATAGAAGCTTTTGTGGAAAATGAACCGTTTTAGGAGGGGAAAACCCGATTATGTGGAAAATGAACCCAGATTTGGGGAAAAAAATTATTTTGGGGAAATGAACCCAGTAATGGGGAAAAAAACCCCTGATTTTGGGGGAAAGTGAACCCAGTGTTTCAGAGGAAATAGAAGATTTTGGGGAAAAAAATCAAAAATTCAAAAAAATTACATCAAAAATTTCACCAAAATCATTATTTCCCTCCCAAAGCTGGATTCATTTTCCCCAAAATCGGATTTTTTCCTCCCAAACTGGGTTCATTTTCCCCAAAATCCTATTTTTCCCCCAAAACTGGGTGCATATTCACACAAATCAGGTTTTCCCCTCCTAAAACGGTTCATTTTCCACAAAGCTTCTATTTCCACTCCACACTGTGTTCATATCCCCAAAATCAGGGTTTTTTTTCCCAAATACTGTGTTCACTTTCTCAAAAATCCTATTTCCCCCCCTCAAAAATGGGTTCATTTTCCTCAAAAATTGGTTTTTCCAAATTACTGGGTTCATTTTCCCCATAATCAGATTTTTTCCTCCCAAACTGGGTTCATTTTCACCAAAATCCTTTTTTTTCCGCCAAAACTGGGTGCATTTTCACACAAATCAGGTTTTTCCCTCCAAACTGGGTTCATTTTCCCCAAAATCTGGTATTTCATTTACACTCTGGGTTCATTTTCCCCAAAATCAGGTTTTTTTCCCCCCATTACTGGGTTCATTTTCCCAAATTCCTTTTTTTCCCCCTAAAACCGGGTGAAATTTCACACAAATCAGGTTTTCAACACCCAACAGTGTTCGTTTTCCCCCAAATCTTTAATGTCCACTCCAAACTGGGTTAATTTTCCCCCAAATCCAGGGTTTTCCCCCAAAACTGGGTTCATTTTCCCCAAAATCAGATTTTTTCCCCATTACTGGGTTCATTTCCCCAAAATCAGTTTTTTTCCCCCAAAACTGGGTTAATTTTCCCCAAAATCGGATTTTTTCCTCCCAAACTGGGTTGATTTTCCCCAAAGTCGTTTTTTTTCGAGCAAAACTCGGTTCATTTCTCTACAAGTCTTTCCCCCCTCCCAAAATCTGTTGATTTTCCCCAAAATTCAGGGTTTTTACCCAATTACTGCGTTCATTTTCCCCAAAATAATTTTTTCCCCAAAAACTGGGTTCATTTTCCATAAAACCGTTTTTTTCCCCCAAAACTGTGTTCATTTTCCGCATAATCAGAATTTTTCCTCCGAAAATGGGTTCATTTTCCCCAAAATACTTTTTTATCCCCCCAAAACTGGCTGCATTTCCACACAAATCAGGTTTTCCCCTCCTATCTGATTTCATTTTCCCCAAAATCTTCTATTTCCATTCCACACTGGGTTCATTTTCCCAAAAATCATTTTTTCCCTAAAAACTGGGTTCATTTTCCCCATAATCAGGTTTTTTCCTCCCACACTGGGTTCATTTTCCCCAAAATCAGGACTTTTTCCCCATTACTTGGTTCATTTTCCCCAAAATCATTTTTTTCCCCCAAAACTGTGTTCATTTTCCCCAAAATATATTTTTCCACCATAACTGAGTTTATTTCCCTACATATTGGGTTTTCCCCACCAAATTGTGTTCATTTTCCCCAAAATCTGTGTTTTTAACCCAATTACTGGCTTTATTTCCCCAAAATCTTTTCTTTTTCCCTCAAAAATGGGTTCATTTTCACCAAAAACTAGTTTCACCCCCCAAAACTGTGTTCATGTTCCCTAAAATCTTCTATTTCGACTCCACACTGGGTTCATTTTCCCCAAAATGATTTTTTTTCCCCATTACTGGGTTCATTTTACCCAAAATCACTTTTTACCCCCCAAAACGCGGTCCATTTTCCCCAAAATATGTTTTTTTCCACCAAAAATGGGTTCACTTCCCTACAAATTTGGTTTTCCCTACCAAACTGGTTCCATTTTCCCACAAATTAGAGTTTTTTACCCAATTACTGCGTTCATTTCCCCCAAAATCATTTTTCCCCCCAAAAGGGGTTCATTTTCCGCATAATCAGATTTTTTCCTCCAAAACTAGGTTCATTTTCCACAAAATCCTTTCCCCCCCCAAAACTGAGTGCATTTTCACACAAATCAGGTTTTCCCCTCCAAACTTATTTCATTTTCCCCCAAATCTTCTATTTCCACTCCACACTGGGTTCGTTTTCCCCAAAATAGGTTTTTTCCTCCCAAACGCGGTTCATTTCCCTACAAGCTGGTTTTTCCCCTCCAAACTGTGTTCGTTTTCCCCAAAATTCGGGATTTTTACCCAATTACTGGGTCATTTTGCCCAAAATCCTTTTTTTTCCCCCCAAACCTGGCTGCATCTCCACACAAATCAAGTTTCCCCCTCCAAACAGTGTTCATTTTCCCCCAAATCAGGTTTTTTCCCCATTACTGGGTTCATTTCCCCAAAATCGGGTTTTTTCCCCCAAAACTGGGTTCATTTTCACCAAAGTCGGATTTTTTCCTCCCAAACTAGGTTGATTTTCCCCAAAGTCATTTTTTTTCGAGCAAAACTCGGTTCATTTCCCTACAAGTTAGTTTCCCCCCCCCCAAACTCTGTTCATTTTCCAAAAAAATCGGGGTTTTTACCCGATTACTGGGTTCATTTTCCCCAAAATAATTTTTTTCCCCCAAACTGGGTTCATTTTCCTTAAAAATGGATTTTTCCCCAAAAACTGGGTTCATTTTCCGCATAATCAGCATTTTTTCCTCCGAAACTAGGTTCATTTTCCAGAAAATCCCTATTAACCCCCAAAACTGGGTACATTTTCACACAAATCAGGTTGTCCCATCCAAACTGATTTCATTTTCCTCACAATCTTCTATTTCCACTCCGCACTTGGTTCATTTTCCCCAAAATCAGGATTTTTCCCCATTACTGGGTTCATTTTCCCCAAAATATATTTTTTCCACAAAACTGGGTTTATTTCCCTACAAATTGGGTTTTCCCCACCAAACTGGGTTCATTTTCCCCAAAATCCGGGTTTTTTACCCAATTACTGGCTTTATTTCCACAAAATATTTTTTCCCCCCAAAACTGGGTTCATTTTCCCCAAAATAATTTCTTCCCCCAAAAAACTGGGTTCATTTTCCCCAAAATATGTTTTTTCCACCGAAACTGGGTTTATTTCCCTACATATCGGGTTTTCCCCACCAAATTGTGTTCATTTTCCCCAACATATGGATTTTTGAACCAGTTACTGGCTTTATTTCCCCAAAATCTTTTTTTTCCTTCAAAACTGGGTTCATTTTCACCAAAACTGGTTTTTTCCCCCCCAAACTGGTTTCATTTTCCCCATAATCAGCTTCTTTCCTCCCAAACTGTGTTCATTTTCCCCAGAATCCGGGTGTTCCAATTACTGGGTTCATTTCCCGAAAATTATTTTTTTTTCCCCCAAAACTGGGGTAATTTGCCCCAAAATCGGGTTTTTTCCTCCCTAACTGGGTTCATTTTCCCCAAAGTCAGTTTTTTTCCACCAAAACTCAGTTCATTTCCCGAATTTTGTGGAAAATGAATCCAGTTTCAGAGGAAAGAAGCTGATTATGCAGAAAATGAACCCAGTTTTGGGGAAAAATCCTGATTTTGGGGAAAACGAACCCAGTAATTGGGTAAAAAAAACGAATTTTGGGGAAAATGAACACAGTTTGAGGGAAAAAAACAATTTCTAGGGAAACGAACCGAGTTTTGGTGGAAAAAACCCCGAATTTAGGGAAAATGGACCCAGTTTTGGGGGAAAAAACTGTTTTTGGGGAAAATGAACCAAGTGTGGAGTGGAAATAGAAGATTTTGGGGAAAATGAACACTGTTTTGAGGGGAAAACCTGATTTGTGTGAAAATGAACCCAGTTTTGGGGGGAAATAAGGATTTTGTGGAAAATGAACCTAGTTTCGGAGGAAAAATGCTGATTATGCGGAAAATGAACCCAGTTTTGGCAGAAAAACCCGTTTTTAAGGAAAATGAACCCAGTTTTGGGGAAAAAAATATTTTGGGAAAATGAACCCAGTAATTGGGTTAAAAAAACTCGAATTTTGGGGAAAATGAACAAAGTTTTGGGCGGAGGAAACTAACTTGTAGGGAAATGAACCGAGTTTGGGAGGAAAGAAGCTGATTATGGTGAAAATTAACCCAGTTTGGGGGGGAAAAACCTGATTTGTGTGAAAATGCACCCAGTTTGGGGGGGTGGGGTGGGGAAGTGATTTTGGGGAAAATTAACCCAGTAGTTTTGTAAAATTTTGTAAAAACCCCTAATTTGGGGGGAAATGAACACAGTTTGGGGGGAAAACCCAACTTGTAGGTAAATGGTCTCTGTTTTGGTGGAAAAACATCGATTTTGGGGAAAATGAACCGTGCTTTGGGGAAAAATTATTTTGGGGAAATGAACCCAGTAATTGGGAAATAAACCCGGATTTGGGGGAAAATGAAATCAGTTTGGAGGGGAAAATCTCATTTGTGTGAAAATGCAGCCAGTTTTGGGGGGGGGGGGGGGGGGGAACGATTTTGGGAAAATGAACTCAGTTTTGGTGGAAAAAACCCGATTTTGGGGAAATGAACCCAGTAATGGGGAAAAAAAATTACTTTGGGTATAATAAACCCAGTGTGGAGTGGAAATAGAAGATTTTTGGAAAATGTAATCAGTTTGGAGGGGAAAACCTGATTTGTGTGGAAATGCAGCCAGTTTTGGGGGGAAAAAAAGGATTTTGGGGAAAATGAACCCAATTTGGGAGGAAAACACCCGATTTTGGGGAAAATGAATCCAGTCGGGGGGAGAAAAAAAACCCTCATTTTCCTCAAAATATGTTTTATTCCAGCAAAACTGGGTTCATTTCCCTACAGATTGGGTTTTCACGACCAAACTGTGTTCATTTCCCCCAAAATCCGTGTTTTTTTCCCAATTACTGGGTTCATTTCCCCAAAATCTTTTTTTCCCCCAAATATGGGTTTATTTTCCTCAAAAACGGGTTTTTTTCCCCCCGAATCTAGGTTCATTTTCCCCATAATCTTTTTTCCTCCCAGTTTGGGTTCTATTTCCCCTAAATCTGTTTTTTCCACAAAAAGTGGGTTCATTTCCCTACAAACTTGGTCGTCCCCCCCGCCAAGCTGTGTTCATTTTCCCCATAATCCGGGTTTTTTTAAACAATTACTGGGTTCATTTTGACCAAAATCCTTTTTTTCCTCCCAAAACTGGTTGCATATTTACGCAAATCATGTTTTCGCCTCCACTCTGGGTTCATTTTCCACAGAATCTGATTTTTTTCTACCTTAACTGTCTTCCTTTCCCTACAAAATGGGTTTCCTCCCCCCCAAACCCTGTTCATTTTCCCCATAATCGTTTTTTCCCCCATTACTGGGTTCATTTTCCCCATAACTGGGTTTATTTTACTCAAAAACGGCTTTTTCCCCACAAACTGGCTTCATTTTCCCCATAATCAGTTTTTTTTCCTCCCAAACTGGGTTAATTCCTCCCAAAATCGGAAAAGACTGTTCGTCAGGGCGGCAAGCAGCAGACCGCCGGGATGTCTGTAGAACCGCGGCGAGAGGCAGCTTTCCGACCGGCTTCAGTTTAGAGAGCTAGCCGGTAAGAGAAGGCACTGTCTCCCGAACAACGTAATGTTTGCAGCTGAAGCCTACTGTGAAAGCCGGGGCTACATTGTGAAGGCTGCGCAAGAAAGCAAGAGCAGCTCGACTGTCTGCCTGTATTTGTCAGCCTTCGAGAGAGGAATAGCCTGCCGCTAAAATGCTTTCTCTTCTAGCAGCGATTCATGGAAGAACATTCCAGGATTCTTTAAAATCAAGGGGTTAGTTTCTGCTCTCCCTTGGAGGAAAAACAAAACCGTGCAGTTCAGAGAACGTGTGTGAATTCGATGCCGACTGTTGTAACAAGTTTCAGCAGAAACAGTTTGCAGAGGCTGAAGGGAATGGACAGGAAAAAAGGGATCTCTCGTCCTTGAACACGAACAGATCATCCGATTATTTGTCTTTTAAATACATTGTTAGGAGATTCGATGTCATGCTAAAACATTTCCAAAATAGAAAATTCGGGGGTGGGTAGGAGGCAAGATTTTAGACTGCTGTGGATGCGCTTTAATATGCTGCTAGAAATCGGAAAAGACTGTTCGTCAGGGCGGCAAGCAGCAGACCGCCGGGATGTCTGTAGAACCGCGGCGAGAGGCAGCTTTCCGACCGGCTTAAGTTTAGAGAGCTAGCCGGTAAGAGAAGGCACTCTCTCCCGAACAACGTAATGTTTGCAGCTGAAGCCTATTGTGAAAGCCGGGGCTACACTGTGAAGGCTGCTCAAGAAAGCAAGAGCAGCTCCACTGTTTGCCTGTATTTGTCAGCCTTCGAGAGAGGAATACCCTGCCGCTAAAATGCTTTCTCTTCTAGCAGCGATTCATGGAAGAACATTCCAGGATTCTTTAAAATCAAGGGGTTAGTTTCTGCTCCCCTTTGGAGAAAAAACAAAACTGTGCCGTTCAGAGAATGTGCTGTGGATTCCCTGCCTGCTGTTTCAGTAGAAAGAGTTTGCAGAGGCTGATGAGACTACACTGGAAACAGGGATCCCTCGTCCTTGAAGCACGAGCAGATCGTCTGATAATTTTCCTTTAATTACATTGTTAGAAGATGAAAAGTCATGCTAAAACATTTCACAAATAGCAAGTTTCTAAGAGAGAAAGATTTTAGACTCATGTGCATGCGCTGTGATGTGATGCTAGACATCTGAAATGACTGCTCCTCAGAGAGGCAAGGAGCAGACAGCCGAGATGTCTGTGGAACCGCGGCCAGAGACAGCTTTCTGAGCGGTTTCAGTTTAGAGAGCCAGCCGGTAAGAGAAGGCGCTGTCTCCGGACCAACGTAATGTTTGTAGCCGGAATCTGGCGTGAAAGCCGGGGAAACACTGTGAAGGCTGCTCAAGAAAGCAGGAGCAGATCCTCTCTTTGCCTGTATTTGTAAGCCTTCGAGAGAGGAATACCCTGCCGGTAAAAAGCTTTCTCTTCTGGCAGCTACTCATGGAAGGAAATTCCAGGATTCTTTAAAATCAAGGGGTTAGTTTCTGCTCTCCCTTGGAGGAAAAACAAAACCGTGCAGTTCAGAGAACGTGTGTGAATTCGCTGCCGGCTGTTGTAACAAGTTTCAGCAGAAACAGTTTGCAGAGGCTGAAGGGAATGGACAGGAAAAAAGGGATCTCTCGTCCTTGAACACGACCAGATCATCCGATTATTTGTCTTTTAAATACATTGTTAGGAGATTCGATGTCATGCTAAAACATTTCCAAAATAGAAAATTCGGGGGTGGGTAGGAGGCAAGATTTTAGACTGCTGTGGATGCGCTTTAATATGCTGCTAGAAATCGGAAAAGACTGTTCGTCAGGGCGGCAAGCAGCAGACCGCCGGGATGTCTGTAGAACCGCGGCGAGAGGAAGCTTTCCGACCGGCTTCAGTTTAGAGAGCTAGCCGGTAAGAGAAGGCACTCTCTCCCGAACAACGTAATGTTTGCAGCTGAAGCCTACTGTGAAAGCCGGGGCTACACTGTGAAGGCTGCTCAAGAAAGCAAGAGCAGCTCCACTGTTTGCCTGTATTTGTCAGCCTTCGAGAGAGGAATACCCTGCCGCTAAAATGCTTTCTCTTCTAGCAGCGATTCATGGAAGAACATTCCAGGATTCTTTAAAATCAAGGGGTTAGTTTCTGCTCCCCTTTGGAGAAACACAAAACCGTGCCGTTCAGAGAATGTGCTGTGGATTCCCTGCCTGCTGTTTCAGTAGAAAGAGTTTGCAGAGGCTGATGAGACTACACTGGAATACAGGGATCCCTCGTCCTTGAAGCACGAGCAGATCATCTGATAATTTTCCTTTAATTACATTGTTAGAAGATGAAAAGTCATGCTAAAACATTTCACAAATAGCAAGTTTCTAAGAGAGAAAGATTTTAGAATCATGTGCATGCGCTGTGATGTGATGCTAGACATCTGAAATGACTGCTCCTCAGAGAGGCAAGGAGCAGACAGCCGAGATGTCTGTGGAACCGCGGCCAGAGACAGCTTTCTGAGCGGTTTCACTTTAGAGAGCCAGCCGGTAAGAGAAGGCGCTGTCTCCGGACCAACGTAATATTTGTAGCCGGAATCTGGCGTGAAAGCCGGGGAAACACTGTGAAGGCTGCTCAAGAAAGCAGGAGCAGATCCTCTCTTTGCCTGTATTTGTAAGCCTTTGAGAGAGGAATAGCCTGCCTTAAAAAGCTTTCTCTTCTGGCAGCTACTCATGGAAGGAAATTCCAGGATTCTTTAAAATCAAGGGGTTAGTTTCTGCTCTCCCTTGGAGGAAAAACAAAACCGTGCAGTTCAGAGAACGTGTGTGAATTCGCTGCCGGCTGTTGTAACAAGTTTCAGCAGAAACAGTTTGCAGAGGCTGAAGGGAATGGACAGGAAAAAAGGGATCTCTCGTCCTTGAACACGACCAGATCATCCGATTATTTGTCTTTTAAATACATTGTTAGAAGATTCGATGTCATGCTAAAACATTTCCAAAATAGAAAATTCGGGGGTGGGTAGGAGGCAAGATTTTAGACTGCTGTGGATGCGCTTTAATATGCTGCTAGAAATCGGAAAAGACTGTTCGTCAGGGCGGCAAGCAGCAGACCGCCGGGATGTCTGTAGAACCGCGGCGAGAGGCAGCTTTCCGACCGGCTTCAGTTTAGAGAGCTAGCCGGTAAGAGAAGGCGGTGTCTCCGTACCAATGTATTATTTGTCTGCTGAACAACGTAATGTTTGCAGCTGAAGCCTTACTGGGGGGAATTGGGGGGGAAATCCAATTTGTAGGGAAAGGAACACGGTTATGGTGGAAAAAAAAAACAGATTGGCTGGTGTGGAGTGGAAATAGAAGCTTTTGTGGAAAATGAACCGTTTTAGGAGGGGAAAACCCGATTATGTGGAAAATGAACCCAGATTTGGGGAAAAAAATTATTTTGGGGAAATGAACCCAGTAATGGGGAAAAAAACCCCTGATTTTTGGGGAAAATGAACCCAGTGTTTCAGAGGAAATAGAAGATTTTGGGGAAAAAAATCAAAAATTCAAAAAAATTACATCAAAAATTTCACCAAAATCATTATTTCCCTCCCAAAGCTGGATTCATTTTCCCCAAAATCGGATTTTTTCCTCCCAAACTGGGTTCATTTTCCCCAAAATCCTATTTTTCCCCCAAAACTGGGTGCATATTCACACAAATCAGGTTTTCCCCTCCTAAAACGGTTCATTTTCCACAAAGCTTCTATTTCCACTCCACACTGTGTTCATATCCCCAAAATCAGGGTTTTTTTTCCCAAATACTGTGTTCACTTTCTCAAAAATCCTATTTCCCCCCCTCAAAAATGGGTTCATTTTCCTCAAAAATTGGTTTTTCCAAATTACTGGGTTCATTTTCCCCATAATCAGATTTTTTCCTCCCAAACTGGGTTCATTTTCACCAAAATCCTTTTTTTTCCGCCAAAACTGGGTGCATTTTCACACAAATCAGGTTTTTCCCTCCAAACTGGGTTCATTTTCCCCAAAATCTGGTATTTCATTTACACTCTGGGTTCATTTTCCCCAAAATCAGGTTTTTTCCCCCCATTACTGGGTTCATTTTCCCAAATTCCTTTTTTTCCCCCTAAAACCGGGTGAAATTTCACACAAATCAGGTTTTCAACACCCAACAGTGTTCGTTTTCCCCCAAATCTTTAATGTCCACTCCAAACTGGGTTAATTTTCCCCCAAATCCAGGGTTTTCCCCCAAAACTGGGTTCATTTTCCCCAAAATCAGATTTTTTCCCCATTACTGGGTTCATTTCCCCAAAATCAGTTTTTTTCCCCCAAAACTGGGTTAATTTTCCCCAAAATCGGATTTTTTTCCTCCCAAACTGGGTTGATTTTCCCCAAAGTCGTTTTTTTTCGAGCAAAACTCGGTTCATTTCTCTACAAGTCTTTCCCCCCTCCCAAAATCTGTTGATTTTCCCCAAAATTCAGGGTTTTTACCCAATTACTGCGTTCATTTTCCCCAAAATAATTTTTTCCCCAAAAACTGGGTTCATTTTCCATAAAACCGTTTTTTTCCCCCAAAACTGTGTTCATTTTCCGCATAATCAGAATTTTTCCTCCGAAAATGGGTTCATTTTCCCCAAAATACTTTTTTATCCCCCCAAAACTGGCTGCATTTCCACACAAATCAGGTTTTCCCCTCCTATCTGATTTCATTTTCCCCAAAATCTTCTATTTCCATTCCACACTGGGTTCATTTTCCCAAAAATCATTTTTTCCCTAAAAACTGGGTTCATTTTCCCCATAATCGGGTTTTTTCCTCCCACACTGGGTTCATTTTCCCCAAAATCAGGACTTTTTCCCCATTACTTGGTTCATTTTCCCCAAAATCATTTTTTTCCCCCAAAACTGTGTTCATTTTCCCCAAAATATATTTTTCCACCATAACTGAGTTTATTTCCCTACATATTGGGTTTTCCCCACCAAATTGTGTTCATTTTCCCCAAAATCTGTGTTTTTAACCCAATTACTGGCTTTATTTCCCCAAAATCTTTTCTTTTTCCCTCAAAAATGGGTTCATTTTCACCAAAAACTAGTTTCACCCCCCAAAACTGTGTTCATGTTCCCTAAAATCTTCTATTTCGACTCCACACTGGGTTCATTTTCCCCAAAATGATTTTTTTTCCCCATTACTGGGTTCATTTTACCCAAAATCACTTTTTACCCCCCAAAACTCGGTCCATTTTCCCCAAAATATGTTTTTTTCCACCAAAAATGGGTTCACTTCCCTACAAATTTGGTTTTCCCTACCAAACTGGTTCCATTTTCCCACAAATTAGAGTTTTTTACCCAATTACTGCGTTCATTTCCCCCAAAATCATTTTTCCCCCCAAAAGGGGTTCATTTTCCGCATAATCAGATTTTTTCCTCCAAAACTAGGTTCATTTTCCACAAAATCCTTTCCCCCCCCAAAACTGAGTGCATTTTCACACAAATCAGGTTTTCCCCTCCAAACTTATTTCATTTTCCCCCAAATCTTCTATTTCCACTCCACACTGGGTTCGTTTTCCCCAAAATAGGTTTTTTCCTCCCAAACGCGGTTCATTTCCCTACAAGCTGGTTTTTCCCCTCCAAACTGTGTTCGTTTTCCCCAAAATTCGGGATTTTTACCCAATTACTGGGTCATTTTGCCCAAAATCCTTTTTTTTCCCCCCAAACCTGGCTGCATCTCCACACAAATCAAGTTTCCCCCTCCAAACAGTGTTCATTTTCCCCCAAATCAGGTTTTTTCCCCATTACTGGGTTCATTTCCCCAAAATCGGGTTTTTTCCCCCAAAACTGGGTTCATTTTCACCAAAGTCGGATTTTTTCCTCCCAAACTAGGTTGATTTTCCCCAAAGTCATTTTTTTTCGAGCAAAACTCGGTTCATTTCCCTACAAGTTAGTTTCCCCCCCCCCCAAACTCTGTTCATTTTCCAAAAAAATCGGGGTTTTTACCCGATTACTGGGTTCATTTTCCCCAAAATAATTTTTTTCCCCCAAACTGGGTTCATTTTCCTTAAAAATGGATTTTTCCCCAAAAACTGGGTTCATTTTCCGCATAATCAGCATTTTTTCCTCCGAAACTAGGTTCATTTTCCAGAAAATCCCTATTAACCCCCAAAACTGGGTACATTTTCACACAAATCAGGTTGTCCCATCCAAACTGATTTCATTTTCCTCACAATCTTCTATTTCCACTCCGCACTTGGTTCATTTTCCCCAAAATCAGGATTTTTCCCCATTACTGGGTTCATTTTCCCCAAAATATATTTTTTCCACAAAACTGGGTTTATTTCCCTACAAATTGGGTTTTCCCCACCAAACTGGGTTCATTTTCCCCAAAATCCGGGTTTTTTACCCAATTACTGGCTTTATTTCCACAAAATATTTTTTCCCCCCAAAACTGGGTTCATTTTCCCCAAAATAATTTCTTCCCCCAAAAAACTGGGTTCATTTTCCCCAAAATATGTTTTTTCCACCGAAACTGGGTTTATTTCCCTACATATCGGGTTTTCCCCACCAAATTGTGTTCATTTTCCCCAACATATGGATTTTTGAACCAGTTACTGGCTTTATTTCCCCAAAATCTTTTTTTTCCTTCAAAACTGGGTTCATTTTCACCAAAACTGGTTTTTTCCCCCCCAAACTGGTTTCATTTTCCCCATAATCAGCTTCTTTCCTCCCAAACTGTGTTCATTTTCCCCAGAATCCGGGTGTTCCAATTACTGGGTTCATTTCCCGAAAATTATTTTTTTTTCCCCCAAAACTGGGGTAATTTGCCCCAAAATCGGGTTTTTTCCTCCCTAACTGGGTTCATTTTCCCCAAAGTCAGTTTTTTTCCACCAAAACTCAGTTCATTTCCCGAATTTTGTGGAAAATGAATCCAGTTTCAGAGGAAAGAAGCTGATTATGCAGAAAATGAACCCAGTTTTGGGGAAAAATCCTGATTTTGGGGAAAACGAACCCAGTAATTGGGTAAAAAAAACGAATTTTGGGGAAAATGAACACAGTTTGAGGGAAAAAAACAATTTCTAGGGAAACGAACCGAGTTTTGGTGGAAAAAACCCCGAATTTAGGGAAAATGGACCCAGTTTTGGGGGAAAAAACTGTTTTTGGGGAAAATGAACCAAGTGTGGAGTGGAAATAGAAGATTTTGGGGAAAATGAACACTGTTTTGAGGGGAAAACCTGATTTGTGTGAAAATGAACCCAGTTTTGGGGGGAAATAAGGATTTTGTGGAAAATGAACCTAGTTTCGGAGGAAAAATGCTGATTATGCGGAAAATGAACCCAGTTTTGGCAGAAAAACCCGTTTTTAAGGAAAATGAACCCAGTTTTGGGGAAAAAAATATTTTGGGAAAATGAACCCAGTAATTGGGTTAAAAAAACTCGAATTTTGGGGAAAATGAACAAAGTTTTGGGCGGAGGAAACTAACTTGTAGGGAAATGAACCGAGTTTGGGAGGAAAGAAGCTGATTATGGTGAAAATTAACCCAGTTTGGGGGGGAAAAACCTGATTTGTGTGAAAATGCACCCAGTTTGGGGGGGGAGGAAGTGATTTTGGGGAAAATTAACCCAGTAGTTTTGTAAAATTTTGTAAAAACCCCTAATTTGGGGGGAAATGAACACAGTTTGGGGGGAAAACCCAACTTGTAGGTAAATGGTCTCTGTTTTGGTGGAAAAACATCGATTTTGGGGAAAATGAACCGTGCTTTGGGGAAAAATTATTTTGGGGAAATGAACCCAGTAATTGGGAAATAAACCCGGATTTGGGGGAAAATGAAATCAGTTTGGAGGGGAAAATCTCATTTGTGTGAAAATGCAGCCAGTTTTGGGGGGGGGGGGGGGGGGAACGATTTTGGGAAAATGAACTCAGTTTTGGTGGAAAAAACCCGATTTTGGGGAAATGAACCCAGTAATGGGGAAAAAAAATTACTTTGGGTATAATAAACCCAGTGTGGAGTGGAAATAGAAGATTTTTGGAAAATGTAATCAGTTTGGAGGGGAAAACCTGATTTGTGTGGAAATGCAGCCAGTTTTGGGGGGAAAAAAAGGATTTTGGGGAAAATGAACCCAATTTGGGAGGAAAACACCCGATTTTGGGGAAAATGAATCCAGTCGGGGGGAGAAAAAAAACCCTCATTTTCCTCAAAATATGTTTTATTCCAGCAAAACTGGGTTCATTTCCCTACAGATTGGGTTTTCACGACCAAACTGTGTTCATTTCCCCCAAAATCCGTGTTTTTTTCCCAATTACTGGGTTCATTTCCCCAAAATCTTTTTTTCCCCCAAATATGGGTTTATTTTCCTCAAAAACGGGTTTTTTTCCCCCCGAATCTAGGTTCATTTTCCCCATAATCTTTTTTCCTCCCAATTTGGGTTCTATTTCCCCTAAATCTGTTTTTTCCACAAAAAGTGGGTTCATTTCCCTACAAACTTGGTCGTCCCCCCCGCCAAGCTGTGTTCATTTTCCCCATAATCCGGGTTTTTTTAAACAATTACTGGGTTCATTTTGACCAAAATCCTTTTTTTCCTCCCAAAACTGGTTGCATATTTACGCAAATCATGTTTTCGCCTCCACTCTGGGTTCATTTTCCACAGAATCTGATTTTTTTCTACCTTAACTGTCTTCCTTTCCCTACAAAATGGGTTTCCTCCCCCCCAAACCCTGTTCATTTTCCCCATAATCGTTTTTTCCCCCATTACTGGGTTCATTTTCCCCATAACTGGGTTTATTTTACTCAAAAACGGCTTTTTCCCCACAAACTGGCTTCATTTTCCCCATAATCAGTTTTTTTTCCTCCCAAACTGGGTTAATTCCTCCCAAAATCGGAAAAGACTGTTCGTCAGGGCGGCAAGCAGCAGACCGCCGGGATGTCTGTAGAACCGCGGCGAGAGGCAGCTTTCCGACCGGCTTCAGTTTAGAGAGCTAGCCGGTAAGAGAAGGCACTGTCTCCCGAACAACGTAATGTTTGCAGCTGAAGCCTACTGTGAAAGCCGGGGCTACATTGTGAAGGCTGCGCAAGAAAGCAAGAGCAGCTCGACTGTCTGCCTGTATTTGTCAGCCTTCGAGAGAGGAATAGCCTGCCGCTAAAATGCTTTCTCTTCTAGCAGCGATTCATGGAAGAACATTCCAGGATTCTTTAAAATCAAGGGGTTAGTTTCTGCTCTCCCTTGGAGGAAAAACAAAACCGTGCAGTTCAGAGAACGTGTGTGAATTCGATGCCGACTGTTGTAACAAGTTTCAGCAGAAACAGTTTGCAGAGGCTGAAGGGAATGGACAGGAAAAAAGGGATCTCTCGTCCTTGAACACGAACAGATCATCCGATTATTTGTCTTTTAAATACATTGTTAGGAGATTCGATGTCATGCTAAAACATTTCCAAAATAGAAAATTCGGGGGTGGGTAGGAGGCAAGATTTTAGACTGCTGTGGATGCGCTTTAATATGCTGCTAGAAATCGGAAAAGACTGTTCGTCAGGGCGGCAAGCAGCAGACCGCCGGGATGTCTGTAGAACCGCGGCGAGAGGCAGCTTTCCGACCGGCTTAAGTTTAGAGAGCTAGCCGGTAAGAGAAGGCACTCTCTCCCGAACAACGTAATGTTTGCAGCTGAAGCCTATTGTGAAAGCCGGGGCTACACTGTGAAGGCTGCTCAAGAAAGCAAGAGCAGCTCCACTGTTTGCCTGTATTTGTCAGCCTTCGAGAGAGGAATACCCTGCCGCTAAAATGCTTTCTCTTCTAGCAGCGATTCATGGAAGAACATTCCAGGATTCTTTAAAATCAAGGGGTTAGTTTCTGCTCCCCTTTGGAGAAAAAACAAAACTGTGCCGTTCAGAGAATGTGCTGTGGATTCCCTGCCTGCTGTTTCAGTAGAAAGAGTTTGCAGAGGCTGATGAGACTACACTGGAAACAGGGATCCCTCGTCCTTGAAGCACGAGCAGATCGTCTGATAATTTTCCTTTAATTACATTGTTAGAAGATGAAAAGTCATGCTAAAACATTTCACAAATAGCAAGTTTCTAAGAGAGAAAGATTTTAGACTCATGTGCATGCGCTGTGATGTGATGCTAGACATCTGAAATGACTGCTCCTCAGAGAGGCAAGGAGCAGACAGCCGAGATGTCTGTGGAACCGCGGCCAGAGACAGCTTTCTGAGCGGTTTCAGTTTAGAGAGCCAGCCGGTAAGAGAAGGCGCTGTCTCCGGACCAACGTAATGTTTGTAGCCGGAATCTGGCGTGAAAGCCGGGGAAACACTGTGAAGGCTGCTCAAGAAAGCAGGAGCAGATCCTCTCTTTGCCTGTATTTGTAAGCCTTCGAGAGAGGAATACCCTGCCGGTAAAAAGCTTTCTCTTCTGGCAGCTACTCATGGAAGGAAATTCCAGGATTCTTTAAAATCAAGGGGTTAGTTTCTGCTCTCCCTTGGAGGAAAAACAAAACCGTGCAGTTCAGAGAACGTGTGTGAATTCGCTGCCGGCTGTTGTAACAAGTTTCAGCAGAAACAGTTTGCAGAGGCTGAAGGGAATGGACAGGAAAAAAGGGATCTCTCGTCCTTGAACACGACCAGATCATCCGATTATTTGTCTTTTAAATACATTGTTAGGAGATTCGATGTCATGCTAAAACATTTCCAAAATAGAAAATTCGGGGGTGGGTAGGAGGCAAGATTTTAGACTGCTGTGGATGCGCTTTAATATGCTGCTAGAAATCGGAAAAGACTGTTCGTCAGGGCGGCAAGCAGCAGACCGCCGGGATGTCTGTAGAACCGCGGCGAGAGGAAGCTTTCCGACCGGCTTCAGTTTAGAGAGCTAGCCGGTAAGAGAAGGCACTCTCTCCCGAACAACGTAATGTTTGCAGCTGAAGCCTACTGTGAAAGCCGGGGCTACACTGTGAAGGCTGCTCAAGAAAGCAAGAGCAGCTCCACTGTTTGCCTGTATTTGTCAGCCTTCGAGAGAGGAATACCCTGCCGCTAAAATGCTTTCTCTTCTAGCAGCGATTCATGGAAGAACATTCCAGGATTCTTTAAAATCAAGGGGTTAGTTTCTGCTCCCCTTTGGAGAAACACAAAACCGTGCCGTTCAGAGAATGTGCTGTGGATTCCCTGCCTGCTGTTTCAGTAGAAAGAGTTTGCAGAGGCTGATGAGACTACACTGGAATACAGGGATCCCTCGTCCTTGAAGCACGAGCAGATCATCTGATAATTTTCCTTTAATTACATTGTTAGAAGATGAAAAGTCATGCTAAAACATTTCACAAATAGCAAGTTTCTAAGAGAGAAAGATTTTAGAATCATGTGCATGCGCTGTGATGTGATGCTAGACATCTGAAATGACTGCTCCTCAGAGAGGCAAGGAGCAGACAGCCGAGATGTCTGTGGAACCGCGGCCAGAGACAGCTTTCTGAGCGGTTTCACTTTAGAGAGCCAGCCGGTAAGAGAAGGCGCTGTCTCCGGACCAACGTAATATTTGTAGCCGGAATCTGGCGTGAAAGCCGGGGAAACACTGTGAAGGCTGCTCAAGAAAGCAGGAGCAGATCCTCTCTTTGCCTGTATTTGTAAGCCTTTGAGAGAGGAATAGCCTGCCTTAAAAAGCTTTCTCTTCTGGCAGCTACTCATGGAAGGAAATTCCAGGATTCTTTAAAATCAAGGGGTTAGTTTCTGCTCTCCCTTGGAGGAAAAACAAAACCGTGCAGTTCAGAGAACGTGTGTGAATTCGCTGCCGGCTGTTGTAACAAGTTTCAGCAGAAACAGTTTGCAGAGGCTGAAGGGAATGGACAGGAAAAAAGGGATCTCTCGTCCTTGAACACGACCAGATCATCCGATTATTTGTCTTTTAAATACATTGTTAGAAGATTCGATGTCATGCTAAAACATTTCCAAAATAGAAAATTCGGGGGTGGGTAGGAGGCAAGATTTTAGACTGCTGTGGATGCGCTTTAATATGCTGCTAGAAATCGGAAAAGACTGTTCGTCAGGGCGGCAAGCAGCAGACCGCCGGGATGTCTGTAGAACCGCGGCGAGAGGCAGCTTTCCGACCGGCTTCAGTTTAGAGAGCTAGCCGGTAAGAGAAGGCGGTGTCTCCGTACCAATGTATTATTTGTCTGCTGAACAACGTAATGTTTGCAGCTGAAGCCTTACTGGGGGGAATTGGGGGGGAAATCCAATTTGTAGGGAAAGGAACACGGTTATGGTGGAAAAAAAAAACAGATTGGCTGGTGTGGAGTGGAAATAGAAGCTTTTGTGGAAAATGAACCGTTTTAGGAGGGGAAAACCCGATTATGTGGAAAATGAACCCAGATTTGGGGAAAAAAATTATTTTGGGGAAATGAACCCAGTAATGGGGAAAAAAACCCCTGATTTTTGGGGAAAATGAACCCAGTGTTTCAGAGGAAATAGAAGATTTTGGGGAAAAAAATCAAAAATTCAAAAAAATTACATCAAAAATTTCACCAAAATCATTATTTCCCTCCCAAAGCTGGATTCATTTTCCCCAAAATCGGATTTTTTCCTCCCAAACTGGGTTCATTTTCCCCAAAATCCTATTTTTCCCCCAAAACTGGGTGCATATTCACACAAATCAGGTTTTCCCCTCCTAAAACGGTTCATTTTCCACAAAGCTTCTATTTCCACTCCACACTGTGTTCATATCCCCAAAATCAGGGTTTTTTTTCCCAAATACTGTGTTCACTTTCTCAAAAATCCTATTTCCCCCCCTCAAAAATGGGTTCATTTTCCTCAAAAATTGGTTTTTCCAAATTACTGGGTTCATTTTCCCCATAATCAGATTTTTTCCTCCCAAACTGGGTTCATTTTCACCAAAATCCTTTTTTTTCCGCCAAAACTGGGTGCATTTTCACACAAATCAGGTTTTTCCCTCCAAACTGGGTTCATTTTCCCCAAAATCTGGTATTTCATTTACACTCTGGGTTCATTTTCCCCAAAATCAGGTTTTTTCCCCCCATTACTGGGTTCATTTTCCCAAATTCCTTTTTTTCCCCCTAAAACCGGGTGAAATTTCACACAAATCAGGTTTTCAACACCCAACAGTGTTCGTTTTCCCCCAAATCTTTAATGTCCACTCCAAACTGGGTTAATTTTCCCCCAAATCCAGGGTTTTCCCCCAAAACTGGGTTCATTTTCCCCAAAATCAGATTTTTTCCCCATTACTGGGTTCATTTCCCCAAAATCAGTTTTTTTCCCCCAAAACTGGGTTAATTTTCCCCAAAATCGGATTTTTTTCCTCCCAAACTGGGTTGATTTTCCCCAAAGTCGTTTTTTTTCGAGCAAAACTCGGTTCATTTCTCTACAAGTCTTTCCCCCCTCCCAAAATCTGTTGATTTTCCCCAAAATTCAGGGTTTTTACCCAATTACTGCGTTCATTTTCCCCAAAATAATTTTTTCCCCAAAAACTGGGTTCATTTTCCATAAAACCGTTTTTTTCCCCCAAAACTGTGTTCATTTTCCGCATAATCAGAATTTTTCCTCCGAAAATGGGTTCATTTTCCCCAAAATACTTTTTTATCCCCCCAAAACTGGCTGCATTTCCACACAAATCAGGTTTTCCCCTCCTATCTGATTTCATTTTCCCCAAAATCTTCTATTTCCATTCCACACTGGGTTCATTTTCCCAAAAATCATTTTTTCCCTAAAAACTGGGTTCATTTTCCCCATAATCGGGTTTTTTCCTCCCACACTGGGTTCATTTTCCCCAAAATCAGGACTTTTTCCCCATTACTTGGTTCATTTTCCCCAAAATCATTTTTTTCCCCCAAAACTGTGTTCATTTTCCCCAAAATATATTTTTCCACCATAACTGAGTTTATTTCCCTACATATTGGGTTTTCCCCACCAAATTGTGTTCATTTTCCCCAAAATCTGTGTTTTTAACCCAATTACTGGCTTTATTTCCCCAAAATCTTTTCTTTTTCCCTCAAAAATGGGTTCATTTTCACCAAAAACTAGTTTCACCCCCCAAAACTGTGTTCATGTTCCCTAAAATCTTCTATTTCGACTCCACACTGGGTTCATTTTCCCCAAAATGATTTTTTTTCCCCATTACTGGGTTCATTTTACCCAAAATCACTTTTTACCCCCCAAAACTCGGTCCATTTTCCCCAAAATATGTTTTTTTCCACCAAAAATGGGTTCACTTCCCTACAAATTTGGTTTTCCCTACCAAACTGGTTCCATTTTCCCACAAATTAGAGTTTTTTACCCAATTACTGCGTTCATTTCCCCCAAAATCATTTTTCCCCCCAAAAGGGGTTCATTTTCCGCATAATCAGATTTTTTCCTCCAAAACTAGGTTCATTTTCCACAAAATCCTTTCCCCCCCCAAAACTGAGTGCATTTTCACACAAATCAGGTTTTCCCCTCCAAACTTATTTCATTTTCCCCCAAATCTTCTATTTCCACTCCACACTGGGTTCGTTTTCCCCAAAATAGGTTTTTTCCTCCCAAACGCGGTTCATTTCCCTACAAGCTGGTTTTTCCCCTCCAAACTGTGTTCGTTTTCCCCAAAATTCGGGATTTTTACCCAATTACTGGGTCATTTTGCCCAAAATCCTTTTTTTTCCCCCCAAACCTGGCTGCATCTCCACACAAATCAAGTTTCCCCCTCCAAACAGTGTTCATTTTCCCCCAAATCAGGTTTTTTCCCCATTACTGGGTTCATTTCCCCAAAATCGGGTTTTTTCCCCCAAAACTGGGTTCATTTTCACCAAAGTCGGATTTTTTCCTCCCAAACTAGGTTGATTTTCCCCAAAGTCATTTTTTTTCGAGCAAAACTCGGTTCATTTCCCTACAAGTTAGTTTCCCCCCCCCCCAAACTCTGTTCATTTTCCAAAAAAATCGGGGTTTTTACCCGATTACTGGGTTCATTTTCCCCAAAATAATTTTTTTCCCCCAAACTGGGTTCATTTTCCTTAAAAATGGATTTTTCCCCAAAAACTGGGTTCATTTTCCGCATAATCAGCATTTTTTCCTCCGAAACTAGGTTCATTTTCCAGAAAATCCCTATTAACCCCCAAAACTGGGTACATTTTCACACAAATCAGGTTGTCCCATCCAAACTGATTTCATTTTCCTCAAAATCTTCTATTTCCACTCCGCACTTGGTTCATTTTCCCCAAAATCAGGATTTTTCCCCATTACTGGGTTCATTTTCCCCAAAATATATTTTTTCCACAAAACTGGGTTTATTTCCCTACAAATTGGGTTTTCCCCACCAAACTGGGTTCATTTTCCCCAAAATCCGGGTTTTTTACCCAATTACTGGCTTTATTTCCACAAAATATTTTTTCCCCCCAAAACTGGGTTCATTTTCCCCAAAATAATTTCTTCCTCCAAAAAACTGGGTTCATTTTCCCCAAAATATTTTTTTTCCACCGAAACTGGGTTTATTTCCCTACATATCGGGTTTTCCCCACCAAATTGTGTTCATTTTCCCCAACATATGGATTTTTGAACCAGTTACTGGCTTTATTTCCCCAAAATCTTTTTTTTCCTTCAAAACTGGGTTCATTTTCACCAAAACTGTTTTTTTCCCCCCCAAACTGGTTTCATTTTCCCCATAATCAGCTTCTTTCCTCCCAAACTGTGTTCATTTTCCCCAGAATCCGGGTGTTCCAATTACTGGGTTCATTTCCCGAAAATTATTTTTTTTTCCCCCAAAACTGGGGTAATTTGCCCCAAAATCGGGTTTTTTCCTCCCTAACTGGGTTCATTTTCCCCAAAGTCAGTTTTTTTCCACCAAAACTCAGTTCATTTCCCGAATTTTGTGGAAAATGAATCCAGTTTCAGAGGAAAGAAGCTGATTATGCAGAAAATGAACCCAGTTTTGGGGAAAAATCCTGATTTTGGGGAAAACGAACCCAGTAATTGGGTAAAAAAAACGAATTTTGGGGAAAATGAACACAGTTTGAGGGAAAAAAACAACTTCTAGGGAAACGAACCGAGTTTTGGTGGAAAAAACCCCGAATTTAGGGAAAATGGACCCAGTTTTGGGGGAAAAAACTGTTTTTGGGGAAAATGAACCAAGTGTGGAGTGGA
Organism: Tapera naevia; assembly: GCA_033556795.1. Classification (NCBI taxonomy): domain Eukaryota; kingdom Metazoa; phylum Chordata; class Aves; order Cuculiformes; family Neomorphidae; genus Tapera; species Tapera naevia. The sequence continues at coordinate 204,709 of JAUMJJ010000322.1, forward strand.
AATAGAAGATTTTGGGGAAAATGAACACTGTTTTGAGGGGAAAACCTGATTTGTGTGAAAATGAACCCAGTTTTGGGGGGAAATAAGGATTTTGTGGAAAATGAACCTAGTTTCGGAGGAAAAATGCTGATTATGCGGAAAATGAACCCAGTTTTGGCAGAAAAACCCGTTTTTAAAAAAAATGAACCCAGTTTTGGGGAAAAAAATATTTTGGGAAAATGAACCCAGTAATTGGGTTAAAAAAACTCGAATTTTGGGGAAAATGAACAAAGTTTTGGGCGGAGGAAACTAACTTGTAGGGAAATGAACCGAGTTTGGGAGGAAAGAAGCTGATTATGGTGAAAATTAACCCAGTTTGGGGGGGAAAAACCTGATTTGTGTGAAAATGCACCCAGTTTGGGGGGGGAGGAAGTGATTTTGGGGAAAATTAACCCAGTAGTTTTGTAAAATTTTGTAAAAACCCCTAATTTGGGGGGAAATGAACACAGTTTGGGGGGAAAACCCAACTTGTAGGTAAATGGTCTCTGTTTTGGTGGAAAAACATCGATTTTGGGGAAAATGAACCGTGCTTTGGGGGAAAAATTATTTTGGGGAAATGAACCCAGTAATTGGGAAATAAACCCGGATTTGGGGGAAAATGAAATCAGTTTGGAGGGGAAAATCTCATTTGTGTGAAAATGCAGCCAGTTTTGGGGGGGGGGGGGGGGAACGATTTTGGGAAAATGAACTCAGTTTTGGTGGAAAAAACCCGATTTTGGGGAAATGAACCCAGTAATGGGGAAAAAAAATTACTTTGGGTATAATAAACCCAGTGTGGAGTGGAAATAGAAGATTTTTGGAAAATGTAATCAGTTTGGAGGGGAAAACCTGATTTGTGTGGAAATGCAGCCAGTTTTGGGGGGAAAAAAAGGATTTTGGGGAAAATGAACCCAATTTGGGAGGAAAACACCCGATTTTGGGGAAAATGAATCCAGTCGGGGGGAGAAAAAAAACCCTCATTTTCCTCAAAATATGTTTTATTCCAGCAAAACTGGGTTCATTTCCCTACAGATTGGGTTTTCACGACCAAACTGTGTTCATTTCCCCCAAAATCCGTGTTTTTTTCCCAATTACTGGGTTCATTTCCCCAAAATCTTTTTTTCCCCCAAATATGGGTTTATTTTCCTCAAAAACGGGTTTTTTTCCCCCCGAATCTAGGTTCATTTTCCCCATAATCTTTTTTCCTCCCAGTTTGGGTTCTATTTCCCCTAAATCTGTTTTTTCCACAAAAAGTGGGTTCATTTCCCTACAAACTTGGTCGTCCCCCCCGCCAAGCTGTGTTCATTTTCCCCATAATCCGGGTTTTTTTAAACAATTACTGGGTTCATTTTGACCAAAATCCTTTTTTTCCTCCCAAAACTGGTTGCATATTTACGCAAATCATGTTTTCGCCGCCACTCTGGGTTCATTTTCGACAGAATCTGATTTTTTTCTACCTTAACTGTCTTCCTTTCCCTACAAAATGGGTTTCCTCCCCCCCAAACCCTGTTCATTTTCCCCATAATCGTTTTCTTCCCCATTACTGGGTTCATTTTCCCCATAACTGGGTTTATTTTACTCAAAAACGGCTTTTTCCCCACAAACTGGCTTCATTTTCCCCATAATCAGTTTTTTTCCTCCCAAACTGGGTTAATTCCTCCCAAAATCGGAAAAGACTGTTCGTCAGGGCGGCAAGCAGCAGACCGCCGGGATGTCTGTAGAACCGCGGCGAGAGGCAGCTTTCCGACCGGCTTCAGTTTAGAGAGCTAGCCGGTAAGAGAAGGCACTGTCTCCCGAACAACGTAATGTTTGCAGCTGAAGCCTACTGTGAAAGCCGGGGCTACATTGTGAAGGCTGCGCAAGAAAGCAAAGGCAGCTCGACTGTCTGCCTGTATTTGTCAGCCTTCGAGAGAGGAATAGCCTGCCGCTAAAATGCTTTCTCTTCTAGCAGCGATTCATGGAAGAACATTCCAGGATTCTTTAAAATCAAGGGGTTAGTTTCTGCTCTCCCTTGGAGGAAAAACAAAACCGTGCAGTTCAGAGAACGTGTGTGAATTCGATGCCGACTGTTGTAACTAGTTACAGCAGAAACAGTTTGCAGAGGCTGAAGGGAATGGACAGGAAAAAAGGGATCTCTCGTCCTTGAACACGAACAGATCATCCGATTATTTGTCTTTTAAATACATTGTTAGGAGATTCGATGTCATGCTAAAACATTTCCAAAATAGAAAATTCGGGGGTGGGTAGGAGGCAAGATTTTAGACTGCTGTGGATGCGCTTTAATATGCTGCTAGAAATCGGAAAAGACTGTTCGTCAGGGCGGCAAGCAGCAGACCGCCGGGATGTCTGTAGAACCGCGGCGAGAGGAAGCTTTCCGACCGGCTTCAGTTTAGAGAGCTAGCCGGTAAGAGAAGGCACTCTCTCCCGAACAACGTAATGTTTGCAGCTGAAGCCTACTGTGAAAGCCGGGGCTACACTGTGAAGGCTGCTCAAGAAAGCAAGAGCAGCTCCACTGTTTGCCTGTATTTGTCAGCCTTCGAGAGAGGAATACCCTGCCGCTAAAATGCTTTCTCTTCTAGCAGCGATTCATGGAAGAACATTCCAGGATTCTTTAAAATCAAGGGGTTAGTTTCTGCTCCCCTTTGGAGAAACACAAAACCGTGCCGTTCAGAGAATGTGCTGTGGATTCCCTGCCTGCTGTTTCAGTAGAAAGAGTTTGCAGAGGCTGATGAGACTACACTGGAATACAGGGATCCCTCGTCCTTGAAGCACGAGCAGATCATCTGATAATTTTCCTTTAATTACATTGTTAGAAGATGAAAAGTCATGCTAAAACATTTCACAAATAGCAAGTTTCTAAGAGAGAAAGATTTTAGACTCATGTGCATGCGCTGTGATGTGATGCTAGACATCTGAAATGACTGCTCCTCAGAGAGGCAAGGAGCAGACAGCCGAGATGTCTGTGGAACCGCGGCCAGAGACAGCTTTCTGAGCGGTTTCACTTTAGAGAGCCAGCCGGTAAGAGAAGGCGCTGTCTCCGGACCAACGTAATGTTTGTAGCCGGAATCTGGCGTGAAAGCCGGGGAAACACTGTGAAGGCTGCTCAAGAAAGCAGGAGCAGATCCTCTCTTTGCCTGTATTTGTAAGCCTTCGAGAGAGGAATAGCCTGCCTTAAAAAGCTTTCTCTTCTGGCAGCTACTCATGGAAGGAAATTCCAGGATTCTTTAAAATCAAGGGGTTAGTTTCTGCTCTCCCTTGGAGGAAAAACAAAACCGTGCAGTTCAGAGAATGTGTGTGAATTCGCTGCCGGCTGTTGTAACAAGTTTCAGCAGAAACAGTTTGCAGAGGCTGAAGGGAATGGACAGGAAAAAAGGGATCTCTCGTCCTTGAACACGACCAGATCATCCGATTATTTGTCTTTTAAATACATTGTTAGAAGATTCGATGTCATGCTAAAACATTTCCAAAATAGAAAATTCGGGGGTGGGTAGGAGGCAAGATTTTAGACTGCTGTGGATGCGCTTTAATATGCTGCTAGAAATCGGAAAAGACTGTTCGTCAGGGCGGCAAGCAGCAGACCGCCGGGATGTCTGTAGAACCGCGGCGAGAGGCAGCTTTCCGACCGGCTTCAGTTTAGAGAGCTAGCCGGTAAGAGAAGGCGGTGTCTCCGTACCAATGTATTATTTGTCTGCTGAACAACGTAATGTTTGCAGCTGAAGCCTTACTGGGGGGAATTGGGGGGGAAATCCAATTTGTAGGGAAAGGAACACGGTTATGGTGGAAAAAAAAAACAGATTGGCTGGTGTGGAGTGGAAATAGAAGCTTTTGTGGAAAATGAACCGTTTTAGGAGGGGAAAACCCGATTATGTGGAAAATGAACCCAGATTTGGGGAAAAAAATTATTTTGGGGAAATGAACCCAGTAATGGGGAAAAAAACCCCTGATTTTTGGGGAAAATGAACCCAGTGTTTCAGAGGAAATAGAAGATTTTGGGGAAAAAAATCAAAAATTCAAAAAAATTACATCAAAAATTTCACCAAAATCATTATTTCCCTCCCAAAGCTGGATTCATTTTCCCCAAAATCGGATTTTTTCCTCCCAAACTGGGTTCATTTTCCCCAAAATCCTATTTTTCCCCCAAAACTGGGTGCATATTCACACAAATCAGGTTTTCCCCTCCTAAAACGGTTCATTTTCCACAAAGCTTCTATTTCCACTCCACACTGTGTTCATATCCCCAAAATCAGGGTTTTTTTTCCCAAATACTGTGTTCACTTTCTCAAAAATCCTATTTCCCCCCCTCAAAAATGGGTTCATTTTCCTCAAAAATTGGTTTTTCCAAATTACTGGGTTCATTTTCCCCATAATCAGATTTTTTCCTCCCAAACTGGGTTCATTTTCACCAAAATCCTTTTTTTTCCGCCAAAACTGGGTGCATTTTCACACAAATCAGGTTTTTCCCTCCAAACTGGGTTCATTTTCCCCAAAATCTGGTATTTCATTTACACTCTGGGTTCATTTTCCCCAAAATCAGGTTTTTTCCCCCCATTACTGGGTTCATTTTCCCAAATTCCTTTTTTTCCCCCTAAAACCGGGTGAAATTTCACACAAATCAGGTTTTCAACACCCAACAGTGTTCGTTTTCCCCCAAATCTTTAATGTCCACTCCAAACTGGGTTAATTTTCCCCCAAATCCAGGGTTTTCCCCCAAAACTGGGTTCATTTTCCCCAAAATCAGATTTTTTCCCCATTACTGGGTTCATTTCCCCAAAATCAGTTTTTTTCCCCCAAAACTGGGTTAATTTTCCCCAAAATCGGATTTTTTCCTCCCAAACTGGGTTGATTTTCCCCAAAGTCGTTTTTTTTCGAGCAAAACTCGGTTCATTTCTCTACAAGTCTTTCCCCCCTCCCAAAATCTGTTGATTTTCCCCAAAATTCAGGGTTTTTACCCAATTACTGCGTTCATTTTCCCCAAAATAATTTTTTCCCCAAAAACTGGGTTCATTTTCCATAAAACCGTTTTTTTCCCCCAAAACTGTGTTCATTTTCCGCATAATCAGAATTTTTCCTCCGAAAATGGGTTCATTTTCCCCAAAATACTTTTTTATCCCCCCAAAACTGGCTGAATTTCCACACAAATCAGGTTTTCCCCTCCTATCTGATTTCATTTTCCCCAAAATCTTCTATTTCCATTCCACACTGGGTTCATTTTCCCAAAAATCATTTTTTCCCTAAAAACTGGGTTCATTTTCCCCATAATCGGGTTTTTTCCTCGCACACTGGGTTCATTTTCCCCAAAATCAGGACTTTTTCCCCATTACTTGGTTCATTTTCCCCAAAATCATTTTTTTCCCCCAAAACTGTGTTCATTTTCCCCAAAATATATTTTTCCACCATAACTGAGTTTATTTCCCTACATATTGGGTTTTCCCCACCAAATTGTGTTCATTTTCCCCAAAATCTGTGTTTTTAACCCAATTACTGGCTTTATTTCCCCAAAATCTTTTCTTTTTCCCTCAAAAATGGGTTCATTTTCACCAAAAACTAGTTTCACCCCCCAAAACTGTGTTCATGTTCCCTAAAATCTTCTATTTCGACTCCACACTGGGTTCATTTTCCCCAAAATGATTTTTTTTCCCCATTACTGGGTTCATTTTACCCAAAATCACTTTTTACCCCCCAAAACTCGGTCCATTTTCCCCAAAATATGTTTTTTTCCACCAAAAATGGGTTCACTTCCCTACAAATTTGGTTTTCCCTACCAAACTGGTTCCATTTTCCCACAAATTAGAGTTTTTTACCCAATTACTGCGTTCATTTCCCCCAAAATCATTTTTCCCCCCAAAAGGGGTTCATTTTCCGCATAATCAGATTTTTTTCCTCCAAAACTAGGTTCATTTTCCACAAAATCCTTTCCCCCCCCAAAACTGAGTGCATTTTCACACAAATCAGGTTTTCCCCTCCAAACTTATTTCATTTTCCCCCAAATCTTCTATTTCCACTCCACACTGGGTTCGTTTTCCCCAAAATAGGTTTTTTCCTCCCAAACGCGGTTCATTTCCCTACAAGCTGGTTTTTCCCCTCGAAACTGTGTTCGTTTTCCCCAAAATTCGGGATTTTTACCCAATTACTGGGTCATTTTGCCCGAAATCCTTTTTTTTCCCCCCAAACCTGGCTGCATCTCCACACAAATCAAGTTTCCCCCTCCAAACAGTGTTCATTTTCCCCCAAATCAGGTTTTTTCCCCATTACTGGGTTCATTTCCCCAAAATCGGGTTTTTTCCCCCAAAACTGGGTTCATTTTCACCAAAGTCGGATTTTTTCCTCCCAAACTAGGTTGATTTTCCCCAAAGTCATTTTTTTTCGAGCAAAACTCGGTTCATTTCCCTACAAGTTAGTTTCCCCCCCCCCCAAACTCTGTTCATTTTCCAAAAAAATCGGGGTTTTTACCCGATTACTGGGTTCATTTTCCCCAAAATAATTTTTTTCCCCCAAACTGGGTTCATTTTCCTTAAAAATGGATTTTTCCCCAAAAACTGGGTTCATTTTCCGCATAATCAGCATTTTTTCCTCCGAAACTAGGTTCATTTTCCAGAAAATCCCTATTAACCCCCAAAACTGGGTACATTTTCACACAAATCAGGTTGTCCCATCCAAACTGATTTCATTTTCCTCACAATCTTCTATTTCCACTCCGCACTTGGTTCATTTTCCCCAAAATCAGGATTTTTCCCCATTACTGGGTTCATTTTCCCCAAAATATATTTTTTCCACAAAACTGGGTTTATTTCCCTACAAATTGGGTTTTCCCCACCAAACTGGGTTCATTTTCCCCAAAATCCGGGTTTTTTACCCAATTACTGGCTTTATTTCCACAAAATATTTTTTCCCCCCAAAACTGGGTTCATTTTCCCCAAAATAATTTCTTCCCCCAAAAAACTGGGTTCATTTTCCCCAAAATATGTTTTTTCCACCGAAACTGGGTTTATTTCCCTACATATCGGGTTTTCCCCACCAAATTGTGTTCATTTTCCCCAACATATGGATTTTTGAACCAGTTACTGGCTTTATTTCCCCAAAATCTTTTTTTTCCTTCAAAACTGGGTTCATTTTCACCAAAACTGGTTTTTTCCCCCCCAAACTGGTTTCATTTTCCCCATAATCAGCTTCTTTCCTCCCAAACTGTGTTCATTTTCCCCAGAATCCGGGTGTTCCAATTACTGGGTTCATTTCCCGAAAATTATTTTTTTTTCCCCCAAAACTGGGGTAATTTGCCCCAAAATCAGGTTTTTTCCTCCCTAACTGGGTTCATTTTCCCCAAAGTCAGTTTTTTTCCACCAAAACTCAGTTCATTTCCCGAATTTTGTGGAAAATGAATCCAGTTTCAGAGGAAAGAAGCTGATTATGCAGAAAATGAACCCAGTTTTGGGGAAAAATCCTGATTTTGGGGAAAACGAACCCAGTAATTGGGTTAAAAAAACGAATTTTGGGGAAAATGAACACAGTTTGAGGGAAAAAAACAACTTCTAGGGAAATGAACCGAGTTTTGGTGGAAAAAACCCCGAATTTAGGGAAAATGGACCCAGTTTTGGGGGAAAAAACTGTTTTTGGGGAAAATGAACCAAGTGTGGAGTGGAAATAGAAGATTTTGGGGAAAATGAACACTGTTTTGAGGGGAAAACCTGATTTGTGTGAAAATGAACCCAGTTTTGGGGGGAAATAAGGATTTTGTGGAAAATGAACCTAGTTTCGGAGGAAAAATGCTGATTATGCGGAAAATGAACCCAGTTTTGGCAGAAAAACCCGTTTTTAAAAAAAATGAACCCAGTTTTGGGGAAAAAAATATTTTGGGAAAATGAACCCAGTAATTGGGTTAAAAAAACTCGAATTTTGGGGAAAATGAACAAAGTTTTGGGCGGAGGAAACTAACTTGTAGGGAAATGAACCGAGTTTGGGAGGAAAGAAGCTGATTATGGTGAAAATTAACCCAGTTTGGGGGGGAAAAACCTGATTTGTGTGAAAATGCACCCAGTTTGGGGGGGGAGGAAGTGATTTTGGGGAAAATTAACCCAGTAGTTTTGTAAAATTTTGTAAAAACCCCTAATTTGGGGGGAAATGAACACAGTTTGGGGGGAAAACCCAACTTGTAGGTAAATGGTCTCTGTTTTGGTGGAAAAACATCGATTTTGGGGAAAATGAACCGTGCTTTGGGGGAAAAATTATTTTGGGGAAATGAACCCAGTAATTGGGAAATAAACCCGGATTTGGGGGAAAATGAAATCAGTTTGGAGGGGAAAATCTCATTTGTGTGAAAATGCAGCCAGTTTTGGGGGGGGGGGGGAACGATTTTGGGAAAATGAACTCAGTTTTGGTGGAAAAAACCCGATTTTGGGGAAATGAACCCAGTAATGGGGAAAAAAAATTACTTTGGGTATAATAAACCCAGTGTGGAGTGGAAATAGAAGATTTTTGGAAAATGTAATCAGTTTGGAGGGGAAAACCTGATTTGTGTGGAAATGCAGCCAGTTTTGGGGGGGAAAAAAGGATTTTGGGGAAAATGAACCCAATTTGGGAGGAAAACACCCGATTTTGGGGAAAATGAATCCAGTCGGGGGGAGAAAAAAACCCTCATTTTCCTCAAAATATGTTTTATTCCAGCAAAACTGGGTTCATTTCCCTACAGATTGGGTTTTCACGACCAAACTGTGTTCATTTCCCCCAAAATCCGTGTTTTTTTCCCAATTACTGGGTTCATTTCCCCAAAATATTTTTTTTCCCCCAAAACTGGGTTTATTTTCCTCAAAAACGGGTTTTTTTCCCCCCGAATCTAGGTTCATTTTCCCCATAATCTTTTTTCCTCCCAGTTTGGGTTCTATTTCCCCTAAATCTGTTTTTTCCACAAAAAGTGGGTTCATTTCCCTACAAACTTGGTCGTCCCCCCCCGCCAAGCTGTGTTCATTTTCCCCATAATCCGGGTTTTTTTAAACAATTACTGGGTTCATTTTGACCAAAATCCTTTTTTTCCTCCCAAAACTGGTTGCATATTTACGCAAATCATGTTTTTGCCTCCACTCTGGGTTCATTTTCCACAGAATCTGATTTTTTTCTACCTTAACTGTCTTCCTTTCACTACAAAATGGGTTTCCTCCCCCCCAAACCCTGTTCATTTTCCCCATAATCGTTTTTTTCCCCATCACTGGGTTCATTTTCCCCATAACTGGGTTTATTTTACTCAAAAACGGCTTTTTCCCCACAAACTGGCTTCATTTTCCCCATAATCAGTTTTTTTCCTCCCAAACTGGGTTAATTCCTCCCAAAATCGGAAAAGACTGTTCGTCAGGGCGGCAAGCAGCAGACCGCCGGGATGTCTGTAGAACCGCGGCGAGAGGCAGCTTTCCGACCGGCTTAAGTTTAGAGAGCTAGCCGGTAAGAGAAGGCACTGTCTCCCGAACAACGTAATGTTTGCAGCTGAAGCCTACTGTGAAAGCCGGGGCTACACTGTGAAGGCTGCGCAAGAAAGCAAGAGCAGCTCGACTGTTTGCCTGTATTTGTCAGCCTTCGAGAGAGGAATAGCCTGCCGCTAAAATGCTTTCTCTTCTAGCAGCGATTCCAGGATTCTTTAAAATCAAGGGGTTAGTTTCTGCTCCCCTTTGGAGAAACACAAAACCGTGCCGTTCAGAGAATGTGCTGTGGATTCCCTGCCTGCTGTTTCAGTAGAAAGAGTTTGCAGAGGCTGATGAGACTACACTGGAAAACAGGGATCCCTCGTCCTTGAAGCACGAGCAGATCATCTGATAATTTTCCTTTAATTACATTGTTAGAAGATGAAAAGTCATGCTAAAACATTTCACAAATAGCAAGTTTCTAAGAGAGAAAGATTTTAGAATCATGTGCATGCGCTGTGATGTGATGCTAGACATCTGAAATGACTGCTCCTCAGAGAGGCAAGGAGCAGACAGCCGAGATGTCTGTGGAACCGCGGCCAGAGACAGCTTTCTGAGCGGTTTCACTTTAGAGAGCCAGCCGGTAAGAGAAGGCGCTGTCTCCGGACCAACGTAATGTTTGTAGCCGGAATCTGGCGTGAAAGCCGGGGAAACACTGTGAAGGCTGCTCAAGAAAGCAGGAGCAGATCCTCTCTTTGCCTGTATGTGTAAGCCTTCGAGAGAGGAATACCCTGCCGGTTAAAAGTTTTCTCTTCTGGCAGCTATTCATGGAAGGAAATTCCAGGATTCTTTAAAATCAAGGGGTTAGTTTCTGCTCTCCCTTGGAGGAAAAACAAAACCGTGCAGTTCAGAGAACGTGTGTGAATTCGCTGCCGGCTGTTGTAACAAGTTTCAGCAGAAACAGTTTGCAGAGGCTGAAGGGAATGGACAGGAAAAAAGGGATCTCTCGTCCTTGAACACGACCAGATCATCCGATTATTTGTCTTTTAAATACATTGTTAGGAGATTCGATGTCATGCTAAAACATTTCCAAAATAGAAAATTCGGGGGTGGGTAGGAGGCAAGATTTTAGACTGCTGTGGATGCGCTTTAATATGCTGCTAGAAATCGGAAAAGACTGTTCGTCAGGGCGGCAAGCAGCAGACCGCCGGGATGTCTGTAGAACCGCGGCGAGAGGCAGCTTTCCGACCGGCTTCAGTTTAGAGAGCTAGCCGGTAAGAGAAGGCACTCTCTCCCGAACAACGTAATGTTTGCAGCTGAAGCCTACTGTGAAAGCCGGGGCTACACTGTGAAGGCTGCGCAAGAAAGCAAGAGCAGCTCCACTGTTTGCCTGTATTTGTCAGCCTTCGAGAGAGGAATACCCTGCCGCTAAAATGCTTTCTCTTCTAGCAGCGATTCATGGAAGAACATTCCAGGATTCTTTAAAATCAAGGGGTTAGTTTCTGCTCCCCTTTGGAGAAACACAAAACCGTGCCGTTCAGAGAATGTGCTGTGGATTCCCTGCCTGCTGTTTCAGTAGAAAGAGTTTGCAGAGGCTGATGAGACTACACTGGAAAACAAGGATCCCTCGTCCTTGAAGCACGAGCAGATCATCTGATAATTTTCCTTTAATTACATTGTTAGAAGATGAAAAGTCATGCTAAAACATTTCACAAATAGCAAGTTTCTAAGAGAGAAAGATTTTAGACTCATGTGCATGCGCTGTGATGTGATGCTAGACATCTGAAATGACTGCTCCTCAGAGAGGCAAGGAGCAGACAGCCGAGATGTCTGTGGAACCGCGGCCAGAGACAGCTTTCTGAGCGGTTTCACTTTAGAGAGCCAGCCGGTAAGAGAAGGCGCTGTCTCCGGACCAACGTAATGTTTGTAGCCGGAATCTGGCGTGAAAGCCGGGGAAACACTGTGAAGGCTGCTCAAGAAAGCAGGAGCAGATCCTCTCTTTGCCTGTATTTGTAAGCCTTCGAGAGAGGAATAGCCTGCCTTAAAAAGCTTTCTCTTCTGGCAGCTACTCATGGAAGGAAATTCCAGGATTCTTTAAAATCAAGGGGTTAGTTTCTGCTCTCCCTTGGAGGAAAAACAAAACCGTGCAGTTCAGAGAATGTGTGTGAATTCGCTGCCGGCTGTTGTAACAAGTTTCAGCAGAAACAGTTTGCAGAGGCTGAAGGGAATGGACAGGAAAAAAGGGATCTCTCGTCCTTGAACACGACCAGATCATCCGATTATTTGTCTTTTAAATACATTGTTAGAAGATTCGATGTCATGCTAAAACATTTCCAAAATAGAAAATTCGGGGGTGGGTAGGAGGCAAGATTTTAGACTGCTGTGGATGCGCTTTAATATGCTGCTAGAAATCGGAAAAGACTGTTCGTCAGGGCGGCAAGCAGCAGACCGCCGGGATGTCTGTAGAACCGCGGCGAGAGGCAGCTTTCCGACCGGCTTCAGTTTAGAGAGCTAGCCGGTAAGAGAAGGCGGTGTCTCCGTACCAATGTATTATTTGTCTGCTGAACAACGTAATGTTTGCAGCTGAAGCCTTACTGGGGGGAATTGGGGGGGAAATCCAATTTGTAGGGAAAGGAACACGGTTATGGTGGAAAAAAAACACAGATTGGCTGGTGTGGAGTGGAAATAGAAGCTTTTGTGGAAAATGAACCGTTTTAGGAGGGGAAAACCCGATTATGTGGAAAATGAACCCAGATTTGGGGAAAAAAATTATTTTGGGGAAATGAACCCAGTAATGGGGAAAAAAAACCCTGATTTTTGGGGAAAATGAACCCAGTGTTTCAGAGGAAATAGAAGATTTTGGGGAAAAAAATCAAAAATTCAAAAAAATTACATCAAAAATTTCACCAAAATCATTATTTCCCTCCCAAAGCTGGATTCATTTTCCCCAAAATCGGATTTTTTCCTCCCAAACTGGGTTCATTTTCCCCAAAATCCTATTTTTCCCCAAAAACTGGGTGCATATTCACACAAATCAGGTTTTCCCCTCCTAAAACGGTTCATTTTCCACAAAGCTTCTATTTCCACTCCACACTGTGTTCATATCCCCAAAATCAGGGTTTTTTTTCCCAAATACTGTGTTCACTTTCTCAAAAATCCTATTTCCCCCCCTCAAAAATGGGTTCATTTTCCTCAAAAATTGGTTTTTCCAAATTACTGGGTTCATTTTCCCCATAATCAGATTTTTTCCTCCCAAACTGGGTTCATTTTCACCAAAATCCTTTTTTTTCCGCCAAAACTGGGTGCATTTTCACACAAATCAGGTTTTTCCCTCCAAACTGGGTTCATTTTCCCCAAAATCTGGTATTTCATTTACACTCTGGGTTCATTTTCCCCAAAATCAGGTTTTTTCCCCCCATTACTGGGTTCATTTTCCCAAATTCCTTTTTTTCCCCCTAAAACCGGGTGAAATTTCACACAAATCAGGTTTTCAACACCCAACAGTGTTCGTTTTCCCCCAAATCTTTAATGTCCACTCCAAACTGGGTTAATTTTCCCCCAAATCCAGGGTTTTCCCCCAAAACTGGGTTCATTTTCCCCAAAATCAGATTTTTTCCCCATTACTGGGTTCATTTCCCCAAAATCAGTTTTTTTCCCCCAAAACTGGGTTAATTTTCCCCAAAATCGGATTTTTTCCTCCCAAACTGGGTTGATTTTCCCCAAAGTCGTTTTTTTTCGAGCAAAACTCGGTTCATTTCTCTACAAGTCTTTCCCCCCTCCCAAAATCTGTTGATTTTCCCCAAAATTCAGGGTTTTTACCCAATTACTGCGTTCATTTTCCCCAAAATAATTTTTTCCCCAAAAACTGGGTTCATTTTCCATAAAACCGTTTTTTTCCCCCAAAACTGTGTTCATTTTCCGCATAATCAGAATTTTTCCTCCGAAAATGGGTTCATTTTCCCCAAAATACTTTTTTATCCCCCCAAAACTGGCTGCATTTCCACACAAATCAGGTTTTCCCCTCCTATCTGATTTCATTTTCCCCAAAATCTTCTATTTCCATTCCACACTGGGTTCATTTTCCCAAAAATCATTTTTTCCCTAAAAACTGGGTTCATTTTCCCCATAATCGGGTTTTTTCCTCCCACACTGGGTTCATTTTCCCCAAAATCAGGACTTTTTCCCCATTACTTGGTTCATTTTCCCCAAAATCATTTTTTTCCCCCAAAACTGTGTTCATTTTCCCCAAAATATATTTTTCCACCATAACTGAGTTTATTTCCCTACATATTGGGTTTTCCCCACCAAATTGTGTTCATTTTCCCCAAAATCTGTGTTTTTAACCCAATTACTGGCTTTATTTCCCCAAAATCTTTTCTTTTTCCCTCAAAAATGGGTTCATTTTCACCAAAAACTAGTTTCACCCCCCAAAACTGTGTTCATGTTCCCTAAAATCTTCTATTTCGACTCCACACTGGGTTCATTTTCCCCAAAATGATTTTTTTTCCCCATTACTGGGTTCATTTTACCCAAAATCACTTTTTACCCCCCAAAACTCGGTCCATTTTCCCCAAAATATGTTTTTTTCCACCAAAAATGGGTTCACTTCCCTACAAATTTGGTTTTCCCTACCAAACTGGTTCCATTTTCCCACAAATTAGAGTTTTTTACCCAATTACTGCGTTCATTTCCCCCAAAATCATTTTTCCCCCCAAAAGGGGTTCATTTTCCGCATAATCAGATTTTTTTCCTCCAAAACTAGGTTCATTTTCCACAAAATCCTTTCCCCCCCCAAAACTGAGTGCATTTTCACACAAATCAGGTTTTCCCCTCCAAACTTATTTCATTTTCCCCCAAATCTTCTATTTCCACTCCACACTGGGTTCGTTTTCCCCAAAATAGGTTTTTTCCTCCCAAACGCGGTTCATTTCCCTACAAGCTAGTTTTGCCCCTCCAAACTGTGTTCGTTTTCCCCAAAATTCGGGATTTTTACCCAATTACTGGGTCATTTTGCCTGAAATCCTTTTTTTTCCCCCCAAACCTGGCTGCATCTCCACACAAATCAAGTTTCCCCCTCCAAACAGTGTTCATTTTCCCCCAAATCAGGTTTTTTCCCCATTACTGGGTTCATTTCCCCAAAATCGGGTTTTTTCCCCCAAAACTGGGTTCATTTTCACCAAAGTCGGATTTTTTCCTCCCAAACTAGGTTGATTTTCCCCAAAGTCATTTTTTTTCGAGCAAAACTCGGTTCATTTCCCTACAAGTTAGTTTCCCCCCCCCCCAAACTCTGTTCATTTTCCAAAAAAATCGGGGTTTTTACCCGATTACTGGGTTCATTTTCCCCAAAATAATTTTTTTCCCCCAAACTGGGTTCATTTTCCTTAAAAATGGATTTTTCCCCAAAAACTGGGTTCATTTTCCGCATAATCAGCATTTTTTCCTCCGAAACTAGGTTCATTTTCCAGAAAATCCCTATTAACCCCCAAAACTGGGTACATTTTCACACAAATCAGGTTGTCCCATCCAAACTGATTTCATTTTCCTCACAATCTTCTATTTCCACTCCGCACTTGGTTCATTTTCCCCAAAATCAGGATTTTTCCCCATTACTGGGTTCATTTTCCCCAAAATATATTTTTTCCACAAAACTGGGTTTATTTCCCTACAAATTGGGTTTTCCCCACCAAACTGGGTTCATTTTCCCCAAAATCCGGGTTTTTTACCCAATTACTGGCTTTATTTCCACAAAATATTTTTTCCCCCCAAAACTGGGTTCATTTTCCCCAAAATAATTTCTTCCCCCAAAAAACTGGGTTCATTTTCCCCAAAATATGTTTTTTCCACCGAAACTGGGTTTATTTCCCTACATATCGGGTTTTCCCCACCAAATTGTGTTCATTTTCCCCAACATATGGATTTTTGAACCAGTTACTGGCTTTATTTCCCCAAAATCTTTTTTTTCCTTCAAAACTGGGTTCATTTTCACCAAAACTGGTTTTTTCCCCCCCAAACTGGTTTCATTTTCCCCATAATCAGCTTCTTTCCTCCCAAACTGTGTTCATTTTCCCCAGAATCCGGGTGTTCCAATTACTGGGTTCATTTCCCGAAAATTATTTTTTTTTCCCCCAAAACTGGGGTAATTTGCCCCAAAATCGGGTTTTTTCCTCCCTAACTGGGTTCATTTTCCCCAAAGTCAGTTTTTTTCCACCAAAACTCAGTTCATTTCCCGAATTTTGTGGAAAATGAATCCAGTTTCAGAGGAAAGAAGCTGATTATGCAGAAAATGAACCCAGTTTTGGGGAAAAATCCTGATTTTGGGGAAAACGAACCCAGTAATTGGGTTAAAAAAACGAATTTTGGGGAAAATGAACACAGTTTGAGGGAAAAAAACAACTTCTAGGGAAATGAACCGAGTTTTGGTGGAAAAAACCCCGAATTTAGGGAAAATGGACCCAGTTTTGGGGGAAAAAACTGTTTTTGGGGAAAATGAACCAAGTGTGGAGTGGAAATAGAAGATTTTGGGGAAAATGAACACTGTTTTGAGGGGAAAACCTGATTTGTGTGAAAATGAACCCAGTTTTGGGGGGAAATAAGGATTTTGTGGAAAATGAACCTAGTTTCGGAGGAAAAATGCTGATTATGCGGAAAATGAACCCAGTTTTGGCAGAAAAACCCGTTTTTAAAAAAAATGAACCCAGTTTTGGGGAAAAAAATATTTTGGGAAAATGAACCCAGTAATTGGGTTAAAAAAACTCGAATTTTGGGGAAAATGAACAAAGTTTTGGGCGGAGGAAACTAACTTGTAGGGAAATGAACCGAGTTTGGGAGGAAAGAAGCTGATTATGGTGAAAATTAACCCAGTTTGGGGGGGAAAAACCTGATTTGTGTGAAAATGCACCCAGTTTGGGGGGGGAGGAAGTGATTTTGGGGAAAATTAACCCAGTAGTTTTGTAAAATTTTGTAAAAACCCCTAATTTGGGGGGAAATGAACACAGTTTGGGGGGAAAACCCAACTTGTAGGTAAATGGTCTCTGTTTTGGTGGAAAAACATCGATTTTGGGGAAAATGAACCGTGCTTTGGGGGAAAAATTATTTTGGGGAAATGAACCCAGTAATTGGGAAATAAACCCGGATTTGGGGGAAAATGAAATCAGTTTGGAGGGGAAAATCTCATTTGTGTGAAAATGCAGCCAGTTTTGGGGGGGGGGGGGAACGATTTTGGGAAAATGAACTCAGTTTTGGTGGAAAAAACCCGATTTTGGGGAAATGAACCCAGTAATGGGGAAAAAAAATTACTTTGGGTATAATAAACCCAGTGTGGAGTGGAAATAGAAGATTTTTGGAAAATGTAATCAGTTTGGAGGGGAAAACCTGATTTGTGTGGAAATGCAGCCAGTTTTGGGGGGGAAAAAAGGATTTTGGGGAAAATGAACCCAATTTGGGAGGAAAACACCCGATTTTGGGGAAAATGAATCCAGTCGGGGGGAGAAAAAAACCCTCATTTTCCTCAAAATATGTTTTATTCCAGCAAAACTGGGTTCATTTCCCTACAGATTGGGTTTTCACGACCAAACTGTGTTCATTTCCCCCAAAATCCGTGTTTTTTTCCCAATTACTGGGTTCATTTCCCCAAAATATTTTTTTTCCCCCAAAACTGGGTTTATTTTCCTCAAAAACGGGTTTTTTTCCCCCCGAATCTAGGTTCATTTTCCCCATAATCTTTTTTCCTCCCAGTTTGGGTTCTATTTCCCCTAAATCTGTTTTTTCCACAAAAAGTGGGTTCATTTCCCTACAAACTTGGTCGTCCCCCCCCGCCAAGCTGTGTTCATTTTCCCCATAATCCGGGTTTTTTTAAACAATTACTGGGTTCATTTTGACCAAAATCCTTTTTTTCCTCCCAAAACTGGTTGCATATTTACGCAAATCATGTTTTTGCCTCCACTCTGGGTTCATTTTCCACAGAATCTGATTTTTTTCTACCTTAACTGTCTTCCTTTCACTACAAAATGGGTTTCCTCCCCCCCAAACCCTGTTCATTTTCCCCATAATCGTTTTTTTCCCCATCACTGGGTTCATTTTCCCCATAACTGGGTTTATTTTACTCAAAAACGGCTTTTTCCCCACAAACTGGCTTCATTTTCCCCATAATCAGTTTTTTTCCTCCCAAACTGGGTTAATTCCTCCCAAAATCGGAAAAGACTGTTCGTCAGGGCGGCAAGCAGCAGACCGCCGGGATGTCTGTAGAACCGCGGCGAGAGGCAGCTTTCCGACCGGCTTAAGTTTAGAGAGCTAGCCGGTAAGAGAAGGCACTGTCTCCCGAACAACGTAATGTTTGCAGCTGAAGCCTACTGTGAAAGCCGGGGCTACACTGTGAAGGCTGCGCAAGAAAGCAAGAGCAGCTCGACTGTTTGCCTGTATTTGTCAGCCTTCGAGAGAGGAATAGCCTGCCGCTAAAATGCTTTCTCTTCTAGCAGCGATTCCAGGATTCTTTAAAATCAAGGGGTTAGTTTCTGCTCCCCTTTGGAGAAACACAAAACCGTGCCGTTCAGAGAATGTGCTGTGGATTCCCTGCCTGCTGTTTCAGTAGAAAGAGTTTGCAGAGGCTGATGAGACTACACTGGAAAACAGGGATCCCTCGTCCTTGAAGCACGAGCAGATCATCTGATAATTTTCCTTTAATTACATTGTTAGAAGATGAAAAGTCATGCTAAAACATTTCACAAATAGCAAGTTTCTAAGAGAGAAAGATTTTAGAATCATGTGCATGCGCTGTGATGTGATGCTAGACATCTGAAATGACTGCTCCTCAGAGAGGCAAGGAGCAGACAGCCGAGATGTCTGTGGAACCGCGGCCAGAGACAGCTTTCTGAGCGGTTTCACTTTAGAGAGCCAGCCGGTAAGAGAAGGCGCTGTCTCCGGACCAACGTAATGTTTGTAGCCGGAATCTGGCGTGAAAGCCGGGGAAACACTGTGAAGGCTGCTCAAGAAAGCAGGAGCAGATCCTCTCTTTGCCTGTATGTGTAAGCCTTCGAGAGAGGAATACCCTGCCGGTTAAAAGTTTTCTCTTCTGGCAGCTATTCATGGAAGGAAATTCCAGGATTCTTTAAAATCAAGGGGTTAGTTTCTGCTCTCCCTTGGAGGAAAAACAAAACCGTGCAGTTCAGAGAACGTGTGTGAATTCGCTGCCGGCTGTTGTAACAAGTTTCAGCAGAAACAGTTTGCAGAGGCTGAAGGGAATGGACAGGAAAAAAGGGATCTCTCGTCCTTGAACACGACCAGATCATCCGATTATTTGTCTTTTAAATACATTGTTAGGAGATTCGATGTCATGCTAAAACATTTCCAAAATAGAAAATTCGGGGGTGGGTAGGAGGCAAGATTTTAGACTGCTGTGGATGCGCTTTAATATGCTGCTAGAAATCGGAAAAGACTGTTCGTCAGGGCGGCAAGCAGCAGACCGCCGGGATGTCTGTAGAACCGCGGCGAGAGGCAGCTTTCCGACCGGCTTCAGTTTAGAGAGCTAGCCGGTAAGAGAAGGCACTCTCTCCCGAACAACGTAATGTTTGCAGCTGAAGCCTACTGTGAAAGCCGGGGCTACACTGTGAAGGCTGCGCAAGAAAGCAAGAGCAGCTCCACTGTTTGCCTGTATTTGTCAGCCTTCGAGAGAGGAATACCCTGCCGCTAAAATGCTTTCTCTTCTAGCAGCGATTCATGGAAGAACATTCCAGGATTCTTTAAAATCAAGGGGTTAGTTTCTGCTCCCCTTTGGAGAAACACAAAACCGTGCCGTTCAGAGAATGTGCTGTGGATTCCCTGCCTGCTGTTTCAGTAGAAAGAGTTTGCAGAGGCTGATGAGACTACACTGGAAAACAAGGATCCCTCGTCCTTGAAGCACGAGCAGATCATCTGATAATTTTCCTTTAATTACATTGTTAGAAGATGAAAAGTCATGCTAAAACATTTCACAAATAGCAAGTTTCTAAGAGAGAAAGATTTTAGACTCATGTGCATGCGCTGTGATGTGATGCTAGACATCTGAAATGACTGCTCCTCAGAGAGGCAAGGAGCAGACAGCCGAGATGTCTGTGGAACCGCGGCCAGAGACAGCTTTCTGAGCGGTTTCACTTTAGAGAGCCAGCCGGTAAGAGAAGGCGCTGTCTCCGGACCAACGTAATGTTTGTAGCCGGAATCTGGCGTGAAAGCCGGGGAAACACTGTGAAGGCTGCTCAAGAAAGCAGGAGCAGATCCTCTCTTTGCCTGTATTTGTAAGCCTTCGAGAGAGGAATAGCCTGCCTTAAAAAGCTTTCTCTTCTGGCAGCTACTCATGGAAGGAAATTCCAGGATTCTTTAAAATCAAGGGGTTAGTTTCTGCTCTCCCTTGGAGGAAAAACAAAACCGTGCAGTTCAGAGAATGTGTGTGAATTCGCTGCCGGCTGTTGTAACAAGTTTCAGCAGAAACAGTTTGCAGAGGCTGAAGGGAATGGACAGGAAAAAAGGGATCTCTCGTCCTTGAACACGACCAGATCATCCGATTATTTGTCTTTTAAATACATTGTTAGAAGATTCGATGTCATGCTAAAACATTTCCAAAATAGAAAATTCGGGGGTGGGTAGGAGGCAAGATTTTAGACTGCTGTGGATGCGCTTTAATATGCTGCTAGAAATCGGAAAAGACTGTTCGTCAGGGCGGCAAGCAGCAGACCGCCGGGATGTCTGTAGAACCGCGGCGAGAGGCAGCTTTCCGACCGGCTTCAGTTTAGAGAGCTAGCCGGTAAGAGAAGGCGGTGTCTCCGTACCAATGTATTATTTGTCTGCTGAACAACGTAATGTTTGCAGCTGAAGCCTTACTGGGGGGAATTGGGGGGGAAATCCAATTTGTAGGGAAAGGAACACGGTTATGGTGGAAAAAAAACACAGATTGGCTGGTGTGGAGTGGAAATAGAAGCTTTTGTGGAAAATGAACCGTTTTAGGAGGGGAAAACCCGATTATGTGGAAAATGAACCCAGATTTGGGGAAAAAAATTATTTTGGGGAAATGAACCCAGTAATGGGGAAAAAAAACCCTGATTTTTGGGGAAAATGAACCCAGTGTTTCAGAGGAAATAGAAGATTTTGGGGAAAAAAATCAAAAATTCAAAAAAATTACATCAAAAATTTCACCAAAATCATTATTTCCCTCCCAAAGCTGGATTCATTTTCCCCAAAATCGGATTTTTTCCTCCCAAACTGGGTTCATTTTCCCCAAAATCCTATTTTTCCCCAAAAACTGGGTGCATATTCACACAAATCAGGTTTTCCCCTCCTAAAACGGTTCATTTTCCACAAAGCTTCTATTTCCACTCCACACTGTGTTCATATCCCCAAAATCAGGGTTTTTTTTTCCCAAATACTGTGTTCACTTTCTCAAAAATCCTATTTCCCCCCCTCAAAAATGGGTTCATTTTCCTCAAAAATTGGTTTTTCCAAATTACTGGGTTCATTTTCCCCATAATCAGATTTTTTCCTCCCAAACTGGGTTCATTTTCACCAAAATCCTTTTTTTTCCGCCAAAACTGGGTGCATTTTCACACAAATCAGGTTTTTCCCTCCAAACTGGGTTCATTTTCCCCAAAATCTGGTATTTCATTTACACTCTGGGTTCATTTTCCCCAAAATCAGGTTTTTTCCCCCCATTACTGGGTTCATTTTCCCAAATTCCTTTTTTTCCCCCTAAAACCGGGTGAAATTTCACACAAATCAGGTTTTCAACACCCAACAGTGTTCGTTTTCCCCCAAATCTTTAATGTCCACTCCAAACTGGGTTAATTTTCCCCCAAATCCAGGGTTTTCCCCCAAAACTGGGTTCATTTTCCCCAAAATCAGATTTTTTCCCCATTACTGGGTTCATTTCCCCAAAATCAGTTTTTTTCCCCCAAAACTGGGTTAATTTTCCCCAAAATCGGATTTTTTCCTCCCAAACTGGGTTGATTTTCCCCAAAGTCGTTTTTTTTCGAGCAAAACTCGGTTCATTTCTCTACAAGTCTTTCCCCCCTCCCAAAATCTGTTGATTTTCCCCAAAATTCAGGGTTTTTACCCAATTACTGCGTTCATTTTCCCCAAAATAATTTTTTCCCCAAAAACTGGGTTCATTTTCCATAAAACCGTTTTTTTCCCCCAAAACTGTGTTCATTTTCCGCATAATCAGAATTTTTCCTCCGAAAATGGGTTCATTTTCCCCAAAATACTTTTTTATCCCCCCAAAACTGGCTGCATTTCCACACAAATCAGGTTTTCCCCTCCTATCTGATTTCATTTTCCCCAAAATCTTCTATTTCCATTCCACACTGGGTTCATTTTCCCAAAAATCATTTTTTCCCTAAAAACTGGGTTCATTTTCCCCATAATCGGGTTTTTTCCTCCCACACTGGGTTCATTTTCCCCAAAATCAGGACTTTTTCCCCATTACTTGGTTCATTTTCCCCAAAATCATTTTTTTCCCCCAAAACTGTGTTCATTTTCCCCAAAATATATTTTTCCACCATAACTGAGTTTATTTCCCTACATATTGGGTTTTCCCCACCAAATTGTGTTCATTTTCCCCAAAATCTGTGTTTTTAACCCAATTACTGGCTTTATTTCCCCAAAATCTTTTCTTTTTCCCTCAAAAATGGGTTCATTTTCACCAAAAACTAGTTTCAC
>JAUMJJ010000323.1:600000-794374 GCA_033556795.1 Tapera naevia
CACTACTACCCTAGTAAGAGGGGTTTTGGTTTAAATTCCACAGTAGAATACAAGGCTGAAATAAGGTCTCCCTGCAGCCTTTCTCTTCTCCAGGTTGAACAGCCCCAACTCAACCTTTCTCACAGATGAGGTGTTCTGCCTCCCTGTCATCTTTCTGGCTCCTCTGGACCCACTCCAACAGGTCCATGTCCTTCCTGTGCTGAGAGCCCCAGAGCTGGATGCAGCACTTTAGGTGGGCTCTTACCAGAGCAGAGGGGCAGGATCCTCTCCCTCGACCTGCTGACCACACTGTGGGTGATGCACTCAGGGCAGAGGTGGCATTCTGGGCTGTGAGCACACACTGTCAGCTCATGCCCAGCTTTTCACCTACCAGCACCCCCAAGTCCTTTTCCTCAGGGCTGCTCTCTATCCCTCCATTCCCCAGTACTCCTGGTATTTGATACCAGTGGCTGCCCTGACCCGGGTGCAGGACCTTGGAACCTGGCCTTGTTGAACCTGATGTGGTTCCCACAAGCCCAATTCCCAAGCGTATCCAGGTCTCTCTGCACAGCATCCTTCCCTCCAGCGTGTGACCGCACCGCGCCGCTCGGTGTCGTCAGCAAACTTGCTGAGGGTGCCCTCGATCCCACTGCCCATGTCACTGATGAAGACAACAAACAGTACTGGTCCCAGTAAGAGCCCAGAGGGACACCACTCATCACTGATCTCCATGTGGACACGGAGTCGTCAACCACTACACAGTCATCTAACTTCCACTTAATGGAAATGCTTTAATGGACACTGACCCTGACTTACCTTAGGGTTTCCACATTGGTCACATTTTGCATATTTGGCTGAAAGAGAGAGAGACACAATTTCAGCATCGGAATCAGACAAACCTCAGTGCTTTTGTAGCCAGAGAGACTCTTTTTGAAATAAAAAAATACAGTGCCTGAAAGAGTGCAAAGACAAAGATACTTTGACCTTTTCAAGTGCCTCTAAGCTAAATTCAAACATAGGAGATTTTAACCCTCAAGTCAAGTATAAAAGATGAGGAAATCTGCTTAAAATGCACATGAAATTTCAATTTCAAACACTAGTGACAGTACAATTTTGCTTGTAAGGCATTTTGATCTTAAGGTGATGCTCACAGTGTATCACTGACTGGGATCCTTGCTTTCTTTACTAATGAACAGAACTTAAATCACATTGTTGACTGCCAAAATTTCCTGATAATCACCCCTCTTTTTAAAGAAGTTTCTGCAACTGCATAAACAATGAAAATAAAGTAGTGGCAATTTACATCAAATGTGGCATCAGCAACTTGCTGTGCATTTACACCAATAAATGGGACTTACGTTTTAAAGATGGATCAAAAGTTTTATTTGGATTTCTTAACTTCTTTTTTTGCTTGTTCTTTGACAGAAGCTCAGAATTTCCATCTTCCTCATCTTCCAGAGCGCGTTTCCCTCGCACACCTTTGTCAGTCCCACTGTCTCCGTTCTCCTTGCATCTCTCTTTTGGCCTGCACCAGTGAATATCACCATGAGTTGGCTGAAGGGAAGAAACAGGTGTTCCCTGGCCACTATCCTGGTTTACAAAAATACAGGTAAGCTGTAAACCTTCCTTTAGTGGCTGAATTACAAGGAAGTGTCGTTGCCTTTAGAAGTGGAATAGAAAAACTTAACTTTTCTGTTAACACTGGCTGTTAATAACAGACACAGTCAGATATATCAGTTGGAAAATCAATAAAAGTTGGCCAGTTAAATCAGTTAGGGACCTGTTAAACTTTAATTCCCATGTTTTCCTTAAGTATTTACTTAAGTATTAATCCTGATACGCTTGTTCTCTCTTCAGCCTGATTTACACAACAGAAAGGAAGAAAGCTACCTGAAAAGCTCGTCCATACATCACAAGCATCCTTTATAGAACACAATTTTGTTCCCATCTTTGCTACCCTGGCTGTTGCCAGCAACACTGATGTCAGATATAACATGAAGTGCTGTCAGGCAGCATATCTGTTGCACATTAGGCTCTCTTTCTGAGTTGCAGAGGAATTCTGGGTTTTGACTTTCCAGACAGACAAAAATCTGAGGAGGATCTAAAGGGGAAGATGCATGAGGAACATAGGCAACACTTCCATGGACAAAGCAATACCCAGAAAAAACACCAAACCAGAACAATAATAACCCAGAGTTTTCACTTATTTTCAAATGAAAGTAAGCTACTAGAACAGTACAGGATAGCTCTGTGCTGACAGGATGGGTGGGAAAGGCCTCTGGGTACCTGTCCGTGGCAGAATAGGTAACTCACCCTGGCCTGATGTATGGTTGACAGATCCAGTGGAAAAAAGGCAGCCCTTCTTTTGGCTTTTCTCCTTCTTTCTGATTTGCTATTTCTTCCTGCAGCACAGAGTTACAGTCAGTTTTCCTGGAGTTCTCAGGAAACAGTTTACATAATGCTTCAAACTTCAGTAAACAACAAAGTGGAATTTATGCTAACAGTTACTGGCAGTTAAATACAGGTAAAAAATCTCTTCTAAGACATGAAATGAAGCAGATTTGTAATTCCTAAATCAACTTTATTCCCTGTAAAGCTGTTTAGGCTTAAGGAGCTGCTACTGTAGTAAACTACCACTATCAAGGGGTAGTAAGCCACAAAGGTCCAACGAAGTGGCTAACAGACAGCAATTGCATGACATACACGGTAAGCTCCCACCAAGCGCAGACAGTGTTGTTCTGGGAGATCAGGCTCCATCTTGGTACCTGGCATCGTAGTTTCAGCTCCCTGTTGACATCTACAATTCCCTCTAGAGTCTTCACTTTTGCTAATTCTTCACGCAGCTGCTGGTAAACTTGAAGCCTGAGGCAAATCCCAAACATTAAGTCATATTTAGTCATTATTGCCAGACTGAGATCAAGTAAAATTGTCTTTACAAAAGCTTTTTATAGATTTTTCTTGCTGCATTTGCCTTTGGTAGAAGTGCATCCTCTTTCACTTAAGTACAAATAAAAGCACACATACCTGGAGCCTCTTTTTCAAATAAATACTTGACACACAATGAAGGTACTTTGAGATAAGTGAACAGGTACAGTGTATCAGCTGCTCCTCAGTAACTGCCCACAGCCACGCTCTCACTCCACCACGAAAGCCAGACAGCTTTGCTCACAATGAACAAGGAGTTATCAACTCATGGGTGCTGTAAAGTGGATGTGGGCAATGACCACACAGTAGCTGATGAGCTGTGAGCTCACGCCCTGGCTTAGCTTGTGCTAACTTGTTCATTCCCTGTGCCCAGATATTAGTAAAGGCCTCAGCCTACGTATTCCCCAGCCAGGTCCAGGAAAGAACACCTTGCAGCATGCTAATTCTGGCCAAACACATCCTTGTCCTGAAAATCCAGAGCCTTGCCAAGCAAAATGAACCCTGAAAACATTAAGAGTTCTCTGGAGATACTCACGTGTGATGCCAGAGCTTGAAGAGATGAGCCCTAACGTAAGACAACGGACAAGGGTACTTCTGTACTATCTCCAGATACTCCTCAGCCATCTCCCACACCAAAGGGTTTCGGCCCTCAAACAAAGCTGGGTTATGAAGATTACCTTCTAGGGAATGAAAAGAAATACTCAAACTTTCACTTCAGGATTGAAGCAGAAAATCAAATCTGAGGCTTGATCAGCTCTGTCGTGATTCCATCCGCCATCCACATGCATGTCAGCTGTGTGCTCATGAACACTGCTATATCTGCATTCACATCTGTCTGGTCTGAGCTTACAGACACCACTTCCCACTATGCTTCTCCCTACTCCCCTCACAGGCCTTTTGTTAACCAGTATTTTCTACAAGATCCTACAACCTCCCCAAAAAACGTTTCATTGATTTAACTGTGCAAGTGATTGGAAGTTTTTTCTCATGTCTATCCTAGCTCTTTCTGTAGGGAGTTATGCCAATACTTGTCACAACTCAACATGAACCATCTGCAGGAATATTAACCAGCTCACTGCATCAAGATTCATTAAAGAAACATGTTACTGATTAACAGATGTCATGAAAACATTCCAAGACAACAGGAGTCCCATATGCCTTTGTCAAGTAGTTAGATTTGAGCTGTCCACTCAATAGCTCTACAAGTCCAACACAACAATTCTCACAAATCTGAAGTGATTCCTGGTCCTGGTAAGAGTTGGTAAGTTTATGAGGAGAATGGCCACTCAGCTTTCAATCAAAGCTGTTCACCAAGTCAGTCTGACCCAATAATATGTTTTAATAAACACATACAGAGGGTGCTAAGAGAGTAAGAAATAGTTCCTGTTCTCATCTATTATAAGTAAAGTTCATTTTCTTTACCTGCACTCATGACACCATGCACTCCTGTCTTACGGATACATTCTTCCACATCTCTGAGACACTGGATGTTTCCATTTGCAAATACAGGAATGCTCACAGCTTTTCTATACCGGTGAATAAAACAGATGCACAGAACTGAGAATCAGAACGTTTAGAATAAACCCAGAAATCCTACTTCTGTCACACAAATCTGTGTGCCTTTCAATGCCACTGCACACTCTGCTTAAAGTCTGCCTGCATGGTGTTTTGGCAGAAATCCACTGAGATCAGTGCTGCTCACCAACCTGACAGCTTGAATGTGCTCCCACGATGCCACGCCAGCAAGCGGTCCTTTCTGTTCTTTAGTACGGCCGTGCACAGTCAGCAGCTAGAACACAAAGTCACATTTACTCTTCACATGTATGAACCA
Source organism: Tapera naevia (assembly GCA_033556795.1). NCBI lineage: Eukaryota > Metazoa > Chordata > Aves > Cuculiformes > Neomorphidae > Tapera > Tapera naevia. The sequence continues at coordinate 604,736 of JAUMJJ010000323.1, forward strand.
CTGGAACAAATCCACTGACAAAAAATTTCCTTTCACCCCATACACTTCATGGATGTCACTGAATTCCCACAGATATTTGAACAGTGCAAGGAATTTGGTATCACAAAAAGGTATCAGCAGTTCACCTACCATGACATGGTCTTGGGCTTCTCTCAGCTTGCCATTTCACAGCATGGCAGGATTATAGCTTGGGAGAACCTACAGATTTCCTACTGTGTGGGCTCCCACTTGTGATTCACTTTGGGGTTTGTGGTACATTGATCTGGCTGCCTCCTCAGCAGAAGGCCTGAATGCTGTCACTGCTGGCTCTAACTACAGACTGTCCCTTTCCATTTAACTGGAGTTAAATCCTAGAAGGCTGCCTGTTTCGTCACTTGCGGTGACCATCTTTGATCCCCTTTTTTCTACAGCCCTGTGGATTTCCTGCATCCACACTGCTTCCCACAGCACTGTTAGACTGAGATGCTCAACTACAGTGAAGGACGTTGCACTGTGCAGTGATTACAAGACAGACTCTGAAGTTATGATGTCTTTTGTATCATCCTATTGCCCTGTTGCCTACGACTGCAAACACAATCTCTCTGCATCCCGTTTTCTCTGTCTGTAAAACAATGCAGCCTGTTCATCTCCACATACACCCAGATGTGACTGTTGGATGCTTTACAGAATGTCCAATGCAAGAGTACAGGAGCAGCTGCCTCCTTACCTGGCAGCCAGCTTTCTCCAGCATCTGTGCATACTTCACTGTCTTGTCAATTTCTGGGAAAACGCGGATTTTGCATGTGATGGGAACAGAGAGCTTCTCGTTAGCCAGTAAAACTGGGAAAGATTGAAAAGACAGGTAAGTGGGCTGCACAATGCTATGAAAAGTGCCTCCTGTCCTCAAGATCTCACACTGGCTGTGGTATGGAAAAAGCCTGAACAGTTAATGCTATGCAGTTGCCACAGCTTAAAAAATCAGCAATGTCCTCTGCAATCCTTACTGCACAGGTTAATTGAGTAACAGTAAAACATAAAAGCACAAAAGCTGCATTCTAACAAGAAGGCATAAAATAGTCAGCATTTAATAGCCCTAATGCTTCCACTGCATCAAACTTCCAGTTTCAAGGACCACTACCCTCACATCTTAATAATTGATATAGCTTTACTACCAAACACAGGCTATTGTACTCCTCCTACTCTGTCAATAACACTTGCTTGACTACCTTTGCTACAAGAGATTCTTTGCTTCTTTCCAAATTACCACCCAAATAATCATTACAAGTAGAGTCATGTCCATGGCAAGCAGAGGCTCATCAGCTGAGGCAGGCTGTGGGCCCACCTAGGTGGTAAATGTAGGTTAGAGTCAGGTGGAATCTACAACAACACAGCAAACTCCCATAGTCTTTACATAGTGCATGTAATCTGAAAATAACCAAAAGGAGAGCTTAGGAAGACAGCCAACAGGAAAACACTGAGCAATGGCATGCCTGCAACTCTCTCTTCCAGAGCTTGGATGTATAATGTCAGAAGTCACCCGCTTTCTTCTAAACCAAATTCTAGAAGCTCTAACAATAGCTACTTCCCATCACCCTTTCATAGGAGCAAGGTGTGCAGAGGAGCAAGCAGAAAACAGTGCTCCATCACTGCAAAGAAGGCTGGGGGAGAAGGAGGAAGAGGAAGCTTTGCTCACCTTCTATACAACAGCCTAATAAGACACTTCTCTTACTAGACAGTGTGGGTTCTCACCTAGCTAGATGACCTGTGTTCTATTCTCACCATGAAGCTCTTCTGACTTGCATCTTTCACTCCTAAGAAAAGTGCCCTAACAGCCACCTTACATGCTGGGCAGGGAAGCACTGTCTGTCTTTCCAGGTTCTCAGCAGTTTCTTTGTGCCAAACATCATCTAATATTCCCTGAACCACAAGCAATACAAACAGAATTAAGACTCTCCAACTTTATGGTTCTAACATTTGCTTTGAAGTGGAGTGAAGGCACACTCTGAGCTCTAAACAATGACCAAAACATGACCTGGCTTTTAAAATCAATTCTGAATGTATTTCTTTAAAAAAAAAAATATGATACTGTTCACAACTGCTACCAATAGTCTGAAAACATCACACATCAATTTGGAGAAGAGAGGTCTAACTTGCTATGGTGTGGACAAAAAGAGTGTGCTGAGATGATCAGAAAAGGGCAACTGTAGCTTCAAGCAGAGATATAACTCCTGGCACTCCAGAACTTCAAAGGGAAAAAGTAAGGCATGAGGAGATGTGCTATTCCCAGAGCTGGAGAGCCACCAAGCCATCATTATTGGGGATTAATTGACTTGCTTTCACCTAAAGTCTGCTTATGAAGTATTTTAGCAGATCTTGCACGAGTTTGTGGTAGGATACCACCACCAAGTATGTTCAGGTGCTACTGGAGTACAGTAATAAAGAAAAAAAACCCAAACCAAACACAACCCTCCCCAAAGAAACACACTGCACCTCCTTTTCCCCAGAAACCTCTAAATGATGAGTTCAACCCATTTGCTCGCCAACTCAAGCCTCTCTAAAGTGAGGCCTCTCTAAAGACTTACTCATTCTCTGAAGAAGATCCCACTCCTCTTGCAGGAAAGCTCCGTAGTGACCTGTGATAAAATAGCACACAACAGGCTTGTACAGCAGAGTGGGATTCTGAAGGACATGGCTTTCATAACTGTTCACATAGAGAGATCCAGACACTCACATGCCTCACTGAAACATGGTTGCTCTGTCCTGCCCCAACTGGAAGAGTCGGATCATTCTGTTCCCTGTGCCACCCTAAATTTACAGGATAAACAACAAATCCCCACACCCTTCTATCACTGTGACTCCCTAGACTGGTGAGTTGACACTGGCAGCTAAAAGTCCAGCTCTCAGGGGTTTATATCATGTGTTTAAAAATTTCTTTCAGGATAAAAACTGCTCAGATTGAAAGATTTCTTTGCCCTGTACACCACTGATAGTTCCTACCAGTTTTTGAAAGGTATTGCAGAAGAGGAAAGGATTTGAGGAACAAATCTCTCCTCAACATCCTAACTAATGAAATATTTTCAAATACTGGTTCTGCTTTTCAAAACAGGTATCTTTGCAATATCTTTCAGGGATTCAGCAGCTGTAATCCTTTTATAAGCTAATGTGAATAAATGTGCAAGTATCAAGGAAACAGGAGATGCTAAGTGCCTGCATGATATAATTTTAAATGCAGTTTTGCAAAATTATGCAATTTGAGCAAACAAAATCAGAAAGAAATTCAAGCTCTTGATAAAAATACTTTTTTCTGAAGGATATCCTGGACACAAGAGGTGTGACTGAAGAGAAACTGGAATTAATCATTAGTATATCTAATTTTTGCTTTAGGTATCCAAAGCATTAGCTGTTGAAGTGGTACGACCAAGCCTCCCCCACCCCCAGGCTTAATTTGGTCCTCCTGATGTTTTACTGCCAACGCTGACATTGAAACATGTCATTTCTCTGTTACCCATGGTTCAGATTTGCACATACCTCTCTTTGCAATCATTTGGGGGCAACCCAAATTCAGGTCTATGGCATCACAATAATCCTGAGCCAACAGTGCTGCTTGGACAAACACTTCAGGGTCATTGGCACAGAACTGTAAAAGGCAATGAAAAGTGGAATAATCAGGCAACAGCTTTCTTTAAGCACCAACAACACGTTACAACATAGTTCTGAAGCAACTGCTTCCTACAGAAAACAGGTATAATATGCACAGTTAACAACAGCAACCACCACTGCTCAAGAAAACAACAAATTTGTGGCACTTACCAGCTAAAGATCCTCAGCCTTCAAATGACAAAATGAGAAAGATGAGCGTTCAAGAGGCAAAGAAATATCTGCAGAATATTTCACGTGTGACACCCAAGAACAAAAGGGAACAACTCTTAAAATCCCCTTCAGAACAAATGGCTGTAGCATTCAACACATAAAGGCCGTGCAGGAGAAAAGAGTCACCTGCAGTGTCTCTGGCTCTTGAGACAACTCAAACTCTGTAGGAAGAAACAAGCACCACTGCCTCTGAAGTGAATTCACATCTGTGTGGAATGTGGAAGAGATACGCTGGGCTGTTAGAGTCAAATGTTCAGTCTTAACTTACATTTCATTTAAAGCACAGTGCAAAAATCAATTTAGTAAGAAAAATCAGGTTCATTTGAAACTGCTTTGTTGAAGAGGACAGAGCCAGGCTACTCTTTTCATTTATGCTTTTAAACAGATTTTCTAAAATTCATTATTAACAAAAACCATTACCATCACATCTTTAAATAATACGGATTTAAACTCAAACACACACGAGCAGAAAGTGCTGCTCAAACCCCACAGCACCACATAAACCATGGCTGACACCAACTCAAACCAGAAAAGGCATCTGCTTTCCCTGTGATGACCAAAGCCATGGAAAGCCTCCAACCAAGCCACATCAGTGAGGATTTTCATGCAGTGAACACAGCCTGCAGAGCAGGGGAGGGTTCAGATGTAGCTCTGCCTCATCTATTTCCACCAGTCTGTAACAAAAACCCATGCCTGCCCAGAAATATTGCAGACCTCAGCAAGGATTGCTGTACCAGGTCAATCCAAAGACTAATCCAGTCCATTCCGTGCCTTATGCCCAGCAGTAGCCTGTGGAAAAAGGATAATGCAGCAAGCTCACAGAAACTGTCCGGCTCACCCAGAACACATAGCTTACTGAGCCAAAAGACTTGTACCTTTCTAAGACTATTTAAATTTCAGCTAGCTGTATTTTTCTGTGGCAAAAGAAACTACCTCCCACAGCAAAAAGAGAATATATAAAATTGCACTGAGGCAGACCAAGGGTCCCTCTCATCCTGCTCTGATAATGGCCAACAGTAGATGCCAAAGGAACAGTAGAAGCTGGAAAGCATATTCAAGGACTTTGGAAGCAGAAGTGTTTTCTGCTCTATTGACCCTCAGCATAGCTTTCTTCATTTGATTTCTAAAATAACATAATCTTTCAGCATCCAGTACATCCCATGGTAATGAATTTTGCAGTTATTACTGTCAATATCTTACTCAACACTCTTGTTTCTCATTCATCATCTTCTAGCCAGCTGTACTTTCATAGACTTCTCTCAACTCTCTCCTCAGTTCGGAGAGAAGCTTCTCTTCCAGGGCTAAAAGTCCTCATTCATTTAGTTGCTCCACATGTGGAAACCATGTTATTCTTCTGCTCATGCCAACTTGTCTTTCCCTGCATTGTTCTCTAGTTCTGCAGGCCCTCTTTGGGACAGAGCGAAGTACCTGAACCTCACGCATTACTCAAGACCAGAAGTAACACAAGTTTAAGGATGTGTCCTGTCCCCCTTGCATCTTTCTTCTACAGCTAAGCACTGAGCTCATGATTTCAGATGGCTACTCAAAAACCTGTGACCCTCCCTGAGAGGTATCAGATCTGGAACAACCCTTGATTCAGGAAGACCAGCTGCAATCACCTCTGAAGGTGAGGTAGAGAGGGCTGACACCGTATGAGAAGTCTAGTACTCCAGGCTCCTGCAGTTAAGATGCCAAATTACAGAATCAGTGAATGATTTGGGTTGGAAGGGGCCTTTAAAGCCAGCTTGGGACATTCTATGATTCTATGACACCTTCAACTAGATCAGGCTGCCCAGAGCCTCTATGCTAGACAAGGGATTATCAGAAAATCACACTTATCTTCATGAACCAAGTACTGTTAGCAGGAAAGAAAATTAAATTTCTGTCACCCTGTATAACCACGTCAAAATCTGCATGAGACTGACTACCTTGTAGAATCGTAGAAGGTCCTGAGTTGGAAGGGACCTACAAGGATCACAGAGTCCATCTCCTGTCCCTGCATAGGACAACCCCAACACTCACACCGTGTGTCTGAGGGTGATGTCCAAATGCTTCTGGAATACTGTCAGGCTTGGCGCTGTGACTGCTTCCCCGGGGAGCTGCCCCAGTGCTCCACCACCCTCTAAGTGAACAACCTTTTCCTAATATCCAACCTAACCCTCCCCTGGCATATCCTCCTCATTCCCTTGAGTTTTGTCACTGGCTGCCAGACAGATAATCTCAGTGTCTGCTCCTTCTCCTTCCCTTGCGAGGGAGCAGTAAACTGCGATGAGGCCTCCCCTCGGTCTCCTCTTCTTCAGGTTGAACAGACCAAGTGACTTCAGCTGCAACTCATATGACTCCCCCTCCAGAGCCTTCAACACCTTTGTGGCATCCTCTGGAGACTCTCCTGCAGCTTTAGAACCTGTGGTGCCCAAAACTGCCCCCAGTGCTGAAGGTGGGGCCCCTACAGTGCGGAGCAGAGCGGGACCATCCCCTCCCTTGCCCGGCTGGTGATGCAGGGCTGGATGTACCCCAGGACGTGGTTGCCCTCTTGGCTGTCACGGCACTGCTGTCTCGTCTCCGTGTCCCTTTACACTCAAGCGCACCTGGAAAACGTCTGGATCCGTGCAGACAGCGAGGGTGGCCGCGCCGCCTCGCTCTGCAGCGTCACCGGGAGCCCCGGGACCGCTCCCCTCCCTCCGGGCTCACGGGGCCGCGCTGCTCACCTGCACGATGAGCGGGCGGTCCTCGGCACAGGCCTCGTCGTAGAGGTTCTCGCGGCGGTAGTTGGCGTCCCTGAGGAAGACCTGTGCGTGCAGCATGGGCGTGTAGCAGAGCTGCGCGCCGTGGCGGCGGCTCAGCAGCCTCCAGGCCAGCTCGCTCTGGTCCACCATGGGCGCCACCACGTAGTGCGCGCCCCGCAGCGTCTCCCTCCAGAAGGCCTCCCCGCGCAGCTTCGGCATCGCCCGCCACTCCGGGGCCCGCACCCGCCGCTCCGGGGGTCACAGCCGCCACACGGGACCCTCACCCGAGGCGCGGAGCCGCGCGCGCTCGCGGGGCCCCGGCAGGGCTGCCGGACGGTGCCACCGCCATCCCGCTCCGGGCGGCTCCGCGGTGCCGCCGCGCAACGACCCCCCCCCGGAAACCGCGGCGCTGCCGGCAGGGACCGCGCGCGGAAGGGGCCGGGAGCGGAACCGCTTGGTTTGGAAAAGACCTTCGAGATCATCGAGTCCAAATGTACCTGCCCACTGCTAAACCAGATCCCTGAGAAACTCGTCTGCCCTCCTGTCCCATCAGTTGTTCCTTGGGAGAAGAAACCAACAGCCACCTTGCTACAGGCAGTTGTAAGGAGTGACGAGGTCTCCCCTCATCCTCCTCTTCTCCAGGATAAACAGACCCAGGTCCCTCAGCCACCCCTCGTTAAGACATTTTCCAGCCCCTTCACCAGCTCTCTGGATGTGCTCCAGCCCCTCAATGTTTCTCCTGTACTGAGGGGCCCAAAACTGAACCCAGGATTCGAGGTGTGGCCTCACCAGTGCCGAGTCCAGGGGGACAACCCCTCCCCGCTTTTGCTGCCACACCATGGCTGATCCAAGCCAGGATGCTGGTGACCTCCTTGGCCACCTGGGCCACTGCTGGTTCTTGTTCAGCTGCTGTCGAGCAGCACCCCCAGGCCCTTTTCCACTGGGGCAGTTTTCCAGCTGCTCTTCCCCAAGCCTGGAGCATTGTGTGGGGTGTTGCATCCCAAGTGCAGGACCCTGCAGGGCACCACGTGGCCCTGGGGTCTCGGACACCCCAAGGGGCAGTGGCTGCTCTTGGCCAGCGCTGCAGGCTTTGCCCCAGCCGAGTAGAGGCACGCATCAAGCCTCACTGGGGGCTTGGCAGCCCCTTGTGCCAGGAGGGGAGGTGGAACCAAAACCAACAGCACATAGCAAGAGCCCATCGAAGCAGCAGCATTCTGGGAAGTACTGAGCCTCGGGAGAAGCAGCTGCTTCTCGTCATGGGCTGCTACCCACAAACACTGATACCCCGCATCTCCACTCCAGTGTAACTGTGGTCATGGCCTTTGGGTGGAATCTTCCAAGGGAAAACTGGCAAAGCCAGCAGCAGAGCACTGAGCCTCGGCAAGGTTCCGCATTTCATCTGTCAGAGCCTGGCCATGACAGTTTAAGTTCACTGTCACACCTGTGTTTCTGTCCCCTCCTCAGTTTCTAGAGTTCATGGCAAGAAACAGCTCAGATTTAAGCTCTTCTGATATTTTTCTACAATTTTCAGCTGCCTTCCAGACACCTAAACAACTGGTTCTGCTATTTTAACTACCCAGCCTCTTCCTCCCTCCTCATTTCCTTTTCCCTTAGGCAGCTGCTCCAGGGTCATTTACTTTTCTGCCTTTTGACCCTTTTGGTGTGTGATCTTCAGTTATGGAAACTCAACCAATGACAGGAGAAACAAACCCACGTCCTTTGCACTATTTTGCCTTAAAGATTTAGGGTTATACTTGACTTCCCTCTCAGCATGAGAAAGCCTCTCTAAGCATGGGTGCCTGGTAATGCTGTTTAAAGGTCATCAGTTCTGTTAAACTGTGACCCTCCTTGCATTTTTTTAGCTAACATCTATGATTCTGTGACTTCTTTCCCCTCAGGAAGTGGTGGAAAGGAAAATAGCTTTAATGATGATAACTATGTGTCTATGTTCTGCATGTTATTCTACAATTAAGACTACACTGCAAATTTTAGGTATACTGCTCATCATTTCAGAGCAGTGATGTGACTTTGTGAGCCAAAATAAGGGTGTAGGGCCAAGAGGGGACTGTGTTACAGCCTCGAGATTAAGACCAGGACAGTGTAGAGAAGCCTGGGAGAAGTTAGCTGAAAGGAGGATGGAAAGCGACTCACACTTCAGTTTCACATAGAACGGTGGGTGTGAACAACTTGGCTTGTGCCCTTTGTCTTCTCAAAAGAAGCAACTTCACTGTTTTATACTGCATTAAGGCATTACTGTTCCACCTAAGCCTATCTAATGGACTATTGAGAAACAGCAAGCAGTACCAGCTCTAATAAGGTTTTTATTTTTGGCACACTGTATTCAGCAGCCAGTTACATGATGTGTTACAGGGAAGCAGCTCATAATTAGACAGTTAGGGGGGGAAAAAAACAAAACCAAAACAACCTTCTGCTTTTCAAACAACAACCACAAGACCATTGAGAGCATATAGGCTATAAGCAATTCTTGGGGAACTTCTGTTACTAAACCAGTATTGTCAAACTTTACTTAGATGAGACCATACACATTTATGTTTATACAGAGAACTTGGCCAACTGCTGCTTTGACAGTTGGAACAGCTTAGTCCTTGCTCCCTCCATACAGCCCATTCAGACTCGTTAGACATTTCAGCACCTATTGTACCTGTCTGCTTGAAGTTCAATTACTCCTTTTTTCCTTCGACTAGCACAAAGGCAAGTAGTTTATTCAGGCTCACTAGAACTGCTAGTAGGTAAATTTAAAACCAACCAATCTGTCCACATTTTGTTTTATGTAGTGTCCTATTCTCAGATATGCATGGAATGGCAATAATGAAATCCCATAGTATGCACACATGCCCAATTCACACAGCCACTCTTCAGTATTAGATTCCTTGCAGCTGTAAGTCACCTCACCCTCATACATTGCCTGCTTTTCTCCTTCTGCTATCACCCAGCCAGCCATCGTACCTAACAACATAACAGCATTTATACCCTTTGCCTATCTCACACTCCCACTGACCCTGAGGTAGATGGGATCAGTCTCATTTTACAGATGTGGAAACCAAAGCAGCAGCGTTAACGACTTGTCCAAAATTGCAACGATGGAAGGCAGAATTAGAATTTGAGAGCTTCCACTTCAGTCTTGTGGGTGTGTAGTTTGGTTGGGTCTAAGGTACCAAAATCATGGCAACAAGAAGCCATGCTCCAGATTATTAAGTGTTCTTTATTATTGTTATTATTTCTACAGATTCCAAATCAGATATGCCAGCAGCAGTTTTTGCTTTATACCAAGAAATGAGAGATTCCAGACTAAACACAGGATTAAGAAATGGTGGTAGAGAGCAAGAAAAAAAAAGTCAACCAGTGATCAATTCTGTTTAATACTAGGAAAGCAGAAAACACTTTTCAGACCAAAAAGTATTAAAAAAAGGAAAAAAAAAGAAAAAGAAAAAAGAAAAAGAAAAAAGAACAAGATTTATTTTGGAAATACTTGAAGTTGACATTATGTTGGTTTTATTTCAGATTTCACAAAAGAAATAAGTTATAAAACTAAAACCAGTTAACCCAGCCACTATCAACAGAGGGTGGTATAAAAGCAAAAGACCTTAGTCAGAACCTGCAGTGAGGAACCACCCATTTCCAACACCAGAATGCTCCTGTACTAATAGGATACCTCACTGGGTGATGAAGGTGGAGAGAACTGGGGTCTCACAGCAGTTCCTAGGCACAATAGCTCCTCCTAGTTGGTGCTTCGCTGCTACCCAGGTCTCCTCTGTATCATAAGTGTAGCAAGGATTTACTGATTTCGAAAGGACAAATCCAGCATAGCAAAGGCAAGATTTTTAATTGAATTTCATGCATGTTTCCTTTTAAAAAGTACTGTATCTTAAAATCACACCATCAAACTGATTACTTAGCTAATTTACGTGGGATCTCCAGTCTCATTACTGAAAGGAACACACAAGGCTCAAGCTGTGCTAAATAAAATACACAAGGGCTTTGTGTAGATGCTGGTATGTTTGCCTGTGCTTTGGTTATGGGAGAGCAAGGGTAGGAGCATTTCTTCAGTTATTGTTGAAGAATTCTATTTCCTACCCCGTTCCAAATGTCTGGTTGGGTGGAAAGACTGGAGAAGGGAGGGAATAAGGTAAAGCAATAGCCTTAATGCTTTACTAAGGTTCTGATACAGCACAGAACCTTGCACAAATATAAACAAAGTACCTGCCTAGGGACATCTCTGCCTGCCTGTTTTATCATGCCCAAGTGAAGGCTGTTCAATACACAGTAGCATCTGTCAAACCATCCTCCTCAAAAAGAGTGCATGATGGCAAGCACTATTCCTTCTACTTTTTCCTTTCTGGGCAGGGTAGGGCAGTATTAAAAAGGAAAGAATAAAAACAACAAACAAAACAAAACAGACTGTTCCAAAGATGCACTTTGGTTTAACGAATGGGCCACTTCCCCTTGTAGAATAAGTGTTCCCCTCCAAAAAAAAAGGAATGTTTCTTTTCTCCTATAACCCACGATAAATAACTAAGTAAGAAGTCTCTGGTTTGACACAATAAATACTTAGAATACATCAAATTAAAAAAATATAGTTACAAAAGCCTCAATGGAATTCTCCTTCTGACCTAACTACAGACAGATTCTTCACAGACAAAAGGTATCTCCGAAATCAGCTGCAGCTCCCCTCCCTGCTCACTGGGCTTGGTCAACAAGTGCTATCACACACCCTTTGGAATACTGTTAAGACAAAAACAATATAGAGCACAAGAAATCTACTCCTAAATTTGTTTTTCATACTGCCAAGGGTGTAGGAAGCAGCCATTGGTGGGGAACCCTCATAGCAGTGCATAGTGACAGAGTCACAGCACTAGAGTAACACGGAAGGGATACAAGGGGACAAGAAAGCACAGGAAGGGAAAGAGGAGAGAGAGAGAGAACCCTTAAAAGCTGGGAAAGGAAAATATGAGTGAGAGACACAGAGGAAGAGACCAATCAAGTTCAGCTGGACTTCCCAGTTCTGGCAGCAGAGCAGATGAGATGTTGAACAACAAGAAGAGTTCCTTTGGGTCTGTCGTAACAAGGAATGTTGGCATTTTCTTCACCGTTGACAGTAAGTAAGCAGAAGTTAACCCTCTCTGACACTGACACGTGGTTCTGCCAGTGAGCTGTGGATGATCCCAACAATTGACTCAACGCCATCTCCTTCCAATAAGGTGTTGTGATCCCCATCAACCATATGGACAGATATTTTCCCATCGCACACCTGCACAGATGCAAAAAAAAAGCAAAGCTTTACATTCACAGTTTACAGCCTGGTTGGGTTGGGTTCATCACCTGAAGTTATTCATAGTTTACACTGCTGTCTATATCAAACTCAGTTGAAAAACAACACCAGTTTTACTCTGATACATTTTCATAGATCAACTACAGGCCATTGTTTGGAACCAGAGTTTCAAAGCACAATAGTCTGTCAGCCTGGCAGGTGATGCTTTCAAATATAAGCTAGGCAGGAAGCCTGCCAATCTACTGCTAAGAGTAATTTACCTACAGTATCAAAGAATGAATAATAAAGGAGCTTCTTCTAAGCTGCCCTTAAGAAAACCAAGTAACGCTTCCCTCCACCTAATCTTTCTCCCACCACTATGAGTCTTCCTTTAAGGTCATTACATAACTTTAACACACAAGTTAGCTTGGAATCAATAATGAACGTAAATTGACGTCTGAAGGCACAGGAGATGCCAGAAGCAGGAAAGCAATTCTGAAAATTGCTTCCTTTTCTCTGGTACCTATACCATAATGTAAGACACTTAACCCTTTTATGTGAACAGAGGCTAAAGAACAGGGACCTTATCTGGACTATAGGTTGAAAACCTAAGTTTTTTAGGCCTACAAGAAACCCAGATGGTAACTTCTAACTGAGCCACAAAAGGTAGCTACAAAAAGCCACCTCTATTGTCAGAAGGCTGACACTTGCTTTTCAAAAGTCTGCCCTCACGTAGTGGACAAACTTCAGGGGTCAACAGTGAAAGAAGGAGACTAAACATTACTTCTGTTAGTCTCTTAACATTTTTATTATCAAAAGTTTAGATAAAGAGCTGTAAGAATTAGCTATGAAAACATTTACGTATCCAATATTACCCAATATAAGGGGCTAGACCTTCTCCTGGCCCTCACTATCCTAAGAAAATGCCTGGAACCAATCAACTCATTTGCTTTTTTAGTTCTTTTCAGAGCATGGCAGCTGCAGAATGATAATTTCTTTCAAGTTGGTTTCACCCCTTCTCCCTCAGTAAGGATGATTTTCCATGCTTATCTTTTGTTTCTCCAAACATCAGGAGAACCTCAACAGTTACCAGTGGGCCTGAGACTGACCTCTGAGAGCCTGTAGTCTCCACCTAGCCCTTCTTCATATTCATTGCGAGCCTTCACCCGCATCAGTGTCACATTCCCATGATACTTGGACTCTGGTATATACTTGTCAGCAGCCTTCAGTTTATAGTAATAGGAAGTAGCAGCAAAGCTGAGTTCTTCACGACTGATGTTTGTATGAACCTGAGTTATCAGGTCTGCAGTAGCATTCACACGAGCCTCCAGATCTTCCAACGGCAGAAGAGCCTCCAGCAGCTGGAAATATTAACATTTTTTCCCATTAGCCTCAAAATCTGACAAATTCTCTGTTAAACAAAAAAAACCCACAACCACCCCTCCGTGCAACATAACAAAAGAAATATTACCTTATTGTATTCAATGCCTGTAAATTGCTGAACAAAGACAGACAATGCTTCAGTCTCTATTGCAGCCTCATCTCGCTCATTCAGAAATGCTCTGTAGCTCTGGGGAAAAAAAAAGAATAAAATGTGAATGTGAGAGGGATATGACTGATCTAGAACTTTGGATAAAAACAATTATAGAGCAGAGGGCTTTGAAATTGGAAAAAGAGAGAGGCTGGGGGAAGAATGAAAAAAGGTAGACTGAAGCTTGGGATGGGGTAGGAGAGGAAGATCCCTTGAGGACACATTAGAAAGCAAATCCACCAATGGAAATTGCCAAGAGCTTAGTATTCACTCAAAAGTATGATAGAAAGGGAAAGAAAGGTTTCCGAGCACCCCTATACAAAGATCTTGTCTTGTAGGCTCAGGAGCTCCTAGAAGACATTCTAACATGATGATTTACCATACCAAAAGCAACCTTTGTGTCCCAGCCCTTGTCAGTTAGTGAAGCCCACTGTCCATATGCTTCCAAACCTTAAGCCATCCCTAAGCATCCACTACCTACAGCTGCCTCCCAACTTCCTTATGAAGAAAAGTCTGCCAGCTTTTCAGATGGGTCATATCTTGAAGAGTAAGCTCCAAGAACATGAGCCTCAGTGACACAGGATAATCCTCAGACAGAAGATCTTCTTTGTATCTCTTACCTGAGTGTATGCTGCCACAAAAGAATGGGACCCATCAAAGAGGAACAGACTGTTAAGGGCATGGGAAGCATTTTGTTGTGCTTGCAGCTGGGAACACATTTCAAAGGCTACACAGGCACCAAAAGAATATCCAGCAATGCGGTAAGGTCCTTCAGGCTGTATCTGCTTCATACAGTCAATGTAATAGGATGCCAGGGTCTGTATGCTGTCCAAGGGAGCAGCTAGAACACAAAAGCAAGTTTGTTCCTAACTCTGGTGAAAAGACACTGGCATAGACAATTACATTTTCATAAGCTCAGAAATAGTCCTGTCAGAAACCTGTCAGGTTATTCTGAAGGTAAGTTTTCTCAATTGTAGTTAGCATCTCACATTTTGGAAAAGGAAGAGTAATGTTCCTGCTTTCCAAAGATGGGTAGAACAGCACTTTCTCTTGCATGCTTATTTGCTGGCAGGATCTCAATAGGATATCCAATTGTTCCATTTCTCCATACATAAGCTCTTCAGTCTAACCTAGCACTTCTCTCTTTACCTGGGGATGTTTGACACTACCCCATGCAGACCATAGGCATTAATAATTGATGCTTCAAGTTTAGCATTCAGAAAGCTTTGTTTCTCTATAAGGCAACTACAATTCAGAATGTTGTTTTACAAATTCAGGATGCTGAAGAACTGAGATACCTTTTGTGCACTGGAACCCATAGCAGGGTATATGAAGTTTGGAGGCGAGAGTGTAGAAAACTGCAATGGATCCTTCAATGGGGTGAATAAGGAAAAGAGGACGCTCTGTGCTCTGAACATCGTTGAGACGGGTGATCGTTGGCCCTTCTGGGTTCACCAACAAGTTGTTCAAATTTAGTTTTGGAGGTTCACTCAAGCCCGTCGTCACCATTTGGGATGGCTTTAGTTCTTTAAAGGGAAGCACACCAGAACAACACAATTGGATTCAGGATTAGTCTTGGCCACAGAGCCACAGTCCTAAAGGAGAATCTCAGGGCTGCTCTGGACTGGCCCACTAAATCATCAGGGCACAGACACAGGGACAGTCCTCTTGTCAGCCACCACATATACTTCTAGCTTACAGTAAGCATGAAATTACATTGTTTATTCCTCAGACAGGTAAAAGGTCTCAAATTACATCCTGCATGCAGCTGCATAAGAGTACTCATGCAGGTAGACACTAGCCATGCACACAGAACTGATGGGTCTGACCCAATGGTTAATGCACTTCAGCTACACGGCTGTCACTTAAAAGCGTTTCAGCTATAACCTTATTTCATGATATGATGGAAGACTTACATCACTAGAGAGGAAAGCAATGGCTTAGGAGCTCAATTGTTTGGACTCAGGTGACTGGTAGCAACCCTGATGCAGACATCATACCTTCAGCTCTCCCAGACTTGGAGGAAAGTTCACGCAGTTTGTTGATTGTAAGGAGTCGAATTTCCCTCATGGTCATAACGATGTCATAGTCTCTCTCCAGTGTCTGGCGCACCTCTACACCCATCAAGGAATCCAGGCCCAAGTCTGCCAAGGAAGTCTCAGGATTCAGAGCACTCACATCACGTATACCTGAGAACAAACAGAGCACGTTAGCAAGAGGCGAATTCCTTTTCAGCTCTAGGCCTCTTTTGCAGTCTTCTCAGCTTCCTTCCTTCTCCTAAAACCTGAATAAACTGCAGCCTCAGAGAATTACCTTTCGTGATCATCTAATGCTTTCACAAGTCACCTCTTCTATAATCCACACCTGGTCATATGGGATCTAATCTTTAGAGCACATGTTAAATGTGCACGGCTTTATGACAGGGGATAAATCAGTCCCAGCTAAACAGCTGTGAACTCTGTCACTCAGCTCTAGACCAAGTTCAGAACATCCAGACAGGGGAATTCCACATACTGGAGGCTGTAACTGAAACTTGCAGTCCTAGTCATAATGCAACTAATCCTCAACTGCAACATAAGATGAACCAGTTATGAGTGTCAACGATGGTTGACAGCAACACTTGATGTCTATCACATTGAGAAGATGTTTCCTCTGGTCTTCACCACCTCTTCCCCTTCAGTTTTCACACTGTTTAAGTCTCTAACCCCATCTTTACCTATGAAAGAGTTCTTGTAACAACACTTGCATCCATAGTTCTTCCTCCTCTCCTCTGCCTTGTGCTGCCCCATGTTGCCATCCTTCCCATCAAGGCTTCTTACTCGCTTCTCCTTTTGTTGTCTTCACACACTCTCTCCTTCCCAACTAAGCCTACACTTGGTACAATTCCCCAGACACTTTTCTATGACTTCCAAAAACCATGTCTGTTCCCTCAGGTCAGAGTTGCTGTCAGTTACTGCACACAATTCCCAAGTAATACTCAGGAGTCTCTTAAATTTTGCCATAAAACAAGGAATTAGTACACACTTCTGTCTGCAAAAGAGACAATTGAAGTGGGACAGAGTAGAGCTGAACACATACCCAGGATATTAGCAATAGCTTCTACAAGATCCCGCTGACTGCCTCCTTCAGTTTTCACAGAGACTTTCTCTGCCAGGACAAAACTGGACATGACAGGATGAGGTTGATTCAGGAAGACATCGAGCACCTCCAGACATGAGCTGATTTGCTGGGGAACGGTTCCTCCAACCACAACGTCTTTGTTTCCCATTGTCTTCACAAGGACACCCACATCACCAATGGCTCCCCATTGGATTGCCAATCCTAGAGAAGAAATCAGAAGAACTAACTAAAAGCACACAGCAGCAACCAAAGAAAGTAAAAAGCAGCTAAGGCCTGAATTTCCTTTGTAGTGTTAAATGGTCAGTGTTCGTTCACAAGAATGACTCAGGGTAACAGCTAAGAGAGGAAACAGCCTTCAAACGTTATTGTTTCTGATGAGCTGATTCTCCTCTGGATGTTTGGTGGGATAGATTACTCTGTGCAGAGTAGAAGTCACCTTACCTGGGAGTCCATCATGTTGTCGCTGCTCACAGATACGTTCCATGGTAGAATTGGCAAAGCCGTAATTACTTTGCCCAGCATTTCCTCTTCCACAGCTTACAGAGGAGAACACAACAAAATAGTCCAAGTTTGGACACTTCTTACGAGACACCCTTGAAGGAGAGCAGCAGAGAGAAACTCCATCAGAAAAACCTGCTAAATGTGTATTACTATGGAAGGCTAGTGCAAGACTAGAACAGCTAAGTGTGACTGGCTCTGTGACCATAATCACAGTTCATATTTGTCCCTTCTACAGACACTTACTGGTCCAAATGAAGCGTGCCTGAGTACTTGGGCTTGTTTACCTCCCAGAACAGTTCCGGGGTCTGATTTTCAATCATGCCATCTCTAAGGACCTATTGGGGAGGCGAGAGAACAGAAAAAACCCATGCAGTTTCACTATCTCCAGTTTCTCAGTTGAAATTTGCTACATGGTTTGAGATATGAGATCACTAAAAATGCATTTTTGTAACTTTACAGTACAGACATATCCTGGATGTCCTGAAATATGACAAGGACTGTGGGGCTTTTGACAAGTCTGCTTTTTTCAGTACTGCCACTTGCAAGTCCTGTGCAGCACTTCTCTTGTCCTCAGGGAACTTGGGCAACATTCACCCTATCTCAGAACTAAGCTTGCTGGCCAATACTGTTGCTTTCCAGGTCAAGGGGCCAGATCTGTAAGACTTTAGTCACCAGGTAAGGCCAAAGCAAAGTGTCTTTTGAAACACAGAGGCAATCTAAAACTGTATGAAGCCTGGCTGCCTTCAGTAAAAAAGCCACTTGAATAGCTACTTTTTCTTATAAGTCCTAAACATTTTTGCCACTTACCACAGCCAAATTAAAGATGCCTCCAACTGGGCCAAGCTGCATAGCTTCATCTATCAATAGCTGTGTTCCTTCTAGCGTTGCAACATCTCTGGAAGATACCAACACTTGGATTCCCAGTGCCTTCCACTCTTCAACACGTTTAGCCTGGTAGCCTACAAAAAAGGCAAACAGTGCCTGGGATGAAGCATTCAAGCCATAAGGCTTTGTTTAACTAACTCTTTATGCCTTTCTGACAGGACAGGGATTGAATAGCTACATAATTCTGGATTCAGCTACAAAAGGAAAACTGGACAAAACTTGAATAACATAGAAATCACTTGAGTTTCAGAAATATTCTAAAGAGATCAAAAGTGGAGAACAGAGCGAGGAGAATGTAAGGGGAAAAAAAGTACAACAGTGAAGTGCAATTAGTAAGAATTTGGGTATTGGGACAGGAAAGAATAGCTAGATTAGAGCAAGGCAACGCATGATGGTAGCACAATCAAAACCTGCAAAGTAGAAGTGTTTCATCCATGTATTTGCACAAGGGTGCAATTGTGATCTTTTCAAGAAAGACGGTAGTCTGTAGAGACAGAGAAGTTTTCTGGAAGACCAGATTTGTATAAGGAACCACTGAAGACTACCAGTGATAAGAAGTCTCAATGCCGTGATTGTAATCAAACTAGTGGCTTAAAGCAGAGTAAAAATGCTTACTGATGCTATCAGATAGGAGGGCACAATTTTACAGTTGAGCTCAGCTATCCGAAGGAGCAAGAGCAACATCCACACATTTAACAATGAGGGACAGAGTACATTTAGCAAGGAGTTTAAAGGCTTTTCCTTGTGGCATGTGATCCAATGTGCTAACAGCCACTGGACAAGTCAGAAGTAGCTGGACACAGACTTTGTGGAAGGGATGAAGGTAAAAGTAAGGCTGCAGAAAAAATCCTGGGTAAGGCAGAAAGTGGATTGATAGAATTAAGCAGCCTACAAAGAGGAAGTCAGAAATGAGGTGAAGTTCAAATCTATTTCCTCCTTTATTCTAAAGGGAACAACAGCTTGTTTGAAGTGAGAGAATATATATATGAAAGGAAGGAAAAAGACATCAAGATGTTATTATTTGTTGAAAGGATGCGTAAAAATGAAGAGCAACTACAAATTGAGGTCTGCTGAAAGGCAGTCACGTTCCCTGTTCCTTTTCAGTTTTCACTTACCCGTTCGTATGCCGGAACGAGATGTCAGTATAAGCTTCTGTGCCCCTCTCTCAACAAGCCACTGCGCCAGCTCAAGCCCAAATCCTCCCAGGCCCCCTGTGATGATGTAAGACTTAGTAGGTGGACAGGCGGTTCGAGAGACGGCTGAGATTTTAACTGGTTCAGACTTTCTTAAAGGATATTCCTTTTCTTCTCCTCGGACCTTCGCCCCAACAAAAAAAATAGGAAAAAAAAGAGAAAAAGAAAAAGCAGTTAAGGTTGGATGCACAGTGCATTTCTTATCTTGCCATGCTAAGCTCCTCCAGCAAATGGAAATGAACCTTGTAGAAACAGTGACAGACTTGACCGTTAGATACATTACAATGTCAGCAGCAGAACCAATAACACTGTGCTGTCCTGGTTATACAACTGCAACTTGAACTGGATCAAAACATCCAATGAAGTCACCTTCAGAGGATGACAAATGCAAAGACTCCAAGTCATCATCTCATTACCTGGATCATAACTTTGCCAATATGTTTTCCTTGTGCCATGAACCTGAAGGCAGCTTCTACCTCTTCTTTGTCGAAGACTGTAGTCTTCAGGGGCTTTACCACACCATCTTTTATGCCTTTCAAAAACAATTCTGATACTACGACCCAGTCTTCATTTCCACCCTCAAAGATTGCATCTAGTAGGATTCCATGGAATGCCACATTCTTGAGGAAGAGCGCCATTCCTAGAAAAAGCAACTTCATTATCACCTGATACTGCTGACATTTCAAGACAGAGTCTATCTCCTGCTTCAGAAACATTTCTTTGTAGGTCAGAAGTCAAAGACTGAGTAAAGCAGTTACTAGTTACTAGAATTCTACATTTTTCAAACTCATTCTTGCACGTACTCTCTAAATGTTTTATTAATAAAGTTGTTCTATTACAAGAGTTATCAGTTTAACAGAAACTCCACTCAAAAAACTGTGTGGGAACAGGAACAAGAGGACAAGGTATAACATGGTCGGTCTGATATTATAAAGAACACAGTATTTCTAGTGACAGCTGAGACAGACTCACAGAGGAGCTAAAATCCCACGTAATTCCTGTCCATTTCCACAGGAAACCCTTCCTCGTAGGAAAGTTTCCATGCTGCTAGGATGTTTTGAAATTTAATTACAATAAGAAAAAAAGACTGTCAACACTTGCTGTGTCCAACCATTCTACAACAGAACATTCTTGTCACTTTTCACTAACACATCAGATTATAACATTTGGTTGTTTGCCCATCCATGAGAAATCAGGCTAACCTTGTCCCTGTGCCACAAAAAACTCGGAGGCGCTACTGACACTCTTGAAGGACAAGGGGACTTGTAGAAGGGTCTGGATAGACTGGAATGGCATGAAATTTAGCAAAAACAAATGCCAGATTCCACACCTGAGACCAAGTAATGCCAGATGTAAGTATAAACTGGGAGAGCAGTGGCTGGAGAGCAGCCCTGCAAACAAGGATCTGGGAGTGCTGGTTGGCAGCAGGCTCAACAGGAGCCAGCAGTGCTCTGGCCACTGAGAGGGCAAACTGCACCCTGGGGTGGAAACAGTAGAACCAGAGAGGGGATTATCTCGCTGTCTTCAACATCATTGTGGCCTCACCTTAAGCACCATGTGCAGTGCTGGGCCCCTCACTTTAAAAAGGATGTGAAGTTACTTGAATGTTTGCAGATCAGAACAAGGAAGCTGGTTACAGGATCAGAAGGTACGTCCTGTGAGGAGCAGCTGAGGACTCTGGGTTTGTCTTGTTTGGAGAAAAGGAGGCTGAAGAGTGACCTCACTGCTCTCTACAGCTTCCTGAGAAGGGGGCACAGAGGGAGGTGCTGATCTCTGCTGATCTCCTCTCCCTAACATCCAGTGACAGGACATGTGGAAACGGCTCAAAGCTGTGTCAGGGGAGGCTTGGAGTATTAGGAAATACTTCTTTAGGGAAAGGGTGGCCAAGCACTGGAACAGACATCCTAGAGAGATGGTTGATGCACCATGCCTGTCAGCGTTTAAGAGGCATTTGGAAAATGCCCTTAAATAACATGCTTACATTTCTGAGCAGCCAATTAGACTATATGATCATTGCAGGCCACTTGCAATAGAATTACCATATTCTATTCAAAATGGTGCAGATATTTACTGAAAACACTCAAGATCAGATTCTCTGTAATTGTCTGAAAAATTCCAATTACTTTCACTCTACAAGTGATCCAACTTACCCAGAACGGAGGGCAAAACTGCAGCTTGTGCAGCTATGAACTTCATTTGCCAAGTTTCACAGTGCACTCATCTATTACAAATGGATATGTTACATCCCAAAAAGTTTATAAGTCTCACAGATCTATGATACCCATAGCAGAAAACAGCACCACATAAAATGAATGCTGCTTCTTGCTACTCTCCTATCCAAACACCTTGCAGGCAACATATCCTACGCAGATTCTAAAGACAAACTTTAAGGAAAACAATTATTTTGCATGTTTTTTGCGGGTTTCCAGAAAAATGCTGAGTATCATGTTCAATGAGGTATTTGTTGAAAAGACTACATAAGGTGTGATAAAAGTGAAACTCCAGCTAAAAGCTTTTCTAAATTTGAAGATTAGTTTGTGTGAAGACAGTATATAGGTTGTGCTCTCGTGCTTTCTCAAACCTAATGAGATGTATTTCCTGACACACCATCTTACCAAGCTGACTGTTGTTAGACAGATCAAATTTGCCTATTTCCAAAAAGCGCCCATGTCGAGCAAGACAACGCAAACTGGCCTGGAGCTTCTCTTCTGCCAAGGAATTTAACACGAGGTTGACACCTGCAACGAAAAGGAGAAGAAACTATTTAATAAACTCAACTCTGCTGAGAGCCCAATTCTGTTTTCTTGTGACACATTTTGTCTTTAGAAAGTGCCACCACATAAGCAGCAGCATACTTGATAAGAGAAGAAAGAACAGTCCTTGACGTTACCTTTTCCTTTGGTAACTCGCAGTATGTGCTGCTCAAAGTCAGTGCTTCGGGAGCTGGCAAAGCTATCAGCATCCAGCTGTGGGAATCTTGCTTGGAGATACTCGCGTTTTTCAGTGGAGCCTGGATACAGATGATAGGTTGAGTGATTCCAGCACTTGTACATAAAGTTTGTTTTTGTTTTGTTTTTTTCTTTTATGATGAAACAGCCCATTTTCAGCCACACATCTTTTCCTAAGGACTGTAAGTCTGAACAGCCATGGAGCACTTGCTTTGAAGCTCTCAGGCTCTCAAACTGTCAAATCTCAGAAAGAAGGCTGCCCAGTTGTTACTGCCCATCTATGAGATAGAGCAAGGACCAGAAAGGACCAAGCCTTACAATGGATGCACACTCTTTGGCCACATCACCGAATTGAAAGTGAAGAAGTCTTGATCTTCTTCTGAACTTTTGATTATATGGCATAAAGAGGTAGATAAATTTGTCTGTGTCGTGGAAGTCTGAAGCACATAGTCAGTAGCTCTATTTACCATGTATCTGGTTCTCAGTCTAGAAACTAGATCAATGTGACCATATTGGATGAAGAAGTATGTATGTAAACATGCATTTTTATACAGAAACACAAGCATGTACACACACATTTCTTGTATCTGTTTTATATATATATATAAAAATATATTAAAAAGTATAAAATACATTGCCCCCCATAACATGGGCCCTCAGTACTCACCTACAGTGGCAAAGACGCGGCAGCCCATGCTCAGGGCAATGGCAATGGCTGCTTGGCCCACACCACCTGAGCCAGAGTGAATAAGGATACTCTCACCCTTCTTCATACCACCTCGGACCACCAAAGCATAATAAGCAGTGGCATAAACCACAGGCACAGAAGCTGCTTCTTCCAGAGTCCTGAGGAAGAAAGTGAAAGAAAGAAGAGATCTTTAGTTTTGGAAAGACTATTAGATTATCCTGATGAAATCTACTTTTCTGCAATGAAAAGGCTGAGCTGCTGAGATAGACCAAAAAGTATAAATGGTTCTCAGTTATATAGCAGACTACCATGGCTGCAGAGCACAACCAGGAGTTTCATCCTTCTGCAAAAGTATTTTAGTAACTAGCCAGTAACACAACCAACACCAAAATCCCAGTGGGTACTGAAACGCATAGAGCTAAGAGCTCGAAGAAAGAGACAAGAATCTTTTAACAAGCCACTGTCAAAAAACAGAGCTCAACTCCTGCAGCAAATCTAAACCAAATCCTACAGCTGCTCATGAGACTATAGCTCTGTTATTTCCCAGAAGGAAATCTACCCATTACGTGGTACTCTGTTCTCATCAGGGCTGCCAGGAGCAAGCAGGAAGGCAAATCTTAACCACATACACAAACCAGATAACAGAAGTTGACCTACCAGTTTTCAGGCACCTCCCATAGAAACCTCTTTTCACAGTCTACCACTGTAGCCAGCCCCTTTGCTGGCAGCAATCCCATCACCCTTCTTCCAGACAGGTCCCGTCCTGAGAACTCCATGCCCAGCATACACTGCTGCAAAGCCCAGTTACCTGAAAGAATGCAAACATTTTAAAATTAATTTCTCTTCCAAAATTCCTGGCCAAGCATTTACTACAGCAACAGTCCCTGAAAGCTGGAACTCCAGACACAGATATCTGTTGGGATTTGTCTACTATGTACACAGTTCATAAGTCACACTCTAAAGAACAGGAGTAGCAGAGAAGGACTTGGTTTTATTAAATCTTTGTATTTATCTTTGATTAATTACTTTAGTTTCCACTTTTCACCTGAGACATTTAATGGAAACACCTTGTTTCAGAAGCAATTCTGATTGTCTTTGAAAAAGAACGATACCTGAACTGGAAAGAATGATCACAACAAAACCAACTTTACTGCTAAACCTTAATTTTTGCAAACACCCATTTTAGGCAGAAACTAATCCCAGCCATGGAGGGAAACCTGCCCTAGTCAAGTCACCCATAAGAACCTCCCAATTCAGTTTTTACATGTTCTGCTCCTCCTCCTTTCAATAGGCCTTTAAAATTACTCAGACATTACATCAATCCTTAACTTCCTATGAGGTAAGATATTATCACCTCCGTTTTTGTAGGCAAGGGATTACTTCACCCCTAAAAGCAAAGCATGTCCAGTAGCATGGCAGCATGAAACTTCCAACATTCCCAGCTTGGTACGTAACTTGCCCATCTCTGGAACCTCTGTGAAGTTGTTTCACCTCACACTTGATACCTATGCAATAGGGTTACTCATGTTTCCTCAAAGATTTATTAATTCTACCATATGAAGAGTGGGACTGAAACTGCCAAGTACAATTTATGAGTTTTTGGTCCTGCAGCAGGGCTATACTTCTTTTTCAGAAGTATGTTTTCTTGCTAAACAAAAACTGATATACACTTTAGCCAGTGCATAGCTAACATTCAGGAGATTATGTGAATAAATTCCAGACCAGTAATACATAAACACATTTTCTTCTGGTGTAATTTAACTCACCAGGGATAGCATCTGGAGAAAGCTTTCCTGTAGCCAGCATAATATCCCGGAAGTTGAGAGATGCATAATAGACTTTGCAGAGTTGAACATCGGGATTTATCGTTTGGAAATGACGAAGTGGGGAGACAATCCAATGAAGCGATGAGAGGTCTCCACGAGTCAAGACATTCACATAGGCATATTCTGTCAACTCCTGAGGTTGCGCTGCACAAGAAGGAACAATAACAATTTTATACACATTAAATATAGGCACGTGCTTTCCAGAGAGAGTAAGTTCCCTGTGCAATTGCCACCTCCTCCTCCATTTGCTCTCCAGAAAGTCTTTTCTACCCACACATCAAATAGCACAGCCCTCCTCCTACCAGACCATGCTACTGTTCACTCTGAACTGGAGCAGAATAATTCTAAATTATCTATTTAAAAATAATAATAAAAACTAATTGCAGGAACAATAGCTCCTCATTTTCTATTCCATGTCCATTCAGACTCAAGGCCCTGCACATCATCCTCAGATCTGAAAGGAGTTACCTTGCTGCAATGGGAGATGCCTGAAGGAGCCCCACGTTCCATCACGATATACATTCATCACAAGGTCATTCTGAATAATCTCCTGCATCTCCGGGCAAGAAAGACTTGTGGGTGGGACAGCTGATGAGGGCTTCAAGTTGGAAACGAATACACACCTAGAAGCCAGGAGTTGACATTTTGTTTGTTTTGCCATAGGCCTGAAAAGAAGGTGGCTAACTCAAAAATATCTCATCTCCAACTGTAACTCAAGGGCATGCTTACACACCTGATTCTGTGGCCCTCTGCTTCAAGTCGGAGGCAGTTCACCATTCCTAAAATTCCTGAGATCCCAGAGCTGGTGGCAGTCAACCATACAGGCTGCTCCGATGGGTTAGCCAAGGTCTCCTACAGGACAAACCCCAAAGTGTTTTACTAGGAACCACAGAAAGGAAACAGCTCTGGCATCCTTAAAGCAGAGATGAATAACTTCTCTTTTAAAAAAAGTAACTGAACACACACACACTCACTTCTTTTAACGTTGCTAAGTATTTCAGCATGTAATGATTTGGAAATTCAGATATCTAGGACATAGATAGACATTCTCACCTTTAAGGGTTCAACCCACTTAAAGTTGTTCTCATCTACTGGCAGAAAAATGGGGGTTTTGGCAGGGGCTGGCCGGCGACACAGGAAAATAACAGAGTCAAAGAACGATTTCTTCATGGCAACCAGATTCAGGGAGGCTTTGTTGAATAAGCTCTCCCACTGTGCCTGTCAAATCAGGTAAAACACCAGTTAACAGAAAAGTCAATTAAAAATACAAGTCACAACCGTACTTCTTGTTTGGTCTCCTCAAGGACAGCTTCACCAGGAATAACAGGCACTGCCCACCTCTTTCTTGCTTTTACTTGAAAGCTTGGCATCTATTCTGTGTTGCCTCAGCACAAACGTATATTTGGTTAACATAACAGTGTTTTATCCACGTCTAGACTATTCATTCACCCCTGAAGTGTCCTCAGAAAGCAGTAGCACAAGTATCACAAAGCCTGGTTAAGCAAGTAGCCCTACCACACAGCAGTGACCGTGCTGTCAAATCCCATAAGGTATTTCAGTATCTAACACTTAACAGTAAGGCACAGAGACAAATAGAATGTGAAGATCTCAACACAAAACAACAGAAGTAGAAAAACTGGATTTAGATGTTACCAGTCCATGTCACATAAGCACTGTCTGCAACAGAAAAATTAAAGCAGGACAGAGGAAACATGAAAAATCAAGTCACCCAAACCCTTCAGCTGCAGAGGAGTGGGGAGAAGCAACCAACCATCAGTAGGGAAGAAGCACCCCTACTCTAAAGTTACACTGAAATAGCCTTTCCGAAAGACAAGAGAATGAAAATGCATATATTGCATACGCAAGAAACACTGAGGTTCTGCTATCTGAATGAAATAAAGGTGTCTGCAGCCTCTCAGAACAAGAGCTTTTGCTTTTCATATGCCAGGTACAAAAGAGGGAACGTTTTTACAACATGAACCCTTATACCAAGGGCTAGGGACAGTGTCCCTGTCCAGAAAACCTTAAGAACTATATTAAGTCCTGCCCACTCTCACCTGTGTAGTATAATTTTCTTTAAGAGAAGGTACATTCAAACTCGCATATCTTATCCAAGGGATCTGTTACTATCAGGCTACTGACACTTATGATAGATCTAGGTTAAGTTATCAGCTTCAGTAGCATCTCACATTCATCATCTTATCCCCCTCTTCACTAAGCAAGATGCAAATTCAAAGAACTCAACCTTTAGTCTCAAATCTCCTTGAAAAAATTTTGCAGAGAGTGAAGGTCTAGAATCCAGGTCATTGCAAAATTCAAAATCCAACAATTCAGAATTATAAACAAAAAAGTTAAACTAATAGAAGCGCTACTGTCTCCTTATTCTAAAACAAGGACTGAGAAGATATAGCAAATAAAACCTGAAAGAATGCGTATGTTCCACAGAGAGGCAGTTCCCCATTCTCAGCTGCCAAGCAAAGATCATGTCCCAGTTTCCACCCCTACCCCAGCCACTCATTGTCCTCTCGTGCTAGCACTGGCATTAGTTCATCTCCATGTTACATGGGTTTGCAGATAAAAAGTGGACACCTTGCCGTCCCTGGGCTTGTTTTGCTGTATCTCCTTATGGAATCAGATAAAGCAAGGAGGAAGGGAAGCAAGAAAAAAAAAAAGTACAAGAGAAAAGTCTTCCTTTCAGGGAGCACTTCAATGTTAGAAGTTTGTAAAGTCTCACTCCCAGCAAGCAGTATCAAAATGAAGAGAGAGATTCTTAGGATACTATAGTGATAAAGCTGTCTTCCACCCAAAACCACAGCAACATTTTTTTAGCTATAAAGGAACTGTCCTGGTCAGTGTTTTCACATGGATCACATAGATACACAAATGATAATGAATAATTTTCAGTGCATTAAGGCTTTCCTTGCTGAACTCAGTTTACTCTACAAATCTAATACGTGGAAATTCCTAACTCAACTGAAGAGGTGTTTATTATATATTCCTGCAGAGGCCTTCAATGGAGAGCAATTTGAGCAATGGCTACTTAACATTCATCACAAGAGCATCTGCAAGCAACAGACTCCAGGCTATCCACCAAGAAAATACTTGTCCTTTCAGGAACCTTACCTCACTCAGGAACCTCTGTTTCTGCAGTGTATCTGGACTTAAAAGGAAGCTGACAAGTTCTCCAAGAGTTTCTCCTCTAAGAAGGGTGTGTATCAAAACAAACCCTCCTTCTTTCACTGCTGTCACCAAATTATGGAAGATTTCAGTGATGTTCCCTAGAACGCTTGAACAGTTGTACACCACCAGGTCAGCATCAGCCAGGTTTCCAGAGGGAAGGCTGGATGGATCCCACTGGCTAAAGACAACTCCAGCATCTTGTAGCTCTGTTTCGTTAACTGAAAGAGCTTCCAGGCTGCGGTCAGTGGCAATGTAGTCCAACTGCAACAAGGGCTGAGTAGTCAGAATATTTTTGACACGAGAGAACAGTCGTCCACTTCCTGCAAGAACCTGTGAAAAAAGGGAAAAGGGGAAACCAAGTTGAAACATTAACGATACCCAGAATTCTAAATGAAACAACAGAAACATGCAACCAGTTTAGTGGAGGGCCTGGAAAACTCTCGCTATGGTCCCATCCTGGGCTTCCAGCTAACCTCTATTATCTTCATCTTGTGACTAGTCATGTTCTCCACTGCCACATCCAGACAAGTCTTCAACTCTGAAGAATCTAGTAATCCATTGAGAAGAGGGTCATCCTGGAGGTGCATTTTCTCTCGAGCCATGATCTGTTGCAGCTCCGAATGGAGGTGTCCATTTGGTTCCAGTTTGCACATTTCAGCAAGGATATGCTGAAGGCCCTTCTGTACAGATGAGGGCTTTGCAGCATCCTCTGCAGTTTCCAGCCCAGGGATAACTAATTTGATGCCATGCACTGCCACTTTATCCTGTAAGTTCAGGATCAGATCTTTGGAAGAGAAGGAGAAATGAAAAAAGAGTCAGATCTTCCAAAGATTGTTCTCTTCCTCCTTGCCCCTATTTCCTATACACTCAGATCAGCACCACAAATTACAGCATCTTCTGTCATTAGCCTAGCCACAAAGACATAAATCATGTGAATCTACAGCACACGTGGATTGCACAGCAGTTGCAGGCCCCTAACAGGTAGGTTTTCTGGCAAGACAATCTAAACCCCTAAACTCACCTGTGGCAAGACTGACAGAGAGAGCAACTAACAAAACCTCCAACTGATGTAGGGAGTTGTGAAGGGGTGTAAGATTACACAGCAGCTAAAATACTTGTTTGCTTTATAACCAGATGAAAAACAGCTCATCCTGACCAAGATGAGAAACAGCATTACAAAAAATAAAATACAAATCCCACTACAGCATATGTGAAAAACTTTGGGGACAGTCTTTGGATACTGCATAAAAAAAGAGAAATCTTTAAAATCTATTGACAAATCAAAGGATGAATGTGAATCACAGAACTACTTGGTTGGAACGGACCTCTGAGATCGAGTCCAACTGTACCTGCCCACTAAAAACCATATCCCTAAGCACTTCATCTACCCATCTTTTGAATAGCTCAGGCAAGTGAAGACACTGATAACAAAGCCACTATCAATACAGAATGACAAAATTTCTGTCTCAAGATACAGTAAGATTCATCACTAGAGTAAAAACCTAAGTGAAAGAGTAATTTTTTCCCTTTACTAAGTCAATTAAAGTCATGAGCTGAGTGGAAGCTTCCCCATCTGAAGAGCACTGTACTGGGCCACCAGTTTCACAGTACACTAAGCTGCTCCTATTCTATTCTTCCAGCAAACAAATTTTTTCTTTGGCCTGCCTCACTAAATCACTCTCCCTCCTTGGACATGCTCTTGCACCCACAAAGAAATGGGAACAGACAGGTCAGCTCAGCCACCTTGGCAGTTCATGGGGAAAAACAAAACAAGAAAGCTAAAGACTTCTTGCAGTGTTTGAAGAAGCTAAGCTGGATTGCAGACAGGGCTGTGCCATCAGAAGGGTGCCCCTCTCCACAGCTTTACTTCTACCCACAATCTAAAGATACTTCAGGCAGAAAGGGTTTTTAGCTTCTAGCAAGACACAGGACACCTGCAGAAGTCCTCTACAGAGACCAACACTTCATTTCTTTTGTTCTCAAGTAGTAAGAACAACTTCTCTCAGTCATTTCTGTCAGGCTGCCACATTCCTCTTAGTGTGATAAGAAACCAATCCTACTCTACCTTTGCACTGCTTCAGACAGGCATGAAGATGGACATCAGAAGACAAGCAGTTCTTCTCAGTATAGGGCACAAAGCAGAATTTTTCCAGGGTGGGAGGTATCCGTTCCTGTTGTCGTCGTGGTGCCACAGAAGCATGAAGACCATTGATCTGAACACCCCCCGCTTTAATGCTATTAAGACACTGTTCCATTACAATATCAACAACTGAAAGACAGGAAAGAAACAAAAGTTTGCAATTAAACACTAAGTACTTTATTGAAGGTGATCATCTAAATAGCGCTATGTCAGGCTGATACAGAGCTGCAGAACATCTTGGAGAGTAAAAGGGCCCCCCAAAGACCATCATACTTCTTATGAAGCCATATATCCACCCACAGAGCAGTCATAGCAACTAGGAAAAGCCCAAGCATAGGACATTACCTTTGACATCGTCCTTGTACTGGCACACCTGCTCTTGATGCAGCACTGGGTCAATACACACCGAGCGAAACCTGGTGGGCAAGCGCAGACTGCGCCCAGGCTCAGCGTAGACTGCCAGGTGTAGCAGGGTGTCAAGGAAGGTCACCCATCTCCCATTCCACAGAACTTTCCCTGTGGTTCCTGCAGAAGAGGAAGGGGAAGCCTTATTGCTATTTCATCATTCAGCAGATGACCAGAAGTCGCTGCTTATCAAGTGCAAAGTCTGCTGTATGTACTCAGTGTCCCCTTTAAACTCCAGCTCCAGTTCTACACTGGAGGTAACAGTTTTCCCAATGCCCCGTCAGAACACTTAGTTGTTCTCCATTATCACACAAAGTACAGTTACCACACAAAGCACAGTCAGGTGGACTGTTAATACAAATGGAATTAAAAGATCAAATATTCGTCATTATAATAACCATGTTCATTCTTCCACACAGTAAATTCACCTTCACTGTTGCATTCCAGAACACCCTGGAAATTTGGACCATAATTATATCCACGCAGATGCAGTTCTTGGTAAATGTCTTCTTTCAAGAGGTCGGCTTTAGAGCTCATATCTACTTGAGTGCAACCTGGCTGGTTATCCAAGTTCTTTGGAGCAGTGTTTTCTAGGAGGGAAATCTTCCCTGATGGGAACAGTGACAAGAATAAGAATTAGTGTCCATAAATAATGGATTTTAGTAGGACAGTACATACACTTACACTTCCCTCACTTACCACTCACAGCCAGATTCCCATTCCCTGACACCTCAAAGCAGTGGGAAGCAGGCATGAGTCTTACTTCCAGCTGTACTGATCCTGAAAGAAACATTAAAGACGACAGGACTGAGGTGATTCATTGCTACTATCCTCCAGCAGAGCTTTCTCTTTCACCACCTCCAGACTCACTGGGCATAACATGAAATGAAGACGTCCATAACACAGAACAGTTTGGGTTGGAAGGGACCCTAAAGATCATCCAGTTCCAATACCCCTACCACGGGCAGCGATGCCTTCCATTGGATCAGGGTGCTCAGAGCCCCATCCAACCTGGTCTTGAACACCTCTAGGGAAGGGGCAGCCACCTCTTCTCTGGCTTCTCTTCTCTCACGGAAAAACATTTCTTCCTAAGATCTCATCTAAATCTCCCCTTTTTCAGCCGGGAACTGTTCCCCCTTGACCTGTCCCTGCACTCCCTGATAAAGAGCCCCTTCCCAGCTTTCCTAGAGCCCCTTTCAGTACTGGGAGGCTGCTTTTAGGTCTCACTGGAGCCTTCTCTTCTCCAGGCTGAACAACCCCAACTCTCAGCCTTTCCTCACAGGGGAGGTGCTTGACTGTATGAATTCACTTCTTCGTTCAGTCATGTTTTATATTTTTTTTTCTCCTGTATTCCTCTTCACTTTCCCTTCGCATTTCTTTCCTCCCACTCCCTTCATCTTCATTACACAGTTTTGCAGTTGCACCAGCACTACTGGCTTACCCTTTTTGGGAAGGATAGTTGCCTGATGAATTGTGACTTCTTCAAACATAACAGCCATTTTCTCCATAGTCATGCCAAGAGACCGTGCCAGAGTTCGCCAAGCCAGTACCAGGTACCCAGTTGCTGGGAACAGGACTCTGCCATCAATGCAGTGATCAACCAAGTAGTGATCAGGAGACTCAGGACCCACATCTGTCAAAGAACACACATCAGAAGTGTAATACAAACACCCTAGTAAAGAGGTCTTTTCCCCTTAAGTGCCTGAAAGAGGTTCTAGCCGTTTCCCCAGCTATCCTGCCTTGCAACATGCAGCTCTTAAAACAGTCTGAATCAAGACTGTTTCCAGCTATATTCATGTTCTTTTATTCCATTTCAGAAGCAGATCCAGTCTTTTCCAATCAACCCAAACATTAAGCTTCGGATATGCAGCAAAGATGCTGCTTTGAGTATCCTTTTCCTAGTTTTATCAAAGAAATGAAGATGTAGAGCAGGAAAGAGACAACCAACCAACCAACCAAAAACCCCACAGAGGCAAACACACCAATATTGTAGACTGCGGCAGATCCAGCGCCTTTGGAACCACTTGAGAAGTGTTCTGCTTTTGGAACATACCACTCCTGGCTGTGGTCCCATTTGATGTGTGGAGAAATAAGGGGTGTTCCCACTGGGACAGGGTACTCCACAGGTGGGAACAAGTTATTTGCAAGAACATTTAACCTAGGAAGACAAAAACGATCAAGTCAATGAGGCAGGGAGGGAAAGGATAATTGACAATAACACTTCGAGGTCTTGGGCTCCATGTCCAAGATTGCTCCAGGAGTACCGTGAATGCCTACTGCAGCCAAATTTGTAATTCTAACAGGCTAGAAGATGCAAAGTTTATTTCCAAGAGTTAGTTCCAGGTGGGACTCCTCCTCTTCAAAAGGCACCTTCCCAGACCAAGCAGTCTCTAACCCAAAGCAACAGGTCATAAGTGAGCATGTTAAATATGTAAAGCACAGATGTAAACCCCATTTTTCCAGGTCTCTTGAAGAAGTATTTCAACCCTTATGAAGATATGCATGCTAGAGAAGAGACCTGAATTCTCTCCCAATCGATACCCCACACACCCTCCTCCCTTAGTCTCCTTACCCAGTTAAATGAATCTTTCCAATATTTGTTAGGAAGAACTCCAAATTATTCTTGTGGTCTTTCTTCATCAAAGGTATAACAATGCAAGTTGGTTTCAAAGTCCTCTTCAAGACAGCCTGTTCAAGTAAAGCCCATAAATCATTAGTGGAAAGCATTACTTACCACTTTGTCGCTCAATTTTTCTCTATAGATCTCAAACCCCTTCTGTCTCTGTGCTAGGTCCTAGAAAGTACAGCATTTTAATAAGAGGAAGAGCAGCATAATATCCTTCCAGTAACCTGAGAAGTTGCTCATCTAGTAAAGCAAAGCCTACATAATGAAATTGTGCCAAAACACAAAGCTCCCTTTCCCAAGCAGATTGCCAAGCGGAACCAAAAGCCACGCTTACAAGAACTGCACAGTCACTCTCTCAAGTCTCTCACTCACACACTCACCTCCCCCACATTCTGGGCCCTTATTCCCACAAGCAGCCCCTTTTAGTCTGAAGCATCCTACAGCATTTCCCAAGTGACAGCTATTAAATCAAAAACTGCAACCTTGAACATCTCACCCAACTTGCATATTCTCTTCAATTTGATCCCAACAGTCTATAAACAGGGCAGGGCAGGAAACCAGAACACTCTCAAACCCAGCTGATGAAAGTCTTTAGTCACTTGCATTAGAGTCCAGAATTGCACAATGATTTTAACATGCAGTGTAAAATCTTTTTAAAGAGAAAAAGCATCTGCCCAATTTAAAAGCTCTGCTCTGATTCTCCACTCGTCACATTCAAAGCATAAATAAGAGTACCATGACATAATAAATACACACTGGATTTTAAGTCAGAAGCATCATCTTACTATTACATTTGACTCACAGGTAACTATGGTTCTTCTTAAGGTTTTTCTCCTCTTGCATACACAGATCAAATAGAAGAGACTAGTCCTTGAGACTTTAGGGACAGGCACAAGACAACAGCACTGATTTTGTGAGCAAATGCATCCTAATGTAGCTCATGTTTTGCATTCCCTACTATGGAGCTAATTCTACAAATATCAATTTCTACAGAGTGAGGAGAAAGGAATAATGATCTGATAGTTAGGGGAAGGGAGTTTATGAAGAGAGAATGCTCCTGTGGTCTCAGACTACTTGGTCTAGGAGAAGAAGGGAAAATGCCACTACCAGCCAATACCTTTTAAGAACCTCAAAACAAACTCAGTGTACAGATGGCGATAACATTTTCCCTAGAGAGGGCCTATCAGTCTTGAAATTCTCCCCTCCATTCCTATTTTCACACACACTCTTCATTATATCCAAACAAGAAAAGCTTTTCTTACTCCTACGCAATTCAGAGAGCTGACTATCAGCTACCTGAAATGCACAGCCATGAACAAAGGCAAAAATGTCAGCATCTGGATGGGGCAGTGGTACCATGTTGGGATTTACTGTTTGTTTTTTTTTTTATTAAATATTAACATACACCACCCCTTAAACTGCACCCCCACTCTGAACCAAAACAGAAGAAATAATCACTCCAAACACCAACACCACCTCCCCCTCAAAAAAAAAAAAAAAACTTATCAAGAAAACATTAAAACTGGGAAAGACTCAGAAGTACAGGAGATAAGAGTGAAAAGGAGAGAAGGAGCACAGTATTCCCTGGTGCTGAGACCCTCTAATGTCCTTCCTGCAGCAGCATATCAATATAGTACCACACTGACACAGTCAAACACAATACCTGCAAAAGGGCATGAGGAGCAATCTCTACTACAACAGCATTCCCTGGAACATGACCCAGACCTTCTTGGAACAGCACTGGATTCACTAGGTTGTTCACATGATACTCTGCAGAGGAATACTTCGCCAGATCACTCTGCCACTGAGATTCAGGGATAGATGTACTGATCCATCGCGCTGAACGAGGTTTAGGGTGTGGAATGATCTACAGACAGACAAGGACAAGAGACAGGAGTTACATGTCGTAGTTAACAATAAGACAGACACAAGCAAGCAGCGCTTCCTTTTCACAGGCCATTTTTCTTCACTTCATTGCTCAGAACATCCTTCTGCTTGAGGCCACAGGACTTCAAACCTTAGGTCTCACAGAGGACTTCATGCTCTTCAAGAGACTTCCTTCTCCTCCGAAGGAAAGAAATCCCTTTAAGCTTAACATCACCTATACTCAAATCCAGGTGCCCCAAGCAGAAGCCACGCAAGCCAGAGTTTGGCAACATTACCTTTTTGAGGGCACTGAGCAGCGCTGGTGCAATAGATGCCATGTAATAAGAATGAAATGCAACTCCAGAAGTGTGCACCTCCTTTGCGAACACACCATCCTTTTTCAGTTTGGCTACAAACTCACTCACAGCATCCTAAGAAGAGGAATATAAATGAACTAAAAATAACAGCTCACAATGCATCTGGGATTTGTATGAATCACTGTTTTCCCCCCACGTCCTTCATCACTTGCCACTTAAAGGGAGCCATAGCCGGGATTGCTCTTTTCTCAGTCTTCTAATTTATCACTCATTATTCTCATAGCTATAAGGCAGTAATATCACTTCCTCTTACAGAACATTTATATAACACACCACATCCCCTGTCACTACTTTAAATCCAGCTCCCCTTTGCAATCAGCTCAGGTTTAACTCAGCTTCACATTTCCTTAAACCAGAACTTCCCACGTCCCAGTCACAGCTGGTATGTCCCGTATCAGCTCCTTGCTCACCCGAGGCCCTGAAACAGTGACAGTATCTTCTGAGTTGTGACAGGCTGGTACCACGTTTGAAGGACACAGTTGCTTACATTCCTCCCATGTCAGACCTGTAGAAGGAAGACCTCAGGACAACACACGTATTTCCAGCAGCGAAGCCTCACAAGGTGAGGCAATCTTAACTGCACCATCACTGTGCTTAATACAGTATTTTGGAAAACTAGGAAGGACTTCCTTCTTTCTCCAGAAGTGGTTCTCCAAAAAATAAGAATATTTAGCTCAGGGCTTTAAGACATTTATCACTGATACTGAGCACAAGAACAGAAGACTGAATCATTGTCCAACCCTATTAAGTGATGGCGTGGGGGGAACCCACACACTTTCAAAGCCGCTACAGAATTGGTTGTTTTGCCTTATCTTGCTCTTGGCAATCCCAGACAGAAGAGGAAAGGCCTCCTGTCAATAAATCTCTTTCATTTCCACTTAGTTTTGGATGGATTACCAAAACTCTGCTGTATTCCAGGTCAGAAATTACTACCATTATATCAACTTCAATATTTAATGACCTGTCCTACATTAGAAGAAAAAGAACAGCAGCCAAAATTTTACAGACGTGCTTGTCTCTACCAACACAATTCAGAGCCCATTTTTATCCCAATGCCACACAGAGATCAGATCGCATCATGAGTATACCTACCAACAGCAGCCATTCCTCCAGGGGGCAGTTTGGCCTCTTTAACGCACCGACCCCGCCAATAAGCAGCAAGAATAGCTTCCTCATGACTTAAGGAGTTATCTGCATAGCCACAAGCTAGTTCTCCCACCGAGTGGCCCACAATTCCATCAGGTTCCAGACCTAAAGCCTTCAGTATATCGATCTGGGCGATCTGCAAGGGAAAGTAGGATTAGTGATTCCATGCCAGAGTAAGTGGGTGTCAGGCTTCAAAGGCACACAGTGGTAGTCAGCACATTACAACACTGTCTTTCAATACAGACATTTTTCTTGGCCTCACTGCCCTTTTTTAACCCCACAACTGCAGCACCAGCCTCATTTCAAAACAATTCCAAGAACTGTTTATGCAACTCCAGTGTTGTCTGGGCCTCCTCAATATGTAGCTTTCCACTAAGAAAATATTTCCAACAACAGCAGGTTGCCAAGAGCATGCCTGTACAAAGAGGCAAGGTCGGCTTTCCACATCACTTTAGGAGCTCTGCCTCTTGTTAGTTAAGAAGCAACAAATCCCACATTTACACCCAGAATTAAAAGAGCCTTCCATTTAGCATAATTTAGTTCATTTGCAGAAGAAATTTCAGAAGGCACTCTGTGGAACCTTGTTCTTTGACATAAATGTTTACATAAAACCTCAGACATTCCCAGGTCTCTTAAAAGGAGGAACTGCCTCACGTCCACACATGCAAATCTGATTAAATCTGTATTTGCCCAAGCATCTTGCAAGTGGCAAAGCCCAAAATTGTCCAGGATGCAACACACTTTCTCCTATCAGAGAGGTATTTCTACCAGCTGCCAGTCACCAATTACACAAAACAAGCTTCCACAAATCACTACAAAGCGTTACCAGCCAAGCAGACATACCAGCAGAGGATGCTTATGTGAACTGAATATGTGACGCCCTCCACCAGCCATCTGAGTTTTACCTGAATAGCAGCTAGTCCAACAAATGCGTTGACAGTGTCATCAAAAGTGTTCTCATCTTCTTTCAGAAGGACATCTGAGACCTTTAGACCTGTGCTCTTCAAAGCTTCATCCGAGCGCAATATAGACTGGCGAAACAAATCCAACTTCATGAGGCTCAGGCCCATACCCTTCCACTGTGTTCCCATGCCTGCAGGATAGGCAAGGAGAAAGTGAGTTTTAGTAGAACTCCATAAAAGGAGCAGACATCACACACTTGCTCTGGTAGTGAAATAATTCTAAGAGCAAAACATAAATTTCTGACACCCTCTAAATTAGACATTGCTTTTTATTTTCCTGGACTTTGGTATCATCAGAAGATAGCAAAGTTGGGAGGATTAGATAAAGCACAGGAAACATGAGCCTCCTAAATATAACCTCAGGAATGCCAGACCCTGGAGGAAAGAAAAAGTCTGGAGAAAGGAACACTTTCCTGTGGGTGATGCGAATCGGGCCAGAGATCATTTGGGCAATGACACCCACAAATCTATGGGCCCTGATGGGATGCACCCATGAGCAAGGAGGGAGTTGGCAGATGCTATCGCTAAGCTGTTCTCCATGATCTTTGAAACCCTTTAAGCAGGGGGTTGGACTGGATGAACTCCAGATGTCCCTTCCAATCCAACCCCAACCATTCTGGGATATCATGGGGCTCCAAGGTCCTTCGTCATGCTAGAATGGAAAACCACAGAATCCAGTTGTACAACCCCAGATCTACCTAGGACTACAGTAACACGGACCCACTGCCGCACACCTACCTGAGCAGATGTACCAGAGCGGTCTACCAGATGTTTGAACTCGCTGAATCTCTTTTATGTCACTCTCAGTGCCAAGTAGTGTGTAGCCCCTGTAGGGCATGGAGGATACAGGAATTGTAGAGATATCACTGACCAGGCTTTGAAATGGGATACACTCCGCATGTTTTCTGCTCTCTTCAATTAGTACTTCCACAGCTTCCAGGGTTCTGCCACAAAACTGAACAAGTCTTGGCACATTATAAGTCTCCAGGGGCTGTCTTTCCTTCTTATGTGGCCTCAGAATGACATTAGCATTAGCACCTCCAAAGCCAAAAGAGTTGATACTGACAAGGCCACCTTTCACTGGAATTGGTTTAGAAACTACCTCCAAAGTGCCATCTTGTAAGGCAGGAATATCCGGATTTGGGGTATTGAAATGAATATTTGGAGCCCACACCCCATGTTCCAGAGAGAGAAGAACCTGGAAGAAAAAACAGAGTGTTCTGTGCTCCACATTTTCTTGAAACATTTTGTTGTTATTGTTTTACTATAAATGACCCCGTAGCATACAGTAAAGCAGCTCTCTATGTTTGGATAAAAGGACACTTCAGAGAACAGCATTACTGATGTTACTGAGGCAGTACCTACCTCACCTAGGCAAATCTTGAGTCCATGCAGGAAGTCAGCAGTGAACGTAAAGGTGGTAGTTTTAAGTTTAGCTTCCAGACCCTTTTTAACTGAAAACCATGCAATCTTGCTGGAAAAGCAGCCTGCCTACTATGAATACCACAACTTTCTTCCCTTTCAGATCCTGTCGCTCTATCACACTCTGCTTCATCTCTCCCCAGTCACACACAGCCAGTACATGTTCTTCCTTACCACAAGGAATGCTGCCATTTCTGCCTTTGCTGCAAGAAGCAAGATGAAACATTTATACAGGAATTTGCTCGCTCTTTTGCACCCATTTGTTTCCTTTTTGATCAAAAAATGGAACAGCAGACTGTTCATAACTGGCAGAGCCAAAGGGAAGTACAGAAACTGTGTGAGAGAATAGCAGTGCCAAAAAAATCAAGAACTCCCTTCTCTCAGCAGCATCTCAACAAAGAGCCCATGACACCAAGCCCACACTCCTTTGTGGCCCAAGCCCAGCAAATCAGAAACTACAAGGCCAGCTGCAAACACTCACTGCTCTGTATGTTTGGCAGTTCCTCCATCACCCCCAAATGGTCAGAGAAACACATATTGGTTTGGAAACTACTCTTGTAAGTTGACTATCAGACATGGCAGCCTACCTGGGAGAACAACCAGCATAAACACACAACTTCAACGCCAGTCAGAATGTTTAAGTTGCAGCAACCTAAGTATTTTCATGCACGCTGTCCTACTATGAATAGTCTGAACTCACTGTTGCTTTACACAGTACGCGTATTCGTACCTTTAAGTCTGGCATGGCTTCTACACAAGCTTGAGTACAGTCCATCAGTGTACATCAGAGCTCCCAAGAAGTTTACTTGTTTCACAGCAAAGACAAATTAGACCGGCTGAGTAGGTCAAAGGTGCAGGTGAGTTTTTCCTCCTTTACCAGAATTGAAGTGGCCCTGGCAAGCCTCAATTTCTTTCTTACCCATCCACATAATTAACATAATCTCTTAAAATCTGAAATCAGATACTTTCAAGATTTATTTTCCTAACTGACATCTCACATACAAGAGCATTTTATGGAATTTCAAAAGAACACATTATTGAAACTGTCAAATTCCCAAGACAATTACTATCTAAGAGACAGCGGCCTTGGTGCAGTTTCTGTCTTGGTGTGTCATGACATTGATCTGCCACTCTGATTAACTTCCAAATCTTAAAATACCAAGCGCTCCCCAAATTTCAAAGAATCAATAACACAGACAGAGCTTCCAGTATCCTTCCAAAGCTTCAGATGCCTTCAAGACACCAGACCTGGAAACAAGACCTGACACCACAAAAAAGTATAGCAAAAAGATATTCCAGCAGGCATGACAGGTGCCATGCTCCTGCCTGCAACTATGAGTTCTGATACGAAGTTAAGTAAGAAAACTGGCAAAGAAAAAAAAAAAGTGAGAAAACATGGTGTCAGAGAAGCCTTCAGAAAGAAACTGTGCCCCTTGTCTTTGCATAACTGTAGAACTGCACAAAACAAACTGGTTATGACTTGTAACAGTATGGCTAGAAAGGTTTATTTTATGGTGACTCAGTTATCATTCCTTCTACGAAGAAGGTGTTGGTTGGAGGGGCAGAGGTGTTCCTTCTTCTAAAAAGAGAGACAGTGCTGTCTCCATGTTTGTTTTTTTTTTGTCAGATGAAGCCATTCACAGCAAGTTGTATGTATTCAAGTCACAATAACCACTTTCAAGAGCCTAAAATTCTAGCAGTGACAGTCTACGTGCCTTCAATTTGCATGGCTCTAAGGCTGTCAGTAATAGGCTTACAACCAACTGTGAACATTAGCTAGCTCTCTGCTAAGCAGTTTAGCAGCCCGAGCCAGTAGATGACTGTCTGCCTACAGCAGTAGTCGGTAGGCTGGTTGCTAAGACAACCAGTTATTCAAGCTGGTAGCCTCATTCCAAAGAGCTCACCTGGCTTCTTGCCAACATAAGAGAGAAGAGGAAGTGATGATCCATTCCTGACAAACAGCCAGAAGGATCAGCTACTCTTTTGGCACTGAAAGCCCGCACTGCCTTGTTGGCCATGGCCAACAACTCCAAACATTTAAAGCCTTCTACTTGTACAATCCCCAAATGTAAATGAGCTCCAAGTTCTGTTGGGAAGGTCCAATGTAAGGACAATCAATAAAGCCATCCCAAAGCCTTTCCTCTGAACAGAGTTATGCTCCTGTGGAATTCAGTAGAAGGGGGAACTGAAGCGCATATGCAAGCATGCAGACACTTGTGTGTGCACTCAGCACAGGGCCTGCTGGGCATTCCTGTCCAGCCTGCAGAAAAGCCACCTGAGCTTTTAAAAGTATTTGCAGGTGAAGCAAGAAGTAGATAAGTAATGAGAACCCCTTGAGTTCTTCTCACTACCACTGAGCATCTCATCCTGGATCAGTTCAAGTTTTCCTCAAACCACACAAACCTGAAACACCCACACATTGTTGTTTTCTTCTCATTTTCCATCTCAACCTTCCCGTTACCTTGGTTAATGCAGCAAGCCCAGAGGCAGGCTCAGAATGACCCATGTTTGATTTGGTTGACCCAATCAACAGTGGTTCTCTCTCACATTGACAGAGGACATTTACGATGCCATTTAATTCCTGTGGATCTCCAACCTAGCAAGAAAAGAATCAGAATGGCTATTAGCTAGCACTTCCAGCATACAGCACAGAAGAGAAAGCCAAAAGACTAAAATATCTGGGCAAGATCCAAAAGCAGTGAAGTAGTACATATGCTAGTAACTCATAGAAGAGAGAAATACAGTTCATTTTGGGGAAAAAAAAAAAAACAAAAAAAGAATAATTTGATGGAAAAGTGTCGCAAGTGAAATAAGGACAGAAAAATAAGGGACAAGAAAACACTCCAAACCCAAAGAGATCATGCTGACCTTGGTACCTGTCCCATGAGTTTCAACGTACTCTACTTCTTCAGGTCTGATATGGCTCTCTCTGAGCAAAGATCTGGCCAGCTTCTGCTGCATCTCTCCAGATGGGAATGTCACACCTAGGACCAAAATTGCCATCAATTCCTCTTTCCTATTAGATGATCTCCTGTTCTGATTTTAGCACCCTTTCAACTGCTTGGGGCTACCAGGTCCAAAAAAAAAAACCAAATAGAGATACTTTGCAGGATTTACACTGATGTTCTTGGCACCAAACACAATAAGCCTCTCAGACTCTTTAAGAAGAGCAGAGGAACCATAAAGCAGCGAGCTAGTGTGAAGATATTCATTAACAGAATATCATGAAATAGCTAGATCAAGGAGAATAAGTGAAACTTTGTGCCTCCGTAACTGGAGAGTGAGAGAGAAATGGGACAACAGTAGGGAAAGAGCCTTAGTCATAACACTACCTACATTTCTACCATCAGTGCAGAAGTTTAGGTACGCCCTTTGTACAGCAGAAACCATCGCTTGTTTCCTTCAACCTCTTTACAAAATAGGGTCCTGAACTTTGCATTACCAAAACAGAAAAAAACCCAAACCAAACAGTAAAAACCCTTCAAACCTCGAAAGAGCCGCACAACACCCTGCTTTTGAGGACAAAGATTCTAGACTGAAC
Organism: Tapera naevia; assembly: GCA_033556795.1. Classification (NCBI taxonomy): domain Eukaryota; kingdom Metazoa; phylum Chordata; class Aves; order Cuculiformes; family Neomorphidae; genus Tapera; species Tapera naevia. The sequence goes on from JAUMJJ010000323.1 coordinate 646,937, forward strand.
AGTTCTGTAGGCATCTCACTTTTCAGAAGCTCTGGGCCTACCTTGCTCCTTAAAGCCATCAGTGTTAGTTCCAGCATTGACTATTGTGGCATAGATCCGCTTAGCCATGGATCTCTTGGTCAAAACGATGACAACGATAGTTTCAGAGCGACAATATCCAGCTCCTGAGAGCAGGGAGAGAAGAACAAGTCACTAATTCTGCTCTGCTTTGAATAAAGTTGCAAAGCACCATGCAGTAACATCATCTTATTCCTGAGCTACCATTTAAGGGAAAAAAAAAACCCTAATGTCCTAGAAAGGCTTCCTGCTCATCACAAAGATGATAAAGTTTCCATCAAGAGAAAGCTATTTCCTCACCCCAATGGCTGAGAAATGAACCATTCTTCCTCACAGTTAGTGTTCCAGGTTCAATCGAGCATGCAATAGATCAGGTGCAAGGTAGGTCTCCAAAAGTGCACCCAGCAACAACTACAAGGCCAGTTCTTTGCTGTATTACAAGAGTCAGACTCCACAGTAAGATCCCCTCATACAACATCACAAACCTTTGTACTAATACCTTACCTGAGACATCAAAACTCTTGCAGACACCCTCGGGACTAAGCAAACCCAGTTTCATGAATTGCACAGAAGTATTGGGTTTCAGCAAAAGGCTGCTCCCTCCTACCAGGGCTGCACTGCACTGGCCATGACGAATTGCCTTATAAGCATTTTCCACAGCAATGAGACTAGAGGAGCAGGCTGTGTCAATAGTTATGCTTGGTCCTTAAGGAACAGAAAGGGGGGAAAAAGAAAAAAAAAATTGTTTTTTACTGTTTATTTCCAAGAGTTGCTCTCCAAAGATTACAGGATGGGATCACAAGAGAAACATATTAAAAAAAATGTTAAATAAGAATTGCCTCAGAACATAACAGGTAATCTGGATACAATGGGAGACAAGAATCACCATCTCTGCCTGCTTACCAGGTACTAATAGATGAGAAAGGTGGAAGAAAATAGAAAACAGTTTCGCTTTAAGGACATTTTTTAAAATTCCACCTCTATCTCCATCAGAAAGAGATACTATAGCTTCACAGGCAGATCTCATCTACTTCCCCATTTTCACCAATAAAAATCCCTCTCCTTTCCTGGTGCTACCCTTAACCACTACCTCTGTTCTCTGCTGCTCTTCAAAGCAATTCCTACCCCTCCACTCTAATCTTCAACGCCACATACAGTTCAAGTCATGTCTATGCCTCAAATCACATCACTTAAGCGGCTCTCCCATTTTACTTAAAAATGGCAAACTGTCCCAGTCTGTCTCTGGGCTAGCTCTGGGACTTCTATATAGCTTGGTAACAAATAGTCTAAAGGCAGGAAAGGGTCTACGCCTTTTTACGCGGGCCTTCTGGCACCATCATCTTTCAGACACTGCAACTGAGGTCAAAGTCTTAGAACAAGTCTTATCACAGTTAAAATACATTTTCTGCTTCTCATACAACAGTCGCATGCTACTTTCTCATCCCAAAAGGGGTCTAACATCACCCTATCCATCCCACTTCTCTGCAGAATCTGTGGCACAATCATGCTCAAATTGCAATTGCTGATCAGCATTGACAGGCTTGGGGCACTTACCTTTAAAGTCATAAAAGTAGGAAAGCCTGTTGGCAAGCATAGCACGCTGGCAGCCAGTCATACTGTACCCTGAAAGCTCTTCTGCATCTTGGCTGAGGGCTTCACCAGCTTCTGACCCACCAGAACCAACCCAGACACCTGTGTCTGAGCCACGAAGGGTGGCTGGATTAATACCTGTGAGGACATTGGAAGGTAGTTTACAGTAGACAAACTCATAATGAGTGGCAAATTGAGGATATACAGAGTATGTTGGCATTGGTTCCCTTTCTGGTGTGCCTGCAGCACTGTTCCCTTACCTACAGCTACCTTTTATCCGTTTCAACTGCAAATCTTACAAGTCTAACTGCAGAGTCCACCAGAACTTTGGTATCTGCTTTTGACCGTCACATACTCAACCCAGATTCAGCTTTTCAGCTCAGCCGGGCATTGCTAGAGACTTGTGTTGAAAAAAAAAAACTGTATGGATTATGAAAGATACACACTGATAAGATGACCTGACAGCTGACTTCCAGTGCAGAGAAAAGTAGCAGACAGAAGGGGAGAAAAATCACAGCACTTGAAATGTCATTGAGCATGAATTTATCTCTAGCCACACACAAAGCCCAAATTTGCAGTACAAGACAGAATGGAAAATTCTTAAGCACAAAAGCCAACAACTGGAACAAAAAACAAATCTGGTCTAGAAAATTGCAAGCTCAACTTGCAGCAGTCTCTGCTGTTTCTTCTCTGTACTTCAGGAGTCCTAGAGACCAGCAGAAAATTCAAGCTTGCAGACTGAGGCTCAGCAGCTTTTTTATAAGTCAGTACTAATGAGGTGCTTACAACTTTTTCCCATGTGCTGCTTATGTTCAGACATGAAACTGATAGAAGTGAAGAATAAACTTTTTGGCTCTGTGGGTAAGTAACTCAAAAGCTCAAGACACTGGCAGTGATGGAGGAAAGAGGCTCCTATTCCTGAAAGCACACTTCCTTGGCAAACCTTCTATAGAAGCAGATCAAATGTCACAAATTTTCCATGAACCTAGCCAATAGACAGGAATACATCAGGCCACCTGCCATTCTTTTAGGACCATGGATGAGAATTCAAATCAAGTCATTTCCCCTTTAGCACTACAAATACGCCTTTAACAGAGGGATCTATTATGCAATATCAGGGTACAGCAGAACATAAAAAAGCTTTAAACTGTCAACTGTGTAAGTCTTTCTATCATACTGGCAGTACCACATAAGGCAGGAAGAGATCTGCTGGCAGTCAGCACAGACTTCCTAGGTTGAGTTTCAGAGAAAATAGCTTTGTTGTAACCCCTATACCAGTTTCTTTGGTCTCCTCTCTACTGTGATGGCTTTCTCTTGTTAGAGATCTCATCAGACGGGCATGTCTGCACAGAGACAATACAGCACAATTCTCCCCCTTCAGTCATTCAGTTGCCTACCTGCATCCAAAATAGCTTCGTAAGAAACTTCCAATATCATGCGAAGCTGAGGATCCATAGTATCAGCTTGTTTGGGGTGAACGCCAAAAAAGGATGCATCAAATTTGCTTATGTCCTTGAGCTTTCCATTTCTTTTGGGCAGTCCATAAATTCCTGAGAAGAAAAATATAACACTGAGTTACAGAATATATAATTTTTAAAGAAGTTGCCAGCTGAGACAAAGCACAGAATGACCACAGTCGATTCTCGATTACATGTGAAACCTCATTTCCCTGTTGCACAGTGTTGCATTAATATTTACCTACCCATCTCTCCAAACCTCATTTGGAAATGGCACTGCATTAATAAAAGCAATCGTAATTTTTAATACTCTCATGGATATGGCAATAAAAGACATCTATCTAGCTTAAGTATTTGCTTTGGCAAATTGTACCAAGCATACAAATAGAGTCCAAATCAGTGGTTCCAGTCAGCCACCAAACAGAAGGAAAACAAAGGCTACTTTTCACTTCCGCAAATCACTAGCTTGAGTTCAACAGACACGTGCCAAGAACTTCAGAAAGACTTCAAACAGAAAAGAACTCTGTAAAAAGCCATAAATCACAGGACTGGAGTCCCTGTGCTACTTCTGAATGCAGAAAAATGACAGAGCTGTCTTACTGCCACAGCTATCAACAGCTGGTACAGGCTTCGTGTTGCTGAGCTGCCCTGCCAGACTCTTCTTCTATTTGGAAGTCAGTAAGTACTGCATGGTACACAACATTATAAAGTGGATTGCATGAGACCTTCATAGAAATGTTCTGTTCTTAATTTGACAAATATGTATCAGAAGTGAATTCAGAAGCTCCGACAGGGTTTCACATTTGATAAATCCTTTCTTTTCGTAAGATTCTAGAGTTCAGGGCTCCAAAAGGAGAGTCAACAAGCACTCACCTGGTTTCCACCTCCGATCATCTTCTGTGACCATATCAACTCCATTAATCAGGTTCTCCCAAAACTCTTGCAAGTTCTCTGATTCTGGCAGTTTTCCTGCCATGCCTGCAATCACCACGTCCTCCATCTCTTAACTTCTCCCTGTTGCTGAGATCCAGAAAGCAACAAGACTCGTAAGACTTCACACAGAGAAGGAAAGTATACACATTCCAAGTCTTCCCAAACTTGTGACAAACAAGCATATTTGTAGGAGAAACACCCACGCAGAAACAGCCCATGGGGTCTCTCCTGCAAAATAACATCCCAGCTAATCAAATGGCCCATAAGATCTATGGGGACAACAAGGATGAGAAAAATGAAGGAGTGCTGAGCTCCAAGAACCACCAGTTTGTACAGGACAATTGGAAGATGAACACATTGAGCTCTACCAAATGCAGAGCCTTGGTGAAGTCAGCAGAGAGGAGAGATTAACGAGCTGGAGCAGGTGTGGGTGGAGGAGTTATGAAACACATAGTGTAAAACACATAATTACAAGGCAAACCTAACAGGTAGCAAAACAAGTTCTACAGTCATTACAAAGTTAAATGCTAACTTAAGAATCAATAATCAGAAAGTAAGATAGTTGGATGCAAAAAAAAGCCTCAAATCCCCACAAAAATCAAACAGAAAAACCTACACACATAAAAAAACCTCCAAAACACATACCCACGAGAAAATCTACACAAAAGCACAAAGATTACAATACAACTTAGCATCATTTTAAATGCCTGAAACAAGAAATTTGATATATAAAGTGTTTCCCAACTGGAGCCTGCACTGCTACACATTTAGAGGACTGGGAATGGGGAACTAAGTACACGTGATAGAGAGTAGTGCTTTAAAATACAGATCTGGATTCCAGATGGGATGAAAAATCCTAGCTCTTGCCCCAAGAAATGTGTATTCCAAGTCCTGGATCTCAAACAACACAAGAGAGTATCACAGCATGGCAGGCATCTCTACAGAGCACCCCACCAAATGATAGCTCATATACTGCAGTCAACACACATTTATTTTTTATTACACTAAAATACATTAACAATTAAGTAGAGAGAGGGTAACTTAACCTGATGTTTAAGTCCAAATGACAATTTTTAGACCCTAAGTAGGCAAGTTAAAGGAGGACGGGAAAAAGAGAGATGTGGGATACATGAAAATAGCGTGGCTGCATGAAAAAAAGAAGTAGTAAGCATTCACAGTACTTCCTTAAACACTCCTTCTGGTAGAGGCAAAAATATTCTTCAGAGTGAATGATGTGCGATTTTAGCAACTAAAAAGGTACTCGAATAACTGAAAGCCTGCCCTAATGACTTTGAAGGCAAGACTTTGCTATGGAAGACAAAGTTTGACTTTCATCATAGATTTGCTCCACTGTGCCATGCAGGCTCTTCACTTAAGTGCTGCTGGTGCTTGATCAGCTCCACAAACCAGCATTAAAGGCTACTCTTAGATGAGCACTTCGTAACTGTTTTTCCAACTCAAGATACTTCACCTAGGCATGGTTTTGCCTCTTTCAGAAGTTCTTGATGCTTCTAAGCACGAAATAGGCCTCTCCTCAATCCACACACTGCTCAGGCGTGATGCCTTCCTGCAGCTGAAAGAGGGTGGAATGTGTGAAGGGATCGCAAAGCCTTCTGGTGAGCTCAGGTACAGCCCAGCCACCATCCAACACCTGAGACTGCGTGACTTCTTATCCCCTTCTTCTTTCCTTCCACACTTATCTTGATTCAGATCTGTGGAGTAACTGTGGAATTACACCACACTGAAGCAGGAGATGATTACCTCATCCGGTCCATCCCTTCTGGGAGCAGAAACAGAAGTGCTCCCAAAAGGACATTCTGGATTTCTCACTCTTATGCTAAGCACCAAGCCAACAGAACTTCCGTTTTGCTCCAGTTCTTCGTGTAAAGAGGAACACTGAGGGCCAAACCAGCAAGGCCCTTACTGAGAAACTGTTCCCCAAAACCAAAGCTGGGAGTAACAGGCCCATTCTGCCCTCCTCTAAAGAGGAGTTGCTCAGTTTCTCTATTCAGATAAACCTAGCAAGTCAGTTTTATTATTGGTGTCACCACTGTACCTGGAAAACCCATTCACCGGCAACTTTGCTACAGTTGTAGTGGTTCATGGAATCATAGAATGGTTTGGGTTGGAAGGGACCTCAAAGCCCATCCAGTTCCAACCTCCCTTGCTGCAGGCAGGGATACCTCCCACTGGATGAGAGTGCTCAAAGCCCCATCCAACCTGTCCTTGAACACCTCCAGGGACTTCTCTGGGCAACCTGTTCTGCAGTAGGGGCAGAGAAAGAATGGCTCTCAGGCACAAAGCCTACAGTCAAGGCATAAAACAAGTAACATAAAAGATAACATGATTATGATTCAGTTTTATGCCTCAGCTCTTTGGGTGATGATCTCTGAGAAGTACAATTTGGATTTCAGGGGACTAAAGTGTCTTTCTGGGATTGTTCCTTCCCATCCCACAACAATCCTTGGAGTGCCAGAGAAACTCTATTCAGGTACAGCCAATCTTGACAAAATGTTATTCCGAGACAGAGAAGGAATGGAATTCAACAGCAAAGCAATTTTTGCCAACATTATGAATGTAGTTGAGCAAGACTGTGTCAAAGGGAGAGAAAAAGATGTTGCAGTAACCAAAATGTAGAAGAACAAGAGTCAAGAAGTTAATTTTAGTTCGGTGAATGGTTAAGAGCAGCCACAGCTTCAGGACTTTTACACACAAAGAACTAAAAGATTTAGATTTGACACAGAGCGTTCCAAATGCCCACATCCGAGGAAACACACAAATTATGGATTTAGCAGCATGCAGCAGAGATGACTTGCTGTGGAAAACAAGTGGGAAGAAGAAAAATGATTAAGTAATCCCTGATTAAACATTGATTAAGGCAGGTGTTACGACTTCCAACATCTTTGGTTATCCCTGACAGATAACAATAGACCATTTAAAGTTTGACCCCCAAATGGTGCATTGTATTCTTTCTACTGCGTTAGAGATTATGCTTTTTCCTAGCCCCAGTACACTGACAGTTCCTGAAGTATAGGATGTAGCACAGATCAAGAAAGAAAAATGTCTGCAGTTGTTTTAAAGCAGACTGGACTACAGCAAATCTATAGAAGAGACTGTTCCCACTGGATGTGATGAGCAAGGCGAATAAAAGCAACAGGTCAAAAACGGACACAAAGATAAAGAAGGACAAACAGGATTCTCCGATTTTCTTAAAAGTGTATTTTGTTGGATCCAGGCAGACATCTAACACTCCTTTTTCCCTTGTTTGCCCCATGGTTTTGCTTGAATTGAATTCTGTGAGTTCTTCCCAGACAGCTTGCATTTTTAACCAAGGGGAGAGGGGGGAAGAAACAAACCCTACCCTCCTCCAGTCCGACAGACACCTCGGTTAAGTGTGAACTACCACCTCAATGAATTTACACAATATTCTTTCGGCAATGATATTGCACTGCTGACTCATCCAGTTTGTGACTGGTAATAACTAACAATCCCTTCTGGTACTATTGACAAGTAACAACTTTCATCACTGTATACCTGTGCTCTGGTTATCTCCCTCCCACATGAGCTGCTTGACAAGGCTGGTTTGTTTATTGATGACATTTTCTTTCTCCCATCATGTCCTGCCTTCTTAACCTTATTTTCTTTGATGCCTATTGCTATCATGTTAGCTTAACATTACTATCAAACTTATGAGTAGGTTGAAATACTGTTCTCCATTGCATTTAAAACAATTCTTTTTCAGTACCTCACTAATCCAGTACAAATAATGAATCAAGAAGTATTAATCATCATTTTCCAACATCCCTTGCAGCTGCATAACATAATTTTATCTACTGTTTCCCTACAAAAATACTTCTGTGCCCATTAAAGCTTGTAACCTTTTAGGAGGGGAAAAGCAAAGAAAGACAAGAAAAAAAGATAAATAAAAAAGTGAGGGTAAAGTATGAGTTCTTCCCCCACTTGACTTGCCAAACACCAAAAAATACTCTTCTTATTTTGCTGCACCTATGTCCATCCAAGGTTCAGTGAGAAAGCAGGGGGTTGGGGAGAAGAAGAATAAACTGTTTGCAAAGAAGTAACAAATAAACCACAAATCTTGTTTTGCCTGATGCACAGTTCTCTTTCCTACACAGCAGCATATCACTTATATTTATTTTCCTGTTATTTTCATGACTGTTATGACAGAATCTTCAAAGCCAATTCTAATACTGTGTCTAGGCAGTCCAAATCTTGAGCTTTTTCGGAGCTCTCATTATTGTAAAATGAAACATCCTTGACTCCTCCACCATTTCCTTCAGCAAAGATTACGACAAAAGGATAGCTTTCTTAGTTTTTCTATATAACTACATCACAATCCAAGTTTCCTAATGTCTGATTATCCTTTCTGAAATTTGTAAATAGAACTTTCAATACATAGAAACTTCATTCATAAAGAGCTATAAAGCCTGCCTCAAAAAAAAAAAAAACTTAGAAAAGAGGCAAACACAGGCTGCTTTTCATTTTTTGAAAGCATTTGGCTACCATCAATCTGTGTGCTATAGGTTTAATTTAACAAAGATGTTTTAACACTACCGATATCAAGGCTGGATTTATCCCACTGACCACATGACAAATGAAAAATGGCAGCATGTTTTCATGTTTAAAATGCACTACTTTACACAAAACACAACCTGGTTCAGAGTTGTTCTTTGCGAAATGCAGGTTAGATTTTGCTCATAGAATCAACACAGCTCTGCTGATTCCCAAACAGACAGAACGGATTTGTATAAAACCTCAAGTCCTTGGTATCACTGCATCACGTTTGTAACATTTCTGCTGGGAACTGCCCTGAGCGTAGGGACCACATGCTCCGAATCCATCAGCTAAATGCAGCCTTTCAATACATGCTATTATTTTCTGTTTCAAGAAGCACAGAGAGTGCACAAAAAATGAACCCCTTGCTCATGTGGCTTGAGGCTTTTCTTCCCTTTTTCTTTTTTTTTTTAAGGCAGGACAGGCTCCAGACCTCGAAACCTCTCGCTGAAGGGGCGGGGGGTATCACACACAGCCCTAACACTGCATCTTTACTCTTCAATGCCTGAATAGAGCTTTTAGGTAGGAAAATACGCATGCGGTATCCCAAAGGGCCCCGTGCCAGGGAAGGAACGTGGAAGAAATCCAAATGGGATGAACGGCAGCACAAGGGAGGTGGCGATCATCGCGTTCCCACAGGATCGCGCTCCCGGCTGCACACCGAGGGCTGTTTCGCGTGGGGCGGTGGGTACCGAAGGGGAAGGCAGCAGGAGCCCGGCGGCCGAGGCGGCACCTTCTGGGAGCAGGTTTCCTGCTCCCCTTTCGCAACAGCGCCCGCCGCGCCTCCCCGCCCGCCCCCGGCCCGGGACACCGGACCCGCAGCACCGTGGACTCGCGTGGGTCCCCGAAACACCCCCCACCCCCAGCCCCGCTGCGCCACGGACTCGCCCGGAGCCCCGAGACCCACCCACGGCGCGGCCTTGGGGGTGATGCGGTGCCCCACGCCCCAGGCTGCGGGAAGAAGGGGCTGCGGTGCGTGTCCCCCCCCCCCCCCCCCCGCGACCCCGGGCCGCGATGCCCCGGCTCCACGGTGGTGAGGGGAGGGTCGCGGGGTCCCGCCCGCCAGGGTGTGCGGGCAGACGGCGCTGCGGTGCCTCCCGCCCCACGGTGAGGGGAGGGGGGGGGGGTCACAGGGTCCCTGTCCGCCGCCAAGATGGCCGAGCGCCCGCAGCACAAAGCCGCGCCGCCCCGGTAACCGGTGTGGCCACGGGAGAGCGGCCCACAGCGACCACGCCGCCGCGGAACCTTCTGGCTGCGCCGTATCCCCATCCCCATCCCCATCTCCATCCCCATCCCCGTCCCCCTCGACGCGCAGAGGCCGCGGCTCTCCCGGTAGCCCTGGCCGGCGGTACCTGCGCAGGGGCGGAAGGCTTCGTGCCGGGAAGGCTGTGGCGTGAGCTGAGCGGCGGATGCTGCAGCAGCCGGTGCTCGGTGCTGCCTCAGCACTCCCTCTCTGTCTCCCTCTAGCTCCCACCGCTATTTAAGCAGCCGCCACCTCCGGCGGCCACGCCACATGGGCTGACAGTTTACTCCTCGCCGCAGTCCAATGAGAGCCGGGGCAGGGCCCCCCCCGAGCCGGCCCGGGGGTGCTGCCAGCCCCTGCCCGCCCGAGCCGCGCCACGGGAGGAGGGGGCCCGGCCGGGGCGGGCCCAGCCGGGACCGGCGCCAAGCCCTTCGCGCCCCGCCCCGCAATGGGGGCTGTGCTGCTGCGGAGGCGCCTGGCTGCGGGCCGGGACGTCCCTCCCCGTGTCCCCGTCGCTCCCCGTGTCCCTGTCTCACCGCCCCGATGGGTGTTTGTGCGCTGGGGGTGCTGTGGCACTGGGGCTGGGCGAGGGGCGCAGGGGGGAATGGGTGGGCGCGGGAGCGGCTTGTGCGGGGGGGGGTGGGAGGCGAAGCGCGCGCTCCCGCTCGCTCACACAAAGGGAAAAGGGGAGCGCTGGGGCTGGGCCAATCCGGAGGCGGGAGCGTGTGGGCGGGGGCGCGGCCCGGCCAATCGCGGCGCGCCGTGGGGTGTTGCTAGGAGATAAGGCGATGTGGTGACGGCTGAGGGGGCGGCCGGGCCGCCCGGTGGCCGCGGTCGTTCACCCCGGCGCAGCGCGGGCCCGGGGTTACCAGAGGGCAGCGGGCACGCCGCGCCGGGATGCGCTGCCCCGTGCCCGGCGGCACCGGGGGGATCGCTCTACGCGCGCCTTCCTAAGGACCGGGCGATCGCTCTTTAACCGTATTTCCTTACTCAATTAAAGCAAAATCACAAAGCAGCTTGGATTTCGTTCCGTGTTACCCATGGCGGCCTCCCGGTACTGAAAGGGGCTCCAGGAAAACTGGGGAGGGGCTTTTTACGAGGATTTGTAGTGATAGGACGAGGGGGAACGGCTTTAAACTGGAAGGGAGAAGGTTTAGATTAGACATTAGGAAGAAATTCTCCACAATGAGGGTGTTGGGGGGCCCTGGCACAGGTTGCCCAGAGAAGCTGTGGCTGCCCCATCCCTGGAGGTGTTCAAGGGCCAGGTTGGATGGGGCTCTGAGCACCCTGATCCAGTGGGAGGTGTCCCTGCCCATGGACTGGGTGATCTTTAATGTCCCTTCCAATCCAAACCATACTAGGATTCTATGATTCTCTCCACAGCTGCCCACCCCTCAGCACCCTTCTCCTCCATCCCTCTGCTCCCATTAACACGGTGTTAACCCCTGGGTAACAGCGACCATCAGCCATTTACCCCCTTTCACTTCTCCAGAAGCCCGTGATCACCTGGAATTCTTTCTATACAGCCTCTCTTCCAGTTGTTCAATGCATCCACATCGCCATTCTTTCACATCTGTTTTTTAAGAATCAGTGCCCAATTTAAGCCATCAAAGGTCATCAAAGAAACAGATCAGAATTTTCCCCTGTATTTAGTACACTTCGCACAACCTCCCCCCACAGGCCCCAACCAATACGTTGATATTGTTGTTATGTCACTTTGTTAATTTTCAGCATACTTATACACTATGTTTTTATAGTTACACTAAAACAAATATACAATGATTGAACTACCTTTTTTCTATCACCAAAATGAAACAATCAAGAGCCATCCTTGCTCCTTACCTCCACTTGCCATAAAGAAACCTGTTCCTCAGTGAAACTGAATAAATTCAAGTTGCATTCCTGGCAAGAGGTCTGCATGACGGGGCATGCCAGGTGACATACAAGGGATGGCAATGACACCAACCAACCACAAAAAAAAAAAAACAAACCCCACAAACAAGGAAACAAAACCACTAAAAAAATGCAAAGAAATGTACACAAAGGCATCTCTGAAGCCTGCAGCTCATGAGCGTGAATCCATGAGGTAAGGAACAAAGAGTAATGTTTTCTGGGCTCAGATGCAGCATTATCAAGATTATGGAACCAACTGCTCCTTTTCTAACGGCACCTGCAAACGCACAGGATCTCACAGCACTGAAATACTGTGCATCTCCAAAATTCACTATTAAATGTGGCATTGGAAACAAAAAAGTTAAATTTCAGCATCATCTATAGCTATGAAAAACTTTGGAATTTACACACTGTGTTCTGGAAATAACCACTGAGAGCTGTAACTGGTGTGATCTGGGCCAAAATTCCTGTTCTTGTTAGAAACCACTCTGCTTTGAGCTGCAGAAAGAGCTCATTCAGGGTCTGGTTCAAGGGAATGCATCATGTTGTTCCGGCTCATGAACAATGTTAAATGTTGAATCCAATGACAGGATTTTCAAGTAATTAAACTATTTAGAAAGAAGCTCCCAGAGTCTCTCAGGCTTCATATTGGCTTGGTAATTTCTCAATGAAATCTATTGCAGATTTAGCATCTGATTATAATATCATAGCACCTTTACACTAAAGCAAAACATTTTCAGCAGTGAGTAGAAAAATAATTATTGAGATTCTCAGAGTGAGTACTACCACGTCACCAGATGCCAAAGAGAGCAGCTGTTTGAAGAGAATACCAGGAAAGCATTTCTAAAAAGAAAAGCACTGCAGGAAAAAAGAGCGCTCATGGGTAAATAGCACTCCTCCTTCATTAACCCTGCTTAGACTTTATATGTTTTTAGCAGCAACTGAGAAGTATTTTTGACTTCAGTTATAGCACTCACAGAATCATTTAAATTGGAAGGGATGTCCTGAGATGACCTTGCTCAATCCCTCTACTCAAGGGAGGGCCAGCTGGAACAGGTTGCCCAGGACCCTGTCTAGTTGGGTTCTGAGTATCTCAACAGAGACTCCACAACCTCTCTGCACAATCAGTTCCAGTGCTTCACCATCCTCACAATAAAAAAGGGTTTTCTTGTGTTTTTCCTGTGTATTTCCTTTATTTATAGCAAAGGTCATCGCTGTAATAGACCAAGACAGCTTGGCATTAGTGGGAATGTTACAAACATACACTGATTACTTGTTTCAGAGTCCTGCTGTGTTCAGAACGATACAGATACTCCTCATTACATCACAACTCAGTCAAGTTTTCTTTAGTTTCATGTGACGTAAGACATTTCTTACAGTGCTTCTGTACAATTCTAAGTGTTGCTAATGAACATGTTTTTCATTGCTTTAAAGTCTATGCAATCTCTTGTTAAAGAAAAATATAGTTATTGGTATGACAATATTAGTTTAATTTGACACTCTTCCATGCTGTCTGAACAAGGGGAAAGGGCTACAGAATATGAGAAACAAAACAGATTCAGGTGTAATCTTTTAAAGCCCCTTTCAATAAAGTTGAAAGACAGCTGCACCAGATTAACGGTTGCACTGTTAATGATAAGAAAACAAGTAGGTTGAGGCATCCCTTTTGTAAACTTAAATCACATCTACAGTTTCTCAACAAAATATTTCCTAAAGACCTGCAAGCCCTGCCTGAAGACACAAGGCTTTGTGTATGTATTAACCAGGCATTTCTAAATCCATGATGCAAGCAATATTTAACCTCTAATTAAAATAAATCAGTATTAACAGCGAAGACTGTAATCTTATAATGTACAGATTAACACTTTATTTTAGTGTTCACACTATGAAACAGGGTGCTAGCTCTCTCTTCTGGCTGCAAACATCCCAACTTGACATACAAAAATTAAGCTAATATTTAGATCTGATTTACAGATTTCAAAGTAAGTTAATAGCACCTGGAACTTGCTGCCAACAAAGAAATCAGTCTTTAATGTTATAGTTGCGGATTTTCATCCTGTTAGAAGAGATTTTTGGTTTTATGGGAAGAGCACAAGATAAATTCCTGGATTTTAACTTCTGCTGAAATTCCAGCCTGGTTCCTCTGACTGTCAAATCTGCAGCTGGCATTTCAAATTTGGCTTTGATATTTTGCTGAGATTCTTCAGTTTGCTCAGTTGAACATAGAACTTCAAACTCCACTGCTCAAAAAAAGAAAAACATTTTGTGGTTATGTTTGTATTTAACTATGAGACTGGTTTATTCTTTTTCTCTAAATAAGTGACAGTGCCACATCATTTGCTTATTACATTGATGGAATAATACATCATCATCTCCTGATCATCCTCGCTTCATCTGTACCTGTATCTCCCATTAGCATCAGACTGCTTCAGACAGGAGAAAGGAAGACTGCTGAAAGGTCAGTATAACTGTTCAAGCCAAGCACTACCATCTATTTGGCTGGTTTTAAGCACCACATTTTACAGGTTTACTCTTCTCTCACCTGTGAGAGAACATTGGTATCAATCAAAGCAACACCAACACACTCAACACCATACAATGTTGGAGCCCCCTGTTCCCCTGTTGTGAAACAGTGTAAAGTAGCTGGCTGCAATAGCTTGATCTGTTTCAAGACATCATTAGCAGCCATAAAAGCTGCAGTAAATCGTGTTTGGGTATGCATGATGCAAAGGGCTCAAAGGCAATTCTGGGTGCTTGATAAAGCTGCATTACTACCATTATCTCCTCTCTCACATAGGAAGGTATTTACTGTGGAAATCATTATTATTGTTCAAAATATCTGGGTGGACTAGAGAGGACTATGTCAAAAGTAATATCTTTGGCTGGGAAGCAGGGAGACTGGTCTTAAGACCAATTGGAGTCCATTCTGTAGCCTCTCACATAACTCTGTGAAAACCACTTTCTCTGAATCACTGAACTTCAGTCTTACCACAGGTTCCATCAGTAAGATAAGAGGAATTGGTCAGTCACAGTATTCACTGAGAGCTATAGGTAATATTTACAGGTGCTTGGCTCCAGCCATGTAATCCCTATTTTTCAAGGCACTGGGATTTTAACTTTAGATTTTCTATGGAGCCAACAGACAGCAGCACGGGTCATAACTGACTTGCAATAACCCACACTGCAGCATTCTGTACCAGGTGAATTTTCTGAGCACAACAAGCTTTCATCCCATGTATTACCCACTCACAGGGCAAGAAGAGGAAGTGCACAAATTGACAAAGATAGATTATTAGTAGGATAAGGTGAATTTTCATAGTCAACAGAACATGGTAGAAAGTCCAAACAAAATTCTACATGAAAAGAAATTAAAAAAAAAATTCTCTATGGCATGAATTAATCTGTTGCAGGTTTATAGCTCTGTGCAAAGCATGACACTGTGGCGAGCATCAAAACATGACACTTTTCAAAATAGTTCTGTTCAGGCTTAGCTTGAACCAGCTGTTGACTCGGGTGTGTGCAATCGCTGCAAGGAGTCAGCCCAGCAGCATGTGTTATTGCAGGTGGCAAAGGCTCAGGGCACCCTGTGCTGTGGATGTCAGCTCAAGCTGTTCAGTTTGCCACCTCGTGGTTACCTACAGGCGGTGAAAGAGGATGCATGAGCCCAGGGAAGACCTTTGGGTGTATATTCCTGCCTGGAAAAAGGGCTTTAATCATTATAGTGCATTACCCTAGCTCTCTACCACACCTGGCAGACAATAAAGCAGAATGGCACAACACCAACAGTTCAGAAGCGTGCAGGCAGTTGTGTCTGAAAGGTACAGGATACAGCCTCAAAGATTATTTTGGTTGAACAGGAGTTGCAGCAGAATGAGATTACCTCATTTGTGGTCTAAATAACAGCAATGAGCAGATCCACAAAAAGCAGACAGTGAACACTGCTTACAGACAGACTTTTTATTTTAAATACCCCCTCGGTTTTGAAGGGTCTTCATCAAGAAGATGACTTTCAGAAATAACATGGGAGGCCCCAGTTCTGTAGACCCAAAGGCAAAGTAACCAAGCACAACTGCATCCCAAGCATCCCTTCCTCTGTCTTCTGTACGCTCCTCTCTTGGCATTACTACAGTTATAACCAGGAAAGGCTACTTAGGTGTTTGGAACAACACCACAGAACACAAGCTATATGGCTATTGTAAAGTTTTGGACTGTCAAAAATCCATGTTAACACAGAAATTTAAAACAAAAAATTGCAAACATGAGTTCTACAAAACAGAAAAAAATACTAAGAACAAATAGAATTAGAAATGCTATTTGAAGTGAAACATCCAAAGAGAACACCAAGTAAGGACCTTCGTACTTTACTGGTTCAGCTTGGGACTGTTCACATGTGTGAAGGACCTTAGATAAAATCAGCATGAGTAGACACTGTGCGGTAAAATTTAAATGCAGTAGCTTGGTTTTCACAAACAAACAATGAAAAAGCACACCTAATTTACAAGCCTGTAGCTCACTTTCAGAAATGACCTCAACAACAAGAACTAGTAAGATCATAGGAACCTAAACTGCTTTTGAAAAAGGACCTAAACGTTTAGCGTGCTGCAATGCTTAACGTATCTTCTATTTGATGTGTTAACTACGGTCAGAAATCAGTATTCACACATTTTTTTCAGAACTACAGAGCTCTAGGTAGCCCCATTGTACGAGCAAGCTGAAATTTCTGCAGATGGAAAATTTCATTTAAGAAACTTGTCACTGGGTATTTGCTTATGGCTAACAGCACATCTGAAGGAATACAAACTCAAACAAGTTTCTATTCAGAAGAACATTCAAGTGAAGAAAATGTAACTAAAGGATTACTTAATATTTGTGAAACACTTCAAAAATGAAGTTTTATGTAACGCACAAAAGGAACCATGAGTCTTTCTCCGATTGGAGCCGGACTGAAGCCAGAGCCAGAGCACTCTTTCTGTTTGTTAATATTTTACCAGATTTTTTCTCTGGCCAGCTTTTTACCCACATGGATTGCTCTTAGAACTGTCAGTGATGTCAAAGCTGTTGAAATTCTGTCTAGTGTGGAAACACTTCAGA
Organism: Tapera naevia; assembly: GCA_033556795.1. Taxonomy (NCBI): domain Eukaryota; kingdom Metazoa; phylum Chordata; class Aves; order Cuculiformes; family Neomorphidae; genus Tapera; species Tapera naevia. The sequence continues at coordinate 663,773 of JAUMJJ010000323.1, forward strand.
TAACTTTTGATCCACAAAGTGTAGAATTTCAGCCACAGAGCTTGGCAAGCAGCAGTAACAATGAGAGCTATAGTAAAATAAACTCCCTTCTCTAAGTTCAAATAGTAAACCAGAAAAGTTACTTTGCTTCAAAGCAGCTCAGACTGTTCTTTGTTAGGCTACAGCATAAACTCAAGGAGGCAGTTCTGGGTATCTGTGGAAGGGAGGTTTCTTAAAATGACCCAGCGCAACTGGAGCCCTCCTCTAGCATGGAAAACATGAAGTTTCACCTTCCCCAAAAGTACGTAAAACAAGTGACTTGCAGTGACACTCGAGGCACAGACACAGCCTGCCCTACAACCTTACTCCCCTCTGCACTGACCCCAGCCTCTGTTGACCCAAGGAGCTTCAGCTAATCAGGAGCTTTCCACATGCTCATACCACAAAGCACCCTTCACAGCATTGGCCTCATTCTAAATCCAGTCTTACAGTCAAACTTTAATAGGTGATGTTTACATTTCTTTTCAGAAAAAAACCCTATTGTCTCCAATAGCAAGTAAAGACTTCATTAAACTGAATTACTTGAAAAAAAAAAAATTCCACTTCTTTAAATGTTTTCCAGAGTTTCCCCTCCTCCTGCTTAACATTTATCTAAATTCAAAAAAGGCCCTGTAACCCAAAGGTGAACAGAGAAACCCTGCAGCACGCACAGAAGTTAATCACACAGTTGCACACGCCCGTCATGACTGTCAGAGGAAAGTATACAACTCTCCCAACAAACAACAGTTCTTTGCTGATGGCCTGTCCTCAGCATTTAGGATGTATGGGATAAGGATTACCAACCAAAGTCTCTCACCTGCTTTCAATCTCTGGGATAGGCAACAGAAATGAAATAAACACAGAGTGCATTTCTTACTCATACAGTCTATATATGTAACACGGATGCTCTTAATATCATCATGGCTTGTTCCTCGCTACCTCTGCAGCAGGATATTTTTCTTTCAATAATACACAACAATAAAAACACCTGAACAAGGAACCTGTGTTCCTTCTAAACTCTTTCTTGCTACTTACCTTTAGAATTAACACACAAATTATTGGATCCATCTAATTCCTACAGAACAAACTAAAAGTCAGCAGGTAGAGTAAGGAGAGAGAAAATAAAAATATCTCGTGGCCTTCTAACGTGCTTGGAAGCTTCCACAAGTTCTGTATTCGATGTGGAAATGAATAAAGTATACAACAGCCCACTTCAGTAACCCAGTGTTAACATGTAATCACAAACCCTTCAAAACACCTTGAGTCATTGAATTGTGTCATATGCTGGGAATATGAAAACTTGCAGGGCTTAACTTGACATCCCAATCATTTTAAGCTCCAATAGGCTGTTTTGTACACAAAAAAAATGAATGAGGCTGTTCGACAGATTCAGAAAATCATTCTGATACTGCAATTGTTCCTGTTTCACCAGAATTGCCCATAAAACACAGATACTGGTGTGACAGACTTGTACACAGTGGAACTTGCAAAAGAAATGTTTGAATAAGCGAACTTGCTTGCTTTGTTGCAAACCATTTTTGTTACTGAGCTTTCCAGTTTGTGTGCATCACTTGTATTTGAAAGCCCAGTCACTCCATCTTAATGAAAGTTCTATCCACTGTAACCATGTGTTTGATGAATGTATTAAATTCAAGTGAGTGGTTTTAAACAGGAAAGACTGAATTAATTTTCCATTAGCTAAGGCATGACAAATAACGTAAGCCTCTGCTGAAAACCAGAAGTAGAACTCCTTGACAATTTTGTATATTCTGCCCTGTGGTGACGTTTTTCAAAAAAAAGATTTTGCTTTCACAATCTTGTTTTCTGAAATGCAGGAATCAGTATAGTAAAATTAAAGATACCACTTGGATGGTTTCCTGGAGAAGAAAGCTAAGCAACATAAGAGTTTATAAAAGTCCTGATCTTGCAGTGCAGTATTTCAGGGCCTGCATGTGTAAGTGAGAAGCTCTGTTCATGAGTTCTTACGATAAATCTGGATGCAGAGAGCAAATTAAGCTTGTTCTCAGGAAAATATCACCCCTTGCTGATGCTTCTCTTCTGTCACGTTGGCAGTATCATCTTTCCCTCTTGCTATTCTCTAGGTCCCCAAAATCTACAGTAAGTTTTGCAACGGTGGCTGGAAATTTCTAGACATTAAGAAACTGATGGCCTTGTAAGGCTGCCAGTGGTGTTGCATCACATATACAGCAGCATGCAACTGCATGGCACTATCAGCAATGTTTCAAAGACATTATTTTGCTTATCCTGTCAATAAAGGCCTGACCTGAAATACCATTCCCATTTCAGCACCAGCCCCACAAAAGAGCACATGAATCCCAACTGTCAGCACCGTGTCCATTTCAGTTCTACAGGTCTGTCAACACACATTGCTCTGTCCCTGCAATGCACTGCTGTTGTGAATAAATACACTTATAATCCATTCTTCATTTTGAAAGCCCTTTTAAATATTATTTTTTGTCCTTGTGTGCTGCTAAAGATAGTTCATTGCACCTATACCCTGGTTTAAAAATAGATGCAATGTAGGCTGGAAAGGACCTCAGGGTGAAATGTCACAGTGCTTATCACTCCCTGCTCAGAAAGTACCTTGACACAACTTGTGCCCATTGCCTCTTTTCTTTGCACTGTGCACCACTAAGAGTCTGGCTCTGTCTTTTCCAAAATCCCTCACTGGGTAGTTACAAAGCAGCAATGAGACCACCCATTGACTCTTCCACTATCCACTGGACTCCAGTTTGTCAGTCCTGTGTACCACAGGATCCAAAACTGGGCACAGTACTCCACATCTGGCCTCACTTACCAGGGTGGAACAAATCACTTCCCTTAACCTGCTGGTTGCATTCTTGCTCCTGCAGTCTGGTATGTGGTTAACGACCCACAAGTAACCATGTAACAGTAACAGGTTACTAACAAAGGTTAATATAAAGCTTTTTTTAAAAAGGCTAAACAGCTGCCAGATTACTCCACAGCTGCCATTGGACCTCAGGAATAACAATGATCACAAAAACAATATCAAACCCAAAAAAACCAAACAACTCACACAAGTCCAACAGCATGGTAAGAAATAATTTATTGAATGTTATGCTTATTAAAAAATAAAAATCACCTTTAGCTGGAACATTCTGGAGAAATGTTTGTCTGTCTATTTATAAAGAGCTTTAACAAAGAAGAAATCTACAATCCTTTTGGGGAACCTACTCCATTAGTACCCATCCTTAAGGTTTTCTCAGTATTATCATTTAAGGCCATTACTTTTTGTTCTGTCTGCAGCAGGTGTTAGAATAGCTTTCCAAATCTTTGCTGAGAAAGAAAACATTACTCCGTGAACAGGCCAGAAGTCTGGAAGACACAACACCCACCTGCAACACACTGCTCAACATGAGAGCTACCATTAACAAGTTCCTTTTCAACGTGCCTGTGAAGAGGTTATATTTTACTGCACATCTCTTACAAATGGCTCTCCTGCTGAAATTCTACAAAAAACACCATGTGTTCTTGGGAAGTAACACACTGATTAATGTCTATGACCTAGGTTTCACCTTCTCCTCTTGTCCTAAACCTGATACTGTCTAGCAGGTAAGATGTGGGTGCTGTCTCACAAATAAGAACTTGTTCCTGGTTTTATTATTTTATGTTCCCACTTGTTGCACTGGACTATAACATTCTACTGAAAACAATACCTAGTTCACTGTGTGCTCACAGCATGTACCACATTATGCCCATGATCTCACTCTTGGCCTTTAGGTCTCAGCACACGAAGCAGTATTGTAGCTATTAACTTGCCACAAAAATAATGAGCAAGCAAGGATTTGCCAAATTGCAATTTGATCTAACAGTAACCTGGCAACGCATGAAGTATTCAGTTCTCAGACTACACTTTCCTCTCTGCCCCAGATAAGGTTTAGACTATGTCAAGACAGAGGGGTATTTGCATTTACCATGAATGTTTAATAAAAGAAGAAAATAATTTCCATCAATGGCACTAAAACCAGAGAGCTATACAAGTATTGTTCTTAATTCTTACTTCTGCTGGTAACAGTGAAATTTCCTTTAAGTAAAGCATTAGAGCTTTGGATGGTGATTACAGGACTGTAACAACAGTAGCAGTCATATGAAAAAACAGTGGAAGGGGGCAGAATCCCCTCTGTACCTCCCTTCTTCTAGCAGAAACAAATGCTGGGGCTGTGTTATAACACACGCTTACCTTGGTCAGTGTTATTCTGAAGACTGAGAACAGAAGGTCTTGATTCCATTTCTAATGTTTGCCAAATACCTTGGCAGAAATTATGTGCTCTAGATGAAGAAAGCTGGACCTGCTGGGCTTGACCAGGACTCTGCCTGAGTGGCTGACTTTGAACAACCTTTGAGGAGGTATCTGCCTTTCGTGGCTCTGGTCCATGATTTTCAAGAGCAAGATCCAGCTGAACCTGTTGAAATTCAAACAAAATCTTGCGTCTCTCCCCATCAAAGACATCTGAAGATTGGTTAAATCTCATAGCAGCATCTTGGTCTTGGAAAGAGGATGTTTTAGCAAGAGGCGAGACAAAAGAAAATCATTATTTTTAATAGAAAGTTGTACATCATCATGAAAGTGATTGAGAAATGCTACTTTATTGTTAATAAATACTACAATGCATAACTTAAATACATATATTTTTAAGTCTTCTAGGAGATGACTGTTGAGGAAGTGCTATTGAAAAATTCCACTGAAGGCAAATTACATTGATAACAAAACTGCACTGTACCTCAGCGGACGGTAATTTTGTTTCTTGCCCATAGCTGCTTGGAGCTTCTTCTTTTGAGATAGGTCAGGCAATTAGAGAATAGATCCTTGAAGGATGCTGCTGCTTTGTATAATGCAGTTCATAATGTGAAATATTACACCAACACAAATAACTCACGGTCTCTAAAAATAACACATTTTTAGCTCTGTTTGCTGTTGCACTCCTAGATTTAAAAGAATCAGTTATAAATGATATTTAACAAAATTACATTCCCTTCAGCTCAACATGACCAAACTGCCTTCCTAATAAACTCTTACTAAATCTGTTCAAAATCTACATTTCCTGCTGGTGTTACTATAATCCTACTTGTTACTGAAGTTTATATTATCAGTATCATTCTTCACTTTTGTCTTTCCACATGATTAAAGAAAGCAAGAAAAAGTCTCTAAAAAAGTCCTTAAAAAATAAAAAAAGAATAAAGCAAATATGGAAAAGTAATTTGTCATTAACTAAAAAAACCCAACTAATTACCCCACAAAATTTCACCAACTTTCAACATGAGAGTGAGATTTAATGAAAAGGGAACTGCTTCAGCATCAGAGTCTTCTGTGTTATATTTAAGACTAAAGAAACAAATCATAAGCCCATCATATAAAGTAAATGGCACTGAAATCCCTGTAGGTATGATAGCAATACATTCTCTCAGTTTTTGTTAAGGATGGTGATCTTGAACACAGGAGCAGATGTAGCCTGGCTAGTAAGGGTGATTACCTGGAAGAAAAACAGCCAAATTGGAGCAGCAATATTTGGAAGCTCATGTTGGAACTCAGCATCAGTGCAGGAATCATAGAATCAGCTGGTTGGAAAAGACCTTTGAGATCATCAAATCCAACCATACCTGTCCTTTACTAAACCATGTCCCTAAGAAACTCATCCACTCACCTTTTAAACACCTCCAGGGATGGCGACTCCACCACCTCCCTGGGCAGCTGTTCCAATCTCCTTTGTAAAATAATTCTCAGTGTTACAGGCAAAAGCTTAAGAAATAGTTCACTGAAAGGAAAGTAAAAGTGAACAGAGGATGCCAAGCTTGTGACTTCAAGTTAATAAGATGTTCATAAGCATCCCGAACAAATTACATATCCACAAGCATGCTGAGACATTCCACAGGGATTTCTCCAGGCTTCCTGCACACTTTAACAGCTCTCACCTATTTCTTTCTGAAACCCCACAACATGGATATCTGAATCCTATGCTCAGGATTGTCCTCTAGGACCAGAGTTGACCTTTTTACCTAGGTGATTTACAAGAAGCTCAAGATCTCCAGCTCCAGAGGTAGCCCATAGTCTCAGAAGATGTATCACTGATACACCAGCGAGGCTACTCATTTAATGCTCCCTGATTGTTTTCTCTAGGGCCTTTCTCACACTGCAACAGCACAGCAATACTCTGGGAGAGTGTTGCCGTGATAGCTCTCCATCAGCTCCTCAGACTGAAAATTAAGAGTTCCAAAACAGTGCTGCACTCCTAGACCTGTTCTTAGAGCACTCCCAGTCTGCGAACCCAGACAGCTTTCTCAATGGTATGTCCTAACTGGTATTTTTGATGCCTTCACTAATATTTCTGATGTCAAAAGAACTTGATTAGACAAATTTGGTAAAATATACCAGGTTGTCCATCTCACGTTGCACTTACCTGGTCAACCTGTTAGAGTTTCTCTTATCTTGGATTCTCTGCTATACTTAAGGAAGAATAAGCCATCAGCTCAGTAAAGGTACACCAGATGGCATTCCCAGTTTATCGCTGTCTGATGGATGGTTTACAATGTTTGCTCACACTGCAACCATTAAAACTTCTTCACTGAATAATGGGCAGTCAAGAAGAAGAGGGCCTTACTTTCACTCAAGCAATCTGTTCAAATTTGGTTCTAATTGAACCTAACAGCACAGACTTCAGGTAACCTTTCTCTGCCAAACAGGAGTGTCACTCCTGCAGGATATCTTCTGCTAGGAAGAAGCTAAAAGAAATTCTAGCACCCGTGATAGGATGCCCAGATACTGAGTTCTTCCCTGCCAGGTTCCCTTAGGACATATTCCAAAACATTGCCAAAGTTTCAATCTGATATATTCATCTTAGCCAAGAAATGTGCACTCATTTTCTCTCCCAAATATCTGCCTTTCCAGGCTAAAATATTGCTGTTTACTTGGATGTTTGGAGAGCCCCTTCCTTTCATATTCAAACATTTAAACCCTCCAAACAATTCCTACCTGTTTGTATGACTGTTCTTTATCCAAGAGAACAGCAATCCTGTGCAGAAGCTGGATAACTGTCTGCCTCAAGACCTGATGGCAGAACACTGAACTCGACCCTGTCAGCACTTGTTCTCAAATTTAATTAATTACTGGATGACCTTTGCACTTTGACATTTTAGACTATTTTCTTAAATCTACTGACCCAGAAGTTTTTGCAATTACTCCAGCTGACACTCCCATGGGTATAATTACATGGCTAATCTGCAGTGCTTTTCACTGCACAGGGAAAGAAGTCTATTTTCAGCAAACCTAAACAGCAAAATGAAAATGCATCATCCCTAGACCTACAACTGGCTATAGTGGTGCCAGCTGAGCCATTTGACCTTCATTTAACTAATTTGTAGCACTTTTTATAAGCAACTACAGAAATTAATGTTTTTTTTTTTCTTTAACATCATTCTTAATGGTAAGAAAAATCAAGCATTCATTAGAATTTACTTCCCCTGGCTCTTTTAGGGAACTCACCTTTGTCATTCAAACTGGCCAGATGGTTCATGTGCTCTGTAACACACCTAAGCCAACCAGATAACACCTGAAGTGATAACTTCAGGCCCTAAAAACACAGGATGGCATGCTCAAAATGAATACATGGTTATTCCATCTTTTTAGAATGTGTCTAGATGTAAAAACGTGTAAGGCATTTTTAGAATGTGTTCAGATGGTAAAATTTTCAAGTAAACAGCCAACAGTCGTGATTTCTTACTGCAATTTGGCAACATGATAGGATTATCTCCTGTGTAGTTTCACATTATCAGAGATCTTAGTATGTAACAAGAGAAACAATAAACTTCAGTCTCCTACATATTCCTGGTTAAACCTTAGGACTCCTCAAAAAGGCTTTCAATCTGTTCTTGATTTCAGTTATGAGAAATAAGAATGCATAAAGAGAGAATTAAAAATAAACAGGATTATCCAGAGGAGATTATCGGCAATTCAGATGATTTTTTCCCAAAGGCAGAGGAGATTGCAGGTTCAATCTAAGAGGCTGGAGGCTGACTTCTTGTAAAGCAGCTCAGCAGAAAAGAGACAGGAAATCTGGTGGACTACATGTTGAACATGAGGCAGTGATGTCTTCTTGAGGCCTTCAGCCAACAGCATTCTGGGCTGAATCAGGAAAAACACTGCCCGCAGGTCAAGGGAGGTGATTATTTCTCTCTACCAAGCACTGGTGCAACCACTTTCAGAGTATTGCATCCACCTTTGGACTCCCCAGTAGAGGAAAGACATGGACACACTGGAACAAGTCCAGTAAACAGACACAAAGGTGATCAATGAACTGGAGCATCTGACACACAAGGTGAGGCTGGGGAAGCTGACCTTGCTTAGCCTCCAGAGAGATTCAGAAGTGAACTTTTCAACATATAGAAGCACCTGATGGTGGGAGGTGATAAACAAAACTGAGCCAGGCTTTTCTCAGTGCTATACAGCAGAAGAACAAGGGGCAACAGGCAGGAAGTGAAATACAGGACACTCTCCTCAAGCATAACGGGAGAGAAACCCAGATGCCAATCTTCACTGGGAAGGTGATTAAACACCGGAACAAGTTGCTCAGAGAGGTTCCCAGAGGAAGTGTTTTCCCAATTGAACTCTGTTAATAATTTTCTGGGGTTTGATGCCTCCTCATCCTTTTTTGAAACAACATTGTTTACTGCCCTCAAAACTACAACGACAATCAGATGCTCTGACTCAATCCTCACACGAACAAATCTACTGATCAATTAAGTAAAGTACATAGTGAAATCCTGACTACTGAAGTCACTGGGCAGTCTGCCACCAACAGCTAGGGGAGGCAGGATTTATCCATCTGTCAACAACAATCACACCCTGCAGGGCATGAGGCACAGCATCACTAACTGGATGAAAGGAGCAACTGCTGCGCTATGCTCAGCATCGGTGCGGCCTCACCTCAAGTACTCTGTGCTCTTCTGGGCTCCACAGTATGAGAAGGAAAGAGAAATTCCAGAATGTGTCCAAAGGAGGGCATCAAAGATTGTGAAAAGACAAGAGGGCAAGATGTATGAGGAGTAGGTGAGGGTACGTGGCTTTAGCTTAGAAGAGAGACGGAGGGATGACCTCATTGCAGTCAACACCTTCCTCACAATGGGGAGCAGAGAGGCAGCTGCTGATCTCTCTGGTGTCTGGTGATAAGATGCAAGAGAATAGGGTAAAGCTGCATCAGGGGAAGTTAAGGCTGGATATTAGGAAGAAGTTCTTCCCTGAGAGGGCAGTCAAGCACTCAAACAAGCTCCCCAGGGAGTGGTTGTGGCCCCAGGCCTGTCAGTGTTCAAGAAGCATTTGGACAATGCTCTTGGATACATGGTTTTAACTTCTAAGTTGCCCTGTGTGGAGTCAGGACTTGAAGATCCTCATGAGTCCTTTCCAGTTCAAGATATTCTATGATTCTATGAATTCTTCCAAGGTACCAAAAGAAGATCTGAGCTAAAGTCAGTAAAAGACATTTAAACATAGAATTTTCAAGAAAGTTATATTCACGGAAATAGAACTGGCTTAACTTCTCATTATAACCAGATTTCAGAGAGTACATCATTACCTGTGTTGCAAGTCTGTGCTGTAGATGCTTTAAAGCTGATAGCTGACACTGTATTCTTTTGACAAGCTCTCTTGGAAAAAGAGCACCAGAGGCAATACAAACTGTGCAGCGCTTAGAGCTAACAGGGTGCCAAAGTCCTGTAAGAGAGAGAAAACACTGAGGAAGGCATTCTCTGTTGTTATTTTGTCACCAACATTACATTCCCAGTAAGTGTTTATAGTGGATATAAATGAACCACAGAACACAGGTGTTCTCACTGCAGATGGATTCAATGTTATGTGCAAACGGGCCTCATATTCCTTTCCTTTGGTTCATTGCCAGAGCAATTGTTCCATGGAACTTAAATGTCCACAGTGAAATCTTCTTACATTAAATGTATTCTTGAATCAAGTTTACTCAATCATAAGCTTATTCTGCGTTCTCTTCCACTTTCATAAAGTATTAGTTTTTATTCCAAGAGAAACTATTACTTTTCTGCTCCTAAAAGAACTTCCAGTTCCCACGCTGGCATCTAAGCACCAGGGAGTCTTTCATCCAAGATGTTTGTCAAGAAAAAGTTAATGCCCACAGATTCTCAGTGTTCTATCACAGCACATCCTACCACAGAATAATCTTTACTTGCAACAGTTATCATCACAGTCTCACACAAACTACGCAGATCAAGAATCAGTCAGGTCCAGTGCTTTGTTTTCATGTTAAAGCCTAGCTCTCCAGTGCAAAGGATGAACTGATTCCCAGGCTTTATTCTAAATATACAAGCTAGAATTCTCCTGTAGAAAAAATTTACCTTCCTTTAATACCATTCCGAGTTCTGCTCTGAGTCTGTTTCCCATTTCAATCAGCTGCTGCTTCTCTTGGCTCAGAACTGAGATTTTTCTTGCTGCTCTCTTCAGTTTATTTTGCATTCCTTGTAGAGTGCAGCTGGCACCATACTGAAGACCAACACCAGGACCAACGTCAGGTAACTGTGGCCCAAGGTCTACCACCTTTTCTTCATGAACTTTGGGTATTGGCCCCTGTAAAAAACAGATAGTGCTTATAAAGAATATTTTGAAAGCGTGGTCTGTGGGTTTAGAACTTTGTACATGCATTAGAAACCAGTTGAACAGAAACTGTAATGTTGAAGTCTACAGCCCATGTTTGAGGGTCCATTTTCAAAATTTTGTTAGCAATATAGGGCAAAATAAACTGTGGAATAAATCACTATAACAGCCTGGGACATTCCCATGAATATTTTTAACTGTAAAATAATATACATAGGATAAACACTTTATATCTGTAAACTAGAAGGATAAACGCTTTAAATCTGTAAACTAGAGAGCAGTTAATTTTAAGATAAAATGTGTAAAAACCCACTTTACAGCAGACCACAAGCTACCACAAACCCTTATTTCTATAATCATATGGGATACATATGACTTAAAACATTGTTTTAAAGTAAGGCTGCAGAGTGAAAAGCAAAGATTCTATAACCAGTTTCCTCTCTGCAAACCTAATTGAATTCACTTGCACATATACATTATGATGAAGTCCTCACCCCAAAGATTATATAATTGTTTTTCAAAGGCTATATGCTGTCCTCTTTCAGCCCCCTTACTACAGAGATTTTTCAATATTTGTTTAAATACTCACCATTCACTGAACAAATAATCTCCCTATAGACTTCTTAAATACTACACATTGCCATAAGCGTCTAAACAAAAATGTTCTTGTTCTCATCTCCAGCATTCAATCATATTTTAGGATCATGAAGCAAAGGACTAATCTCTGGCCCAGAGGTGTTCAGTTCCCATCTTACTGTCTCCAAAGCAAAGCCACTCTCTACCTTTAAGGCTCTCCCCACTTAAAGAGACACAAAGAAAACGAAAATGCATCTTGAACAGTAGTTTGTAAAGCATATTCTGCAACAAAAAAGAACAGTTGCTATAAAATCTACTTTTCACCCAATTCTGGAAGTACCAAAGAGAAAAAAATAAATCTGTGTTGTCTATACTGGCACACAATGATTTCCTAAATATAACTTGACAGCAGGAACAAACAAACCTCCTATATTCAGAAAAAAGATACAACTAAGATTAAACACAATCTGCACCTGGAGGGTTGTGTATGTTTTCAAACAAAGTTAACATAGCTCCAAAGTTTTAATAAAACATTGATTGTTTTTCAGTTCTTAAAGCTCTCAACTTTTAATACAATCAGCACCACTAATTCTTATTTATTACTTAGCTATTATTTCCATTTTCTTGAACTTAGATGGTTACTAGTGAGTCTTAACACTAAGATTAAAGCATTAAATAGATATTAGTAGAATTTACAGATGACTTAAATTAGAAAACTCTTATTTTTTAATTGTATTTTAACCTATCTTACTTTAGACTCCTTTACTACAATCGTACAAGTCCAGCAATGACACAGCTTCATCTCTATTGACCTCATTATAAGGTATATTGAAAGATTTTTTAGTATTTAGAAAAGAGGTTAAAACATGGATGGAACAAAATATAATGGAAAACTTGAAGAGTTTACAGCAGTGTAAGTATTTGCAAGTGAAAAAAAAATAAATTAGGAAGGGCTTGAAAGATCATGAGTGCCAGAGAATAACTGGTCAAAATCTATTCCCTAGAAAGAACGATCATAAGTCTGGCTGAAAACATCGTTGCTGGTTCTCACCTAACTTAGGTTCATTACTAATTGACCACACAAGCTTGTACTGCTTCAGTTTGTAATACTTGTTCAAACAAAAATAATATGCTATGTATTTAATTACACACACTTGCAGACAGATATTTTAGGTCCTAAACATCTTCATACCTTTTCTGTGTCTGGGTTTGCTACACAATCCAGGTTGGTTGAGCTGACTTTGATATTGCTCAGAACGGTTCCAGCTGGAATTTTGTTTGTGTACAATGAATCTAAAAGAGAAGAGGAACATAATATGAATGTATATGAATTTATAGAGTTCAGGCCTTCACAGCAACAGCTGCTTCAGAACTTTGTTAATACACACGTATACCACTTCAGAAAATGTACTGTGAACAGAGCTGAGAACATATAAGAATTAGTACAGTCTCACCACACACAAACACCAGTCTGCTACAAAATACAGAACTGACTAGAGATAACACATTAGAAAAGCCAATTCATTCGTAAAGAGCACAGAGAAGTTTTTGTTTCTTCCAATACTGCATTATTTAATCATTCTTGGGAACTGGCAATACTGAGTATAACAAGAATAATTAAGACACAGTAGCTTCTTTCATTCACAGTTTAAAAAAATCACTAATAAATGGAAGTTAATCCCCAAAATTTTGGCTTTTAGCTCCAGTAAAAATGTTTGTCTGAACATATTGATGTACATGGACAAGTCAGGGGAAAGAACAGATCACTTTCTGGAAACCAGAAGCGCCCTTCGAAGTTGCCTTCCCACTGTTTTAAAAAATTCCAGATTTGAAATTAGCATCTCTTTTAATGATTGAATAGGATCTCCAGACATTTTTAAAAGGGATATAAGAAAGATTATTACAGTTGATAAAGGATTTCAGCATTAAAGAAAATGGATAATACATTTCTGCAAACTTAACATTTATCAGCTGATGAAGATAATTGCTTCTCTTGGACACTGATAAAATCTGGCAGTGGTAAACCTTTTACATACTGGACTATAACAACCTCAAAACACAGGAGACTACGTTTAGCTGCCTGTGGCAAAAAAAATATGCCTGATTTTGTTATTTTATTTAAAACTAACCAAAATTTTGCTTTAATTGGTTTCACTTTAATAGGTTATTATGTCTCATTATTAACAAAGCTTGAATGTGCCTATATTTGTTAAACATCCTGCACACTAAAACAGCTCATGAGTTCACACTACTGTACAAATTACAGTTGAAAACTCATTCTACAAACTGGTAACACACAGATCCAGTCTCACCGTAAAATTAAAACAGAGAAGCATGACAACAGCAAAACGGTTGGTAAAACAAAATACCTTTCATCAAAACCATCTTACTTTTTCTGAAATACAGAAAATAATACATGGTGGCTGTGGAATAGTTTGAGGTAGTTAGAAGTTAAATGTTTACATAGATGAGGCACAGATATGTAGACAGCAGTGATCTACCTGCACTTATATAGCTGGTAAAGGTGCTAAACACAGGGCTACTTATTCCACAGAAGCTAAAAATGTCCTTAAAAAAGTTACATCTTGCCTATTTTTTATTTTAAAACCAAAACATATCTGGTCACTCCTTTACTCAGTTACAGCTGATTTCCTTTCCTCTTTTCTCCAGACTTCCAAAAGTCACAAGAAAGTCTGAATGCAAAAATTCAAATTTGTTTCAAAGCAGGCCTGCACAAGAGCAAATCAACCCCAAATTTAACAAGTTGTCAGAAATTTACTACACAAAGTATCTAGTTGTAATATCCCTATTTTATGCAGGTTTGTTATTACTAATAATATTTTTGTAGTAATTTGTAATAAAGAAATTCTCAGAATCTCAGACTTCTGTGTGCTCATGTACTGTGGAATTCTGGAAACTCCACAGTCATGATCTCCATGTGCCCATGGGTCAGGTAGCCCTGCTGGGCTGTCACTGTGACTATATTTTCTTAACTGAATTAGAGTCATCACCTCGCTCTGAATGCTGCCTGTTTTCTGTCACAGGAAGAGAGGACACCATCTGCTCATCAAGACCCTCCATTTCTTTCCTCATTTGGGCAATAGCAGCCCGAAGGTTGGCATTCTGCTCCTGCAGCTTTTTTATCTCCAACGTAGGGATATCTTTGCTCAGAGAACTTTTATCACCATGCTGAAATACCTGCAAAATAAAAGTGCAACACAACAAAACCCCTCCATTAACGAACAACACATATTCTGTCCACAACAGCACACATGGAGATCTAATGCTTTCAATCCATGAACAGACTTGGGGAAAAAAAGAACCACAGGAAGAAAAGAAAGAGATCTGGTTATTCTGGAGATTTGCCAGGGAATAAATGCGCTATGATGAGAAACTGAGATGTGGAGGAGGCACAGATGGACAGGAGGATGGCTAGAGGTAGCTTTGTCTTGTCACTGTTCTTCTTTGAAGTGCACTGTTTCTCTCTTTTCCACGCCTGAGTAACCAGTCTCCTTGAAGAACTTACTGGCTCAACAGCAGCCCCCTTCCCGACCTGCCAAACTCTTGGAAGCTGGAGATCGTTTGTTCTCAAGAACATGAAGAGGTGGGACAACTTTTGCTGAACTGGAGAAGGGGAAGGAGTGAATGTGTTACATCTTGACAACCTGGACAATGGACAACATCTAGAAAACCTCTAAGCACTGCAGTTCTAAAATAAGCACAAATGTCTTCCTTTTGCACATTAGTTAAAGATAAGCTAACAGTGAACAATGTGAAAGGAATATTTGTCAGATAATGACTGAAGCTCTGTGTTCACAAAGGCATGGAAGTTTGACTTTTGGAATGGTTCTTTGTATTCAACCCTAACCTTGAATTGTTGCAATGCAGTTCTGCCTCCTAAGAGAAAGACAATCCCTGAGGCCCTGCACAGAGAACACGTCAGCAAAATAAGAGTCTCAACATTTATGCCTTGTATAGCTTCAAACACGACATCTTTTCTGCCTTCTCCATCATTCCCAACTTCCTTCAGTCCCCTTATTTATTTCCCCAGACATAAGTCTGTTCTGAGTGTGTTCTGACAGTGGGATCTAATAGCCTTCAAATGAAATTCCCGTCATAAAGACAACAGCTGCCTTACTGCCTCTTTCTGTTCTAACAGTACAGGGTATGAAGAAGATAATCTCTATTCTGCTTTTACAATCTCTCCAAGGCTGTTAAGGTCAGGAGAAGAGAAAGGGAGATTGAAAAGGCATGAAGGGAAAGACACCAGTAGGCATTAATGCATCAACCAGGCGCGTTCTCAGTTTTGGGGCCCAGAACTTTATCTCAACCCGCAATACACACACAAACCATCACAGTTTGAACTAGAAATACAATCATTCCAGATTTTCACTAGTGGAAAAGGGTCTATACAGAAGACCATATAATCATCTGGAATTACTGTAAGTAATCTTTTCTAGGCTGTGCACTTGCATGGTATTATTACCGTGCTCCAGACAGGCAGACAAGACCTAAGCCATACTCAAAATTAGTTATAAGCAAGATTTTCCAGGCTGGTGTGTGGCTTAAATAAAGGTGAAAAATGACTACTGCAATATGGGGTTTTCAGCATAACCTGAAGAAAGGACTTAGTGGCTGAATACACTGCAGTAGAGTGTACTTAAACATTAGTCTTTCTTGCCTCAGCCATTTGAATCAGAGGCTAGGAACAGAAAGAAATGTGTGACAATAAAAACAAAGTCTTGCCAACAACAGTAATAGTTGCAGAGGAAAACAGCAGTGAATGTGAACAGTAAAAGAACCCCTCTCCAACTCTGATTCTCTGGCTATGTGAACAATCAGTTTGCAAATTAGTATAGTTTGAAATGAAATTGGAAAAACAACTTGCTCCACAGTAAGTTTTTATTAGTAGTCTACTGTTTGTCTGATTTATTACAAAAAGTGTTTTCAGGAAGTACCTTTCTGAACACAATATTTCCTGCACTCAGAAACCACAAGGCTTGCTTAACACTGCAGTTTCTCAACAGCAAGCTCTGACAATTCACTCCCAGCTTCTCACTGTGCAGCATCTGCAGCTGCCCAGTAGGGCGCACTGCAGCACTCTTCACTTTCATTCTTCTATAGAAGACTCATCACGCATTGTCCTTCAGCATGGCTTCAAACCAGCATTACGTTTGCAATTTTGAATGGCTCTTTTGATATACGTATTTTAATAAGCAGCAATTAAAGATAAACTAGCATGTGATATTGAAATAAAAGACAATTTTAAACAGCTGATAAATTAAGTCTTTTGAAGCATCGGCTTAAAATTTTAACCTTACAACCTTAAAGTCTACCCTGAATTGCAACTAACACAGCCTCAGGAACATTCCAGAAATTAATTCTTCCCATTCTGATGTGCCATGATGGTAGGGTACATTGCAGGAGCAACTCCCTACACGCAGCTTGCTCCTTTTGCCAGTGAGTAATGGATCAGAGCCATTATGAGGCCCATGCCACCTCATCTACATGTGTTCTAAGCTAGATATATCTACATTTTGAATTAAACATAGGAAACATAACTGCTTACAAGAAATCTATTGGAAACAAGCCCCATAAAGTCATCATCTTAGAATAAAGTCAAGACACTAAGTGTTGTCTAACCTGTTTCTCCCCTTCAGGTAAAAGACTGTGATTAAACGATGCTTGTGTTGTTTGCTCTCTCTCAACAGGTGGAAGAGCAGTCTTCACTTCATGCAACGTGTGGTCTCTTTTCTTCTGATCAACTTCAGCCTAGGAGGGAGGGAAGAGAGAGAAAACAGAAGATGTCAGTATCTCAAGGACAAAGGGTGTAAAGATTTAAAGAAGAAGGGAAAGAAAAGAAGGAAATCAAAAGAAAAAGATATTTTAAATCGCATGGCAGAGACTGAAAGCATAT
Organism: Tapera naevia; assembly: GCA_033556795.1. NCBI lineage: Eukaryota > Metazoa > Chordata > Aves > Cuculiformes > Neomorphidae > Tapera > Tapera naevia. Next base: position 680,932 of record JAUMJJ010000323.1, read on the forward strand.
CTTTTGGCTCTGTCAAAAACTGTCTTCACAGGAAAATATTTTGGCTTCATTGTCTCATCTTCTGTATGTGTTCCTGTGCTGTGCCTACAGAGGCCTATGAATCATTTTGGGACAATAAAACAGAGTAAATGCCTGTATTCTAAACTTCATTAAAAAAGTGTTGCCCCTGTACTCATGAGTTTACTAGGCAACTGGCCACTGAACTATTGTTAGTCCACTGTGTAATAGCCTCCAAACAATAAACACACATTTCATTTTTCAGAAACAGAAGCTTGTACACCTCAAAAAATAGAAATATTTTTCCATACAAAAATACTCTCAGTTTCCCAGGATGAGCAGTGTTCCCTTGATAGAATTCAAGCCATACAGTCACTTGAAACTCTTTTTGGCCTGGTGCTGCTCTTATTAAGATGGATCTTCCTTCTGCTGCTACAGAGCCAAGAGAAAAGCAGTGGCATCTCTCAAGCTGACTTGACTTCATTATCAGGGAGAAAAGGCTACCACATTAGAGATTTCCCATGAAAATTAATCTGTTCTCTGATAAAAATATATTTGCTGAACTGCTGTGCACAAAGCAGAATTACTGTGTTACACATTTTTGAAAGAAGACCAAAGTCAGGCCTCCCCTGAGAAACACCACGATGGGAAAAATCTCCACAGCTCTCTATGCAACAGATAGCTCCTAACCAGTGTTAATTTGAAATTCCCACCTGTTCTCTTGCTGAAGACAGGCTTTGTGTCAGATCCTCTGATTTCTGATACCTATCACTTTCACCATTCTCATAGAGTTGCTGCCAGTCCAGTTCCGGATGCATTTTACTCTGTTCCAGAATCCTTTCTTGCTCAGCTGCCAGAGACAGTTGCTGTTTATACCTGTGATACAGAGAGCAGAGCTGTTGACTGCAGCAGGAGAGATACTGAGGATGGCCTGTGTTTTAATTATTTATTTTGAATCAGCTTTGGAGCAAGGAATTAAAGTTGTTGGATTGCCAGGGTAAAATTCCTAAGCTCAAAGGCTGCTGCATACACATACCCTGAAAACACACTGCAGAAAGAGAAGAAATAGGAGATACACAAAATGAAACAAACGTATCCTGAATTTAAGGGATTTAAGACAGGTTCAATTGTCACGTGGCCAAGCTTTTAAAACAAAGCTGACAAGACTTCAGGGCACTCTTGAGACTGATGGTATCACTTCAGACAGAGTTGTCTTTACCATTTTGCACCTTTCTGGAATCTGGCCAACTGTGTTCTCAACTTCTCCTACCTGTCCATGCACTTATTGACTTTGGAATTCTTTAGTGGCAAAGTCCTCAGAAATCTCAATCAGATGAGAATCTTGGCCTGTTTTTAGTGCTACAATTTCTTCATTAAGTCTACACACAAGTCTACCCCCTCCCATTTTAATATAGACTTGCTTAAGGCAATTAGCAAAATGTGATGCCATCTTGGACATAAAACAGTTCAATTATTTTTTTTTTTTAATTAGGAGCTCAAGAGGGACTGTTCATGAGCTAAATGTATATGGTAAACCATGTATTTCCAGTCATACAAAACGTAGGCCACTTAAGCAATTCTTTAGTTTCCAGTGCCTTCTTGGACTGGCAACTGTCTCCTTCCAAGCAGGCAACGAAAGAAATTATTTTCTTCCAGCTTGTTGCTCCTTCTGTAGATTCCCAGATACCTTCTTTTCCATATGACTACATTTTCTTGTTAAACCTTGAGACGTTTCTTGATTAGGTCAATCATAAACCTAACAGTTATATGCATATATTGAAATTTTGCTACTAATTTTCTTGCAGTAATAAGTATAGAACAGGTTGGAAAGATCACCTGGTCCAACCTTTCACAGGAAAGGGAGCCTAGATGAGATTACCTAGTACCCTGTCCAATAGTGTCTGGGAAACATCTAGTGATGAGGACTCTACCATGTCCCTGGGGCAGTTATTCCCGTGATTGATTGTTGTCACTGTAAAAAATAATTCTTTTTTACATTGAGATGAAACCTCTCCCAGTGCAACTGATCCCTTGTCTTCTCCACACGGATCCTTTTGAAAAGAGAGCCTTCATCCTCTTTGTCGCCGCCCTTTATACACTAGAAAACCGTAACAAGGTCCTCCCAAGCCTTCTGCAGGAAGAAAAAAATCCAGCTCCTTCAGTTTTCCTTCACAGAGCAGGTTCTCCAGTCCTTTGATCATCTTTGTGGCCCTTTCCAGCCCATCTGTCTTTTTTCAATTGTGGGGACCAGAACTGGACACAGTATTTCAGATGCGGTACCTGTTTAACTATGAATTGCTGTGAGCTTTTCTCATAAATACATTGGGCACACGACTGGTAAATTTCTTTCATGAATTTCTTTCTCAGTTTCTTTCATGACAGCTTACAAAACAAGATAAATTAAGTCACTCACTTTCTAATAAGAGCGTCCTTCTCCTTTAAACAAGCACTGTGACTCCATTCTCTTCTGAATAGCTCAATTTCCAGACTTTTATATTTCATTTGCAGTTCTCTAACCTGCTGCTTCAACTCTTTGAATTGTTTGACTTGGGCCTCTTTCACTGAAGCTGGCATTGCATCCTTTTCCTGAGCAGTATGAGCTTGTTCTTCCTGCCTAGAAAATATAGAGAGACAGAATAAAGTGAGGTTTCAAACAACCCAAGCACATTACTTTTTAGTATTGCTGATTTACTTTCTTATAAATTTGGTTTGAGTAAATTCAAAGAATCATAGTTGAAAGCTGTAGAAACAGAAATCAGTATCTGCTTGTCAGTGAAATAGGTTTCTGAAAGGTCTTTTGCAGCTGATTTTCCTCAAACTAAGAATGACACCGTTTAGTTGGACTTAGGACCAGTGCTGAACCCTTTTTACACCACTGCAGAGAGTTTAACTCAAATCCATCACAGAACGTTAAGTTTGTGATCAGCCCAAAAAACAACAGTATTTCATCTAATCATGGGATCAGGGTGGTGCAACCTGAGGTCATCCCTTCTTATCCTATCACTTATTCTGTGGGAGAAGAGATCAGCACCCACCTCGCTACAACCTCCTTTCTGGGAGCTGCAGAGAGCAATGAGGTCTCACCTCGGCCTCCTTCTCTCCAGACCGAACAGCCCCAGGTCCCTCACCCTCTCCCATAATGCCTGGGTTCCAGATCCTTCACCAGCTCCCTTCCCCTTCACCGAACGCACTCCAGACCCTCAATGTCTTTTTTGTAAGTGAGGGGCCCAAACTGAACCCAGGGTTCAAGGTCCAGCCTCACCAGTGCAGAGACCAGAGGGACAATCCCCTCCCTGCTCCTGCTGCTACACCATGGCTGATCCAAGCCAGGATGCTGTTGGCCTTCTTGGCCACCTGGGCCACTTCTGGCTCACGTTCAGCTGCTGTAAACCAGCACCCCCAGGTCCCTTTCCACCAGCTTTCCAGCCACTCTTCCCCAAGTCTGGAGCATTGCATGGGGTTGTTGAGGCCCAAGTGCAGGACCAGAACGCTGTAGCAGAACTAACCTGTATCCATAGACTTAGCAAATATTTCATACAAAGAGTTACCTCTTTCTGGTTTAACAATACATATTACTACATCAATTAATTTACATACACCATCCCAAACTGTTGATAAATAAAAGTATGTGAAGAAGAGTAAGTTGAAAGTGTTGTGGAGTTGTAAAGTCTGTGAAAAGCAGTTTATTTCAATCATAATCAAACCTATACAATACCAAGCATCTTTCACAGCAACAAAATTGTTGAACGGATTCTCTTTCTCCAGTCTCAAATCAAACATTTCTGCTGTTTGCAGTGATTCTGGTGTTTGCATTCCAGTCTCTGAGGGCCTCCAGTTCTCTGGTCAGCAGCTTCACCTTGGAAGGGAGGAGAATAAGAGACATAAGAATTCTAATGACAGCTTGATATAATCTAATTTTTTAAAGGTCCAGTGCCCCTACACAGTTGAAGTGTTGGCATCAGCGCCACAGACAATACGTTTCCCAAAGAAAGAGGAAAATTTAATGGCATCCAGGACATGAGGTCTACTGAGAGCTACGTTCAGATGCAGCTCCAAGCAGTGTTAGAAACTGAAACAGTATGAGAGATCTAATCAAGCACTCAAATCTGAAAACTGCAAAGATTAAAGGTTTATTCTGAAGTACTGTCAGAAATATACTTCATTTCACAGAGTCAGCAAGATGTGCAGATTTACATGTAATAAGTACACATGCAACTGCAGTTCCTTTGGTCATATTGCATCAACAGCAGTTGGTCATGCAAGGACCACAATAAGACGAAGTGGTTTTATGTGCACTGCTACAGTACTGTTGTTTAAAGAAGGGCCAAGAAGGAAAACAAAACCAGGAACTAAACTCCAATTGTGTCAACATTCAAGATTCAGGAATCTATGGATACCACTAACTGCCCAGAGATAAAGTGACAAGAGGGCTGGTGGGAGACTGGCAGCTATGGGAAAGACTTCCCTCCTCCCCCCCATATAGCTGTTGAATTTTAATTTAAAGAAAAATAATCAAAACCAGTCATATTGTTTGTCATACTTGGGAAGACAAAAATCTGTTGTTAGAGGACTTTACATTTCAATCCCAAGTAAGAACAGTTCTACAGAATGGTGATTCTGGTGTGAAATTCCTCCAGAATAACACTGCAAATTATTCTGAGTCCAACACACAGAAGTTAAAGACACCAGGGAAGGAGTGTGAAACTCACTCTGCACAACACAAATGTTTCAGAAGTACATGAAAAACTTAATAAGAGAGCAACAGATTTTCCAGAAATTAAACTGTGCAGTGAGTGGCGATTCAGGTGCTGAGACTGATAAAGTACTAAAAACAGGGTTTATGAGATACTGCTTCCAGGAGTTCAATTGATAAATCACAACTGAAATCTGAAAACAAGAGGAGGAGGTCACAAGGCATTTTGGCTTATTGATGGACCATCCGGTGATAGGTAAAGGGGAAAGACTGCAGAAAGGCCCAATGGCAAGTAAGATGTGATACTTTAGTTGTAAACAACGAGATCAACACCACACCAGAGGAGGGAAAAAAGTTAGAGAAATTGTGTGTATTAGGTGATGTCCCTTTATGCTTGGGGAACAGCAGTTTAATCTGCCTTATCATTACAGTTTAGTCTCACAACACACAAAGATAACTTCTAAACCAAGCCAGTGATCAAGCACTTGTTCAAGTGAGAAGTGCTCATACTCCCTTGGGAAGGTTCATAAACCATCTTTGGTGAGCCCATAGGTGAGAGGCTCCCGGAGGAAGATGGGTTATTTTAGCAGGACTATGCAGAGGGAAGTGCAATTTGGATTGGCAGGTGCTGGGTGCAAGATGTAACTGCCTAACCATCTCTTTGACCACTTCCATTTATATTACATAGTGGCTCGACTGAGAGGCCAAAAATTAGCCATTCAAATTCTAATGATTAAACACATTAATATGTAAATAAGTAAAAGCAATTTTAATATGAAATACTTTTTTTTATACAAAGAAGGAAGGTTTCACTGTTCTTTAAAGTTTGCAACATATCTAGAGGTGGTATAGCACATCTACCCAAGGTATCACAGTTGAAAGTCAAATTTCACTGTCAGTAAATTATATTTTTATGATGAAATTTTATCAATATAAGAGGCAGAAGTCGGGGGGAAGCCTTGTGATGGGGAGTATGATAAACAACATACATTTACCCATCTTGGCTAAGGCTGCCTCTGCTTTCTAGATGCTGACCTTCCTGCAGTTTCAAGGTTAACAAATTTAGCACTGTGCTGTCTACATAGAATAGTCTTACACAATCTCAAATTGCCAAACACATTCTTAACAGTTCCTCGCAAGGGCCAGCTGCCAGACAAGCAAAGCAACAGCTACTACACAAGTAGTGCATACTTTTCTAAACTGTCATTACAAATCTCATCAATTTAAGCTAAAAAAGCCAAAAAAAAGGTTATACAGCTACAGCAATTTTAAACCAGAACATTACAGCTACAGCAATTTTAAACCAGAACATTCTTAATAATAAAGAAATAAAATAAAAGGATTGCTAGATGGCACTGCAGCAAGACAACATTGTTTCTCCATATTCTTATACCTGTTTCCGACAAGCAAGATCTCCTTCCACCTCTTGGATCTTTCTCTCCATCCATTTGGTTAGATAACACTGATCACATAATAATTAAATAGACAGAACTGCAAACTAGAACTGGATAGACATGAACAGCTAAATGCATATTCATATTCTGCCAGATTTTGCTTTTAAATTTACTCTTCACCTGAATTAAATTGAAATCTATAGCCAACACATACATATAAAGTGTAAGAGAAGTATCATATTAGCGTAGTCTAGACAGGCACTTTTACACCTCCCTTGCTCATCCCACAGCTCTCAGGGCAAGGCAGATCACAGGGATAATTGCTGTTCTGCTCAGTGATCAGTACCTAGCTCAGCCTGGCAAAGACGCAACACTAGGTGTAAAAAATTCAAACTCCTTCCATTCCCACAGGATATGCTCCATATAAAATTCCTGAGCTGACTTTAAATGAGTTTGCATATGCTCCAGAACCATGTTAACATCAAACCTTTGAGGAATTCCAGATCCATGTCCAGATAATAAACCTAATAACTAAAAAAAAGTTATTTAAAACTTATCCATACAGTTTTGACCCAGAAAAGTTTGCAGCAGTTACCATTTTAAACATAAAATAAATCCAAGATACTGTAGTATCTGAAGAGTTACATTAAACAAGAATTATGTGCAGACAGATCTCAAGAAATACATACTTATCCCCCACGCACAATGTTTAGAAGTCTACACATAATACTAAAAATTAGTGAAAATGGCCAAACTAAAGAAATGCCTTGCTTTAGCTATCTTCATCTTTTAATTGGTTGTACTAGTAATAAATCTTGGGCCCATGGCTGGCCTTCTTTCCCTCACAGAGCCCTATCGGAGAAGGTGGGCCAAAACGTATTTAAGAGTGCACAAACCCAGCTCTAATTTATGTTCTTCAGTGTGTTGTCAATAGTGATAACAAAGTTTGCATCTTTTTCTTCTTTCCTTGACAAGCCTCTGCCCCACTTTACCCAGTTGTACTCCAAGATCACTGACCTCTGCCTGTTCAGCATTTTTAGATGTTATCAGATGAGTGACTGCAACACCATAGCGTTCTAACTCTTTCATTTCACTCTTCTAAAATTCTTAGGCAATAGACAAAATTCCTTCAATTTGTTACATTTTTCATGCATGTCTTGGAGATGTTTTTGGATATCTCCCTACATTTTCTTTTGACACAGGAACTGGCTAGCAGGTAGCTGTTTCCCTTCTCTTGCTTTCCATTGAAGGAGATGATGTAGATCTTTCTCCATTTGTAACATTACTATAAAGCTGAAACAGGAGCTGATGAAAGACAGAATGGAAACTAATACAAATCAAGTATATCATCACTCCCAATATACTGCATAGCTGATAATTAATTACCATTACATGTAAATTTTAAGGTTTCCTGGATCAGCAGGCACTGGCTACTCCTTGAAAGAGAATTTGCTTTTATTTCTAGTCCTGCATTGTCCATAGTTATGTAATGACACTACATTTTGGGGTGGGAAAACATAACTTTCTCTTTTCTTTACATAGACTGAAAAGAGAGGCATAAAAAGATTTTGTCACTGTAAATTACAAAATACACATTTATCTTTTCTTGAAGACATTGATGACAAACCAAGTCACAGTACAGCCTTCTCTTATTTCAGCATTATTAACTGCAATGTCCCATTTGTCTTCTTCTCCCACAATTCCTCACAGGAGTACAAAGCTGCTGCTCTGTCCACACGCAAATCCACCTTGAAGTCAGTTATCAGAAAGGCCAACAGGTATAAAGAAATAGCAGTATTTCAATAACATACTGACTCTCTTTAAAAATAAAAAGAAAATAAACCACAGAGGTAGTGCTTTTACTGGTAAAACCGTTGACCTGCTTCACTTCCACCTTCTCCTATCATTTATTTATTCTCTATATTTGCTCCATATCTAATTATAAACTATGAAGAAGTAAAAACATAATTTCTAAGCGCTATGGCTGCTTTAAAAAAAAAAAGAAAGAAAGATGGTAATTTCTGCTCAGATTTTCCCAAATCTCTGGAGTCAATACAGCTTCTCTCACTGTATGGTATTCTTCTGTATCAGTGGTTACAAATAACCCCATCTGGATAAGCACAGGGATGCAGACAAGCAAGCCTTTCAAATAGTAGCTCTTAAATCTCTTTAAATGATAGATCAACAAACATGATGCAATATCTCTATGCTACAGGGTGCCACAATTTAGACGTTTTCCTTCACAAACACAACAACTCTAATTCTCCAGGATCAAAAAATGAGTCTCTGATCATTGGGCGTGACAAGTATAAAAAAAAAAAATTCAAGCACTCTCTCTCCAGGTACGCTGAGTAACAGACATGGCTAAAGGACACAATGACCTGGGGTCTCAATTCTGCTGGCCTGGATTTTACATTTATCCCTAAGGCAATCAAAATAAAAATGTTTTCTCTTCATATTCCACTTCTTGTTGGCAATCTTCAAATCATGCTACAATGCAGAAAATAGTCTAAGTAGTATCCTCTTCACCTGGGTAAGAAGAAAGAGATATGATTCAATATTTTTTGTAAAAGTCACTGTCATGGATATTAATGAACAGTACCAGCTCCCTCCCTATAATGTGTAAAGCTAAGAAAGATTCCTTTTCTATATCTTCCTTTCAGCTACTGTTGCTCCAAATGCATCTGACAGCTACCACAGTTAAAAAGATCGACTAAATCTGAACTCCTTCCCCCTTCCATCCCCATCATAAACACATTAAAGATAAAAAAAGCCTATGAGATGCTTTCTGGACACAAGGCACTGAAAGAAATTATGCTCCGTCTAAACCCATTAAGGTATCAAAATATTTTAAGTGCCTTTTAAAAACCTGACGTACACATCATTAGCTAAAAACAGCAATACATTATTAGGCAAGCCTTTGTGTAAGGAATCAAAAACAAGACCACAGCTCCAGCCTACTCCTTCCCTGAAATCATCAAACTGAAGTCACAATTTTTCTTGGAAAGAGGTAGTTAAGAAAAATGATACTGCTTTTGTAATGTCTCTCTATAATTATCTTAGGATTATATGCACCACACAGTCTCCTATAAAAACAACATTCCTCTCGATCTCCATACATCTCACTTAAATTAATGGCACTCGTAAATTGAAAGTGGTATCCTGAGGTGAGTTTTACATATAACATAGGAATAATTCATTTCATATAAAAATATGAATGAATAAGCCTTCCTGTAATTTTAAAATACTGCTTTGCATCCCAGAGAGCCGTATTTCTTAGAAATTCAATTTAACAGGGGAGAAGGGAACCTTTTGCCTTTGATAGCAGCTGTATTTATAATTGCAAGCCACTTTCAATAAAGATCATAATGGAAATAACAAGTGTAATTTTGAATAGAAATTGCACCAATTCCCTGGAGGTCTTGAAGTCAAATGAACAGAAAACCTATGTACGATGATATTAAAAGATGAAGTAAACAGCACATATAAAAGAAACAACACCTTACAACAACACAGCTCACCTGTACAACCTAAACAGTAAAGATGCCCACTAGAATCCAGTCTTTTAGTTCAAGTATATCCCAAAAGAAGTGATTGATAGTTTCTCCTCTCCTCCCACACAAGGGCCTGATGGGACTCATTACTCTAATCAGCTTCTTTACAAAATGAGAATAATGGCTCGGCTGAAAAATCACACAGAACTGAACCTGGTTAGCATATTCACTTCCAGGGAGATCTCACAACCATTCCTACTGAAAAGCCACTTCAGCAGCAAGAAGTCTGATATCAGGTTTGAGCTAGCCACTTTCCACCCAAATAAGGAAAATAAGGCAATGGTGAAGAACATTTCAGAGCATCACCTGAGAACCTTCAGACTTCCATACAACTCCTATTTGCCAAAGGAGTATAAAGCTGTAAAGCTTTGCTCAAAGCCAGCAGAGCTAATAGACCAGGATTGCTTCTCTTCCTTTTGAAACTACAGAAAAGAGGAAGAGAAAATGCTACCAGCCAGTTTCAGTTAAGTATCTCTAGCCACAACTGTTTTCCTTGATGAAGCAGTAACAGAATCAACACCACCTGAGCATCAGCACAGCTATTTCAGTGTGCTGTGCGTCACTGCAAGACAGGCAACTACCACAGACACGCTGTTAAATAGTTGTGCCATGGTATTGTTACATTAAAAACAAGGAAATCACGCAGCACTGATCTGAGAAAAAAAATGACGACAGCTGGTGGTGCAAGTTAGCACCACCTGTGTGTGGTCTCTTCCTTTACATTTACAAGAAAGCTTAGACACACACAACAGCAAATATACATCATACATTATACAATCTGATCAGAACAGGTAAAACAGCAGAAGCTGAGGGACAAGGTAAAGACCAATAACACACAAGAGGAAGGTGAGGCACCAGGTACTGAGCAGGGCCACATCTCTGGCAAAGGATGCTGTTTTGTGGGGTAGGCAATAGCTTGTGTCAGGCTCTGCCATTCTGTAAGACAGACAGAGGATCAGGAGACGTAAGGGACTGCATAAAAGACAAGATACGGTGGGAAGAAACTGCTGCTGGGACTGAGAAATGGATACAGCATTCTAGAGTGTCCAGGAAAGTAAACAGAAGGCAGCACACCCATGAGGCCCCAGAACAAATGTCCTCAGGGATGGCAGGACAGGACAGCCACATAGAATCATGGAATGGTTTGGGTAACAAGCGACATTAAAGATCATGCGGTCCATGGGCAGGGACACTTCCCATAGGATCAGGTTGCTCAAAGTCCCATCCAACCTGGCCTTCAACATCTCCTGGGATGGGGCAGCCACGACTTCTCTGAGCAACCTGTGCCAGTGCCTCACCACCCTCATCATGAAGAATTTTTTCCTAATGTCTAATCTAAATCTCCCCCTTCCTATTTAAAGCCGTTCCCCTATGTGGATTCCCATCCACGTGGATGGAGGAAGGGAACGCTACCGGCCAGTCAGGGCTGAAGCACCCTGCACGTCTGGAGGTTCGCACACCTCGAGCAGCAGATCGCAGGAGAAGGGTGGGAAGTCCCGCGGAGCGCAGGGTCAGAAGAGCGGAGGACGGGCAGCAGTCGGGTCCCTTAGCCGACAGGAGACACGGGTGGCACCAGCTGCGCTCGGGGCTCAGCGGCAGCGCGGGGGGCACACAGAGACAGCGGGGCCCAGAGAGCGTAAGGGCGCCACGCCGGGAGCGCTGGCGGAGGAGCTGAGGGACAGGACGTGCGGAGCGGCCTCCGCTCCGGGCTCCATGGGAACGACCACCGCTTCCGCCCGACTCCCGCCAGCTCGGACCAATCAGTGCTCTGCCCGCCCCCCCCAGCCCTAGCCGGGCCAATCAATGGTCTACCCGGCCCCCCCGCTAGCCCCAGGCGGGCAAATCAGAGCCCTGCTGGCCCCGCCCGCCCCCCGCCAGTCCGGACCAATCAGCGCTCTGCAGGCCCCGCCCTTGGAGCCGCGCTGTGTTGGTCCCTCCCACCCCGCGTACCAAACGCCGCGCGCATCCGTCCTCCTCCAGGGATAACCTGCTCCTCGTATTTCCCCATTCCATCCCCACCACGGCCCTGCTCCCAGAACACAGCTACGCTTGGCTCCTGCTCTCAAATCTCCTTTTCTTGTTCACTTGTATTCCTGTACATTTTATTTATTAGACTGTTGTATTAAACATTATTTTGTAGCAGTAAAATATAAACAGGCAGCGTTAACTTTCTGCCTGCTGCAGAGCAGGAATGAGAAGCTTGGCCTGTTCAATCACAGCTGATGGGATGGGAGCAAATGGATAAAACCTCCCATTCCCTCCTAACTCCCCGCAGCATCCTGTGAAACTTTAAAAATCTTGTAAAACACGCTCAGGCAAACTGAAGCGTGAGGTCGTGTGGCACAGACAAAGTTCTGCTACCAAGGCATTTAATTATTAAAAAATGTACCTATCGACTGAAGCAGAGCACTGCCTACGTGAGAGCAAGGAGAGGTCATGCAGGAGCTGGATGCAAGGCATGATTTCCCCTTAGTCACCCGAGATGATTCGCTTGTCTGGAAGGCATGAGGCAAACTTCCTGTAATACTCTCTCACTTTTTCATGTTTCTGTTTTTTTTATAAATGGTTTTGCTGGATGAGAGCTCATTCAGAAACCTGAAAGTTGCATGAATTATATCAGAACTACACTAATTTGAAGAAAAAAAGATTATCAGTAGTTCTTACATATCTTCCCTTAGGTCATCGAACTGCATTTCCTAACCCCATCTCACCTAAAGAAATGAGGGATTTATTTCCATCAGTAATAATTTCAGAATCAGAACTAATAATTTTGCTTTTGAAATAAATCCAGTTTCTTTTAGCTACATGAACTGTATCTACACAGAATTTCATACCAGTACAATTACTAAAGGGTTTTCACAGAACTGTTTAGGTTGGAAAAGACTTTTAAGATAATCAAGTCCAACTGTAAACCTCGCACTGTTTTAGTTCATTTGTTTATATGAATCACCTCTAGTTTAAAATACAGCGGTGAAATGTGGCCTCAAATGACTTTCCAAATCTGAGCACAGAAAAACTATAATGCAAGTCCCAGCAGGTTTATGCCTCTCAAAGCACTCAGTAGAATCAATACTTAGTAGGGGAATGATTAAATCCATACACCAAGTGGACTGGTGCCATGCTCCTCTTCCATAAGTCAGCCTGGAGTTGTCTAACCTATCAACTGCTTTATCTTTTGCAAACCCCACCTCTTCAAACTACCTGTCATCTTCTCCAAGGCACCTTCTGACAGTCCCCAGTCACGTAGTTAAATGCATGTCGGTTTCCCAGATGAGTAACTGGTGGCTTCTAGTGATTCATCATGCCGAAATGGGTAAATTTTAATCTTAGCAGTGAGTCAAAAAATTGCAGTCTATGCAACATAGATTTGGGAATCAATGTAGAAACCTGTATACACCTAAAATAAATAGAGAAAATGCCCTGTTTCACAGGTGGAAATGAAAGGAAACGTTTTCCCCGCTAGCAAAAAAAGAACAGGCATCTAGAAGAGAGAAATTTTCTGTTATAATCACACACTGGTGAGTTTAGTCAGATTTAGGCTAAAGGAAGTTTTCAGTCACCTTCAGAACCACCTTCAGAGTCACAGCTTGTGAACACGAGTCATTGGTTCGTCAGCACACTGTGACCCAGCCACACTTACACGTTGCTTCACAAAGGAAGAAAGAAAATGCACCCACCCTCTGAAAATTTCAGAGAGGAAAACCAGGGTATTTCCTGGCTACAAAATACACTACTAGGCTCGAAAGCACTTTTAAGTCTCCAGTCCAAACACTATGTCTAATTAATCATGGTCCAACTCTACGACAAGTCCCAGGATTACACAAATTATTTATCCTGCCAGCCTCATCCTTGTTTCTATGGAGAAGTGGTCTCAGAGACAGGCCACATGAGAGCCATGGCACGCTCCAGCAATGCCTGCCTGGACAATCAGGGGAGCAGATTTATGAGCAATATCATGCAGGGACTCAGTAAGTGAATATGGACATAGTCTGCCTTGATGGAACATAAAAATTGTTATTCAATGTTATTCAGAAAAGTCTTTCAAGCACAGCTTTCCTTCAAATAAATAAACTTAATTCCATCAGAACCCCAAGGAATATATTTGTTATAGAGTACACAAACAATAAATATAAAAAAAAATCAGAACTAACTTTTAAAGATGATCTTTGTAAATACAAATGGCCTACTTCACAGCTTGCAAAGGACTCTAGAGGAATTTTTGATCCCTTCAGAAATTTGGGTGCTGTTATTTAGGAACTAAATGGCATATTTAAATTCCAGTTTCATCCAAGCTAGAAGAATTTGATTTCCATGTTTTTCTTTTCCATGCCTACCTGTGTAACAACTGCGGGTTTATATTTTTGAAGCCTACACACATCTTTGTAGGTACAGTTCATGTTCCTCAACTGAACCTTTAGAGTCATATAAAAAGACCTTATTTTCATACTTGCTTTGGAAACAAACTAAAAATTAATGAAACCTCAACTCCAAATATTACTGGCCTTTCTGCAATAAAGATCTTACAAGGGCTCTTTGTACAACATGATTTGCTACATGTACCTTTTGAATCAAAGGCAGAGATGCATGCAGTGCACAGGGCACCCTTAGCTGTGTATTAAACCATTTGAAATGTTCAGTGTTACTGTTAACATTCTTAAAAACACTGCAGTGAAAATCCATAATTAATGCAACAGTTTCCATTCAGGTTCAAATAAGAAAATATAGCCGTAAAAACAAAATACCTATAAAAGCTTAATAAGAATATATGTCTACAGGCACTTTTGAAGTGATATTTGAGACTTGCCTACAAACTGCAGGAACAGCAAAGAGTACAGCTGGAACTTGGAACAGGAAGCAGCAACCACTAAAACCGTTAAGATACACAGAAGCTTTTCTGTATTTCAGGAGGTGCTAGGGAAGACATTTGCTATCAGAGGCCCCAAGTTCCAAAGCAATGAAGCTTTGTCTTAATGTCAGCTACCCTCTGTAACAACAATATTCCAATTGCTTCTGCCTTTTTGGAAGCCTGATCAGGCAAAAATTTCCATCATTCTCCGTCTTTACTGCTGTGAATGGCAAACAGTCATTAGATTCAGTATATCACTGTGCTTTTAATGCAAACGATCTAGGAATCTCACGAGGTTCAGAAGAGGAAAGTATGAAGTCCTGCAGCTGGTGATGAATAACCACATGGACCTGTACAGCCTGGGGGCCAGGGCCAGCCAGTTAGGAAGCTGAGGGTCCTCCCAGACGATGAATTGACAATGAGCCAGCAATGTGCCCTTCTATTCAGTACTCAGAATATCATTAGCCTTCCTTGCCACAAAGATGCAAAATTAAAAAAAGGGCAACAGACAAGTGAAATATGTAAATAAAGAACACACCAGGATCCTTATTTATTTGGAAACTAGTAAGGAATTATGGAGTGAAGGACTTCTTAGTGGAGGGCTGGTGGTATGTAGAATCTATTAAGTATAACAAAATGGTATTAGTCTTTTTATTAAGAACTCCCTTTAGCAAGAAACTGAACTGAGACTTTCACATTCTACTCTGGACAAAGAATTTGACTATTTAATGATTCCTGATAAGTTTAAAACTTAAAGAATATCTGTAACAAGTGGTATACTTACAGATAATAAGATACTTAGATGCAGAATTTTTTAAATACTTAGTTAGAACCATAAGGAAGAATTTTTCAAAGCTCTTTTTGTAGTTAGATGGCTTAAGTTACTGTGTTTTGACTTCTCTTTGTTGCACTTTAATATTCCCTCTACTCATAAGTGCAATGTAGCAAATTTAATGCTTAAACACAGGCAACATAACTCCACCTAACAGATAGGGTGTTTGTGCCTTCATCTCAGTTCCAAGTGTTTCTGAGGTTATCCAGCATCTGTGTAGTTTCCACAAGCACAGCAGCCCTGTGTTCTGCTCACTCACACTACTGCCTTGTTGAATACTGAATCAAAGGCAGTGATCTGGTGCTGATGTTGGTGGGGGGTTCATTTACCCTGGCATGTCATCCCCTGTGAATACATCTCTTTCAGAAAATGCATTCTTCAAAAATGATAAGAGCCGTCAGCTGCAGAAGTGAGACCACAGACCACCAGTCAATTCTCTCAGCAGCTGGTCTATGCCTATGGACCAACTGCAGTGACTCTCTTCTGCTTCTAGAAGAAAAGCTACTGACCTCTTAAATGGTGTGAGTGTTGTACAGCTGAACACTAAACAGAGACCACATGCAGTTGACTGGGCCGCAGAGGGATGGAGGCTTTGGTAGAGGTGATGCTGACAGATGTGAAGGGCATATCAGGCCTTTTTTTTGTCTTTTTAATGTTTTGTTAACACCTCTTTCTTTATGTGCCCTCTTATATCATTTGAGTAGCTACAAGAGCTACTGGTAGTTTAGGTATTTTAGAATCACAGAATTGCTTAGATTGGAAAAGACCTTTTAAGATCATCTAGATCAACTGTAAACATAACACTGCCAAGTTCACCACTAAAGCGTGTCCCTAAGCTCATCTACACATCTTTTAAATTCCTCCTGGGATGCCAACTTCACTTTCATTATTATCCCTCTTCATTCCTAGGCACCTCTGTCCCTCCTGAAAGTATCTGCACAAAGCACATAGCTCTAAGGCTCCAATTAAAAATTCCACTGGTGGCTATACATTCCTACAATTCAAGTAACGTGGAGTAACAAAGCAAAAGATTTTGCAAGAGGGAAGTATCCTCCTTACGAAATTACAGTCAGAGGGTGAGGTCATAAGAAATAAAACTGTCTCCTTCCTGAAAACGGTAGTTTTTCCAGTCCTCTGGGACTGGCAATGGAGAGCATATTTCCTTTTCCTGGAGAACCAACTTTACCTGTAAAGACATGTAAAAATGTCTTCAGCTGCTGAACTCAATCAATTTTTGCTGGTCCTCAGGTACTGCATCGCTTGCTTCAGAAGCTCCACAGAATCAGTGGGTTTCGCTCTTCCACAATTATCTTCATCTATCCTGTAAGCGAATGGCTTAAATTCAGGTAATGGTCAAACACTGGCTGTTACCCAAAACAAATCACCAAGCCTCGCTTATCTTTGCATATTACTGCCAGGAATCTCCTGGCACAACCTGAGGCCATTTCCTCTTATCCTATCACTCCTTTCTTGGGAGAAGAGACCAACACCCACCTCACTACAAACTCCTTTCAGGGAGCTGCAGAGAGGTCTCCCCTCAGCCTCCTCTTCTCCAGACTAAACAACTCCAGTTCCCTCAGATGTTACTCATAACCCCTGGGCTCCAGACCCTTCACCAGCTCCATTGCCCTTCTCCAGATGCACTCCAGTCCCTCAATGTTCTTCTTGTAGTGAGGGGCCCAAAACTGAACACAAGATTTGAAGTGTGGCTTCACCAGTGCTGAGTACAGGGGACAGTCACTCCTCTATACACTGGAGGGGAGTATCTGCTCCTGAATTTCCTAAGTCCTGAGTCGCCTAAGGAGTGCTACTTTCTATACTGCACTTTAGAAGCCCATGGATGATAAATAATAGCAATATCAACACACACTCAGTGTTATAACCCAACATTCATATGAGTAAGCAGTAGAGCCACAGCAGATCAGCGCGGATATACAAGGAGAGAGATCTCAAGCAGGTGTATTTGCAGGTGGTGCTCCCTTCGTAGAGGATGAGGAGGGAAGCCTGTATGTTAACTGCAGAACGCACAAGATCGCAATCAAAATGACTAACAAGAAGGAAACAAAACAAGGAAGCTCACAAAAGTCTTTCTTACGTAAAGAGACAACGACGAGACTGTGATCACTCCCTGGAAAACAGAAACAGCAGCACAGAACACACCTCGATGACAGCAGCCAACCTTTATATTTAAATCCATCGTTTGGCTCCTGCTTCTCTCGGCAGCTGGGCCAATATCCACGCTGGCAGCATGCCATGCCATGCCATGCCATGCCATGCCATGCCATCCCATTTCGCCTGGGCTCTGTGCAGGGCAGCATCCCATCCCGCCCCGCCCCACCAGGCCTCTGTGCGGGACAGCATCCCGACCCGTCCCGTCTTGTCCCGTCCCGTCCCATCCCACCTGGGATCTGTGCGAGCAACCGAAAGCTCGTGTTGGCCCCTGTGCGCCAACCTCCCGGCCCGAGGCGCCCCGGGGCTCCGCTGCGAGCGGCCGCCGCGCTGCCATCCCCGCTCCCATCCCCGCTCCCGCGCTGTCCCCGCGCGCACCGGCCCGCAGCGCCGGGCAGGAGTCACGTGGCGGCGCTGGGCCCGCGGGCGCCCCGCCGCGGCGTGGGCGGGGCGAGCAGCCGGCGGGGCGCAGCCGGGCCGGGGCGGGACTGGCCGGGCGTGCGGCGGGAGCGGGCAGCGCCGCGGCGGCAGCGCGGGCATCCTCTCGCGGAGGCGCGGGACCTGACTCAGGTACCGAGGCGGAGCCGGCCCGCACGATGCTGCGGGGAGCGCGCGGCTGGGCGTGAACGTCGAGGGGAGCGCGGGGGGTTCCGGAGCCGGGTGAAGCAGGGGTTGGGGGCACTGGGCGAGCATCCCTGCGCGGGGCTGCCCGGCCCGGCGGGCGCGAAGCTTTGGGCGAGCGCGGCTCCATCCCTCACCCGGAGGCTGGGCGGGTGGGCACGGACCCCCCGCCGGCGGCGTTTCTCGCTCGGGCAGCGCCGGTGCGGGTCCCCAGCGCCCCCGCGGGGCCCGCAGCGCTGTCCGGTGCTGGCGGCCGAGCCCCTTGGGCGGGGGGGAGCCCCGTACCGGTGGCCTGGGCTTTGTTCCCGCCATCGCTGCCTTCACACCGGTACCGAGCGGCTGCTGCTCGCCTTTCATCTGGGTGCTGAGCCCCGGGGGGCGAGTCCCGGGGTGCCCCCGGTCACAGCCGTGGCGGTTCTCCCCACCGTTGTTGTCTCGCTCCTCCGCGCATCCCCTGGGAAGGAGCCCTTTTTTTCGCTCCTGCTCCACGTGAAAAGGTCTCCTCCAGCTTCACCTTGTTCTGTGGAGAAAAGAAACAGCGCGGAAAGGCGAGGTTGAATCGCAGTGACACAACTTCCTCGCCGCTCCGACCGTTAGCACCAACCAGGGTTTTGCCCGCTTTTGGGGTAAAACAGTGGAAAACGGCTTGGTTTGGGATGTCACGGAGCGAAGTCACGTATGGTTTTGCAATGTTTATTTCGGAGGGAGCGGTAGGTGGTTAAGGCGTGGCAGTTTGAAAACGTAAAACAATCAGTTAGTACAATGCACCTGTTGGGGGCCAGTTGGAAATAGGACTCTAGGGAAATTGGAAGAATATTAAGGTGGTGTTGTAAATTGTAACCAAAGTGGGGATTCACGTCTGTGGATGCAGGACACTGTTACGCAGCTGCACTGTCCGAAGCGATTGTGTAAAAGGACACCTCTCAGCCGGATGATCTGTTCCCACTGTGTGCAGCTACGTGCGCCAGCCTTGCTTGGGACACAGTGCACATGCACGGCAGCACCTTGTGTGTCAGGGTACTCCCATGGTATCCCACAAAAATAAGCACATATGTCCAGCTGGTGACAGGACTGGACCTTTAATTAGCATTTGTCTATCTCTGTCACTGTTTGGTTTTATACTAGACAAAATAAGAACACTTCTCTACTTTAAATTGGCAAGAATTTCTGTTTTTCTAAAGCTCTGACACGTTGCAAAGCCACTGTAGCACTAGGGCTGAAATGAATTTTCATGATACATGAAGGGTGAACTGTAAGTATTCAGCTGAAGTTGGGATTCTGCAACTTCTGTTTTCAAAAGCATATGGAAAGCACCTAGATAATTCAAACACGACTGAAGGCACATTTGTCACTTGTTCTGTGCACAGAGAAAGGGTGTGTGCTGTCTGGTCTTAAGGTGCTGCTGTGATGCTGACATTATGGTAACGGTGATGGTATAAGAAAAGCCATAGGCTTTAGAAAAGTAGGTCCACTTCTCATAAAAATGGGCATTTGCTACACAGGCAATAATAGGGAGGCTGACAAAGCTGTTGTTATAGAATTAGTATATTTGTTTTGAAGGTAGTATCTGATTAGATTGAACTTGTTAGTTACTGTTGTGTTTGTAATTAAAGATAATGTTTATGCAAGTATTTATCTCAGGATTAAGACATCTGTTTGTTATTTCATATTAATACTTACCTTTTTAAACGTGAAGTTAGTATGCAGATCTGTGGCTTATTCCTTTCCTTATGGCCCAGTGGAAATTAGGGGTTACTTGTTGGTACCATGCTCGTTAAGGAAAAATTAAAAAAAAAACACAATAATATAATCTGATTTTCCCAGATAATGTGAAGAACAGGGTTGTAACATTTTCATTATATAAATTTAAAAAAAAAAATCAATAAGCACAACTTCCCCTGTAGAGCACTTTACTCAGATATTTAGAATCTATTTAGAATTATTTGCTACACATAAAATGGCAGTGTGGATTCACTGTGTCATTGCAGGCTGCTGCTAACTTGTGATGTACGTTACTGTGCTGTGGCACTGAACACTAAAATGGTTTGAGGCTAAGTGGGGGCTGGAGATTGATTAATAGTAAGTGTTGGTAGGGAACATCACTGACAGCTACAGACAGCACAGCATTACTGTGAGGTTCATCCTAGGAGCTTTGCAAGAGAGATGAGAGAATGGTGAAAGCTGGCAATCCGTTAAGAATTCAGAGGCAGCGGAACCGGAAAACTGTGATAGAACAGAGGAGGCCAAATGGGAGAGTGAAAGTCCTGTGTGGGGCCTTGCGGGGAGGACAGGAGGGCAGGGCAGGCACCGCTAAATAGGGTAATGTTTTTTTAGGGAAGAGATGTTTGCAGCAGCCTTTGGAAATGAATGTGCAATGTAATTGGCTGATATTTAAGCAGATAAGCCACAAGAAATGCACTACTGTGTCCTACCAGTGGCCCATCAAAATGGCTTGTATGAAGTACCTAAGGATGAATTGTAATAAATAAAATGCATATTAAATAAATAAAATTAAATTGAAAAAAATGTATGTATTAGTGCTTGAGAGCATCAGGAAAGACTTAAAAGTCATGCTGCATAGGCAGATATCAGTGATGTGAATGGAAATGGCAGTTGGTTTTTATGCAGAGCGCTATCATGAGGGTCTGGAGGATATTAAAGTGAAATTATTTTTGCAGGGGTTGTTTCCTTCAAAATTTCAGTAGAGTTGGTTAGTCTTGGGATTCTTCACTTAAACCCAAGGATAACATATCTTTTGTTTAGTGTGCTTAGATTTTAGTACCCTTGTGCAAGTATAGGAGGTTTATGACTCCTGTTAGCACAGTATGGGGCAGTCCGCACTATTGACCGTATCCATACTCCATATCCTCTGAAGAGAAAGTAATTATTCTCTTCATTCTACAGATAAGAAACTGAAGGAGGATCTCCACATTGCTCAGCGTAAATGTCTTGCTTAATTTGTAATTGCACAGTTCCCCACCTAGTGAGACTCCAGACTGAATTCCAGTCTAAACTGGGTTCCCTACATGAAAGTTCCTGTTTTCTTTTTGATAACCATTATTTATTTCTGTCCCAGGAATTCAAAGTTGAGCAGATTTCTGCTATAGTTAAACTAAATTACTTCAGGAGACCTTCTCAAGCTGTATGGTTCAGTCTACATACTTGAAATGTCCTTCCTTCCTGTACTGCTCAGTGGCCAATAAGGGCATTGGCTAAAGACTGATACCAGGTTCTTGCCATTTCAATCTACTCCTTTTTTATATGACAAATGCTCTCCTTTTACATACACTGCACCCCCACCGCACACACCACCCACAATGTTACTACCTACAAGCACCTCATTATTTCCACCTAAAGGATCAATACTGTGTTACTTTCCATGGCAACAGGAGGATGGTATCAGGAGCATGAAGCTCCACAGATTTATATACATTTGCTCCATTTTTTTCTACATGTTACCAAAGCAAGAACCCATTTATAACAGGAGGAATCTGGGATAAATACTGGCAGTGCTGCAACTGTGGGGATGCTGAACCTGAGCTGCGCCGGTTGCACATAATCCTTTCCCTCTAAACAGAGCTGAGCCAGCAGGAGCAGAAAGCAAAGCCAGCGTTTGTGGTGGTTGCGCAGCCTCCTGTCCTGGCAGACTTGGGCACTATCCCCGTACTGAAGCCAAATAATCTGGGAGCCCACGTCCTGTCAGGCGAACCCTCCTTTGCACGTCCCACATGGGAACATCCTGGTTGATTCCGTGCTGTTCCTGAGGTGGATGCTGGCTGGCCCAGCGAGGTGCGCCGCACCGGATGAAGGATGTCTTCGGCTGTTTGCAGAGACCAGGCTCGCTTCGGGTCTTTTAATTTTGCTGTGCTGGTTTTGCTGATGGATAAAACCAGACGAACGGGACTGATGCGCAGATGCAGTTTAAAAGGATGGCGTTCACGGGCTGGTGTGTGGGTTTATGATCGTTTTCAGCCAGACGTGGTACCAGACATGACGTAAAGAAGAAGCAAACGGATGTCACTGTTTGCCCACGGGCGCGTTTTCAGGCCGTGGCCGCGCTCGCCACGCCAGCGAGTCCCGCTCCGCCATCACCACCGCAGCTCCGTGGCCGTGCGGGGCCGCGGCGCGGCTGCCACAGCGCGCGTCTCCCTCCGCCTGACCCGCTCTGCCAGGGGTGACGAGCGCCGGCCCGGGGCGGAGGGGCTGCGCGGAGGGACCCCGCGGCGTGACGTCAGCGCCCCGCCCGCCCGCCCGGTCACGTCCCGCACGTCTCAGTGCGGCGGTGGCCGCTGCCCCGCGCGCGCGCCCTGCAGGGGTGGCCTCGCGTCACCGAGGCGGGGAGGGGGGCGGCTGGATACGGGCTATCGCCAGGTCCTGAGCCTTGGGTCCGCAGGGAGCATCCTGGTCCAGGGTGAACGCCGTGGGCCATTTCTCCCTGGGGATGAATCTCAGAACGGGTTGGGTTGGAAGGGACCTTAAAGCCCATCCAGTTCCAACCCCCCTGCCATGGGCAGGGACACCTCCCACTGAGTCAGGGGGCTCAAAGCCCCATCCAACCTGCCCTTGAACACTTGAGGTAGGGGGAATATTCCTGTCCCACGCTGTGAGAAGTCCAGAGATGCTGCTAACGGCTGTTTTCCAACAAAACCTGCCCAAGTATTGCTGGTGCTGTGTTGCCACTGATGGTTAATACAAAGGAATAAAAATACACAGCCTTTTCTTCACCATTTTAAACATTCACTCCAAATGAAATGTTCTGATAACTTGGCAGTAGTGGGAGTGAGGATTCCCCCTGTCCCTTGGTCTTCGGTTTTCCATCTTGTTCCTCTCTTTATACACTTGAGCTGATATACATGAATTGGTATTTTCCCTGTTAATGTTTATTAATTAAATATTACAGAGCTGATGCCACGAAGGATTACACTGTGTGCACTTACTCTGTGCTGTCTGTTATCGTTTAAAAAAAAATACCATCCCTTTTTTTAAGAATTCTTTGTACCTTGTGTTATACAGAAGTTACTGTGCAAAATGATTCTGAAAGGTGAACAGATCCCAGTGTCAGGAGGGTTGGCAGAGAGGCATCTTAAGACTCTGATTTAGTGACCCAGAACCTGGTGCAGAACTCACCCAGTCCCACATGCTGTGCATTTTACATAGTCCTGCAGCAACTGGCCATGGCATCCAGTTTTATTGAAGTATTGTGTTTTGCATCTTGCTTAACTATTTCAGCTATATGAACTTAAGACAAATTCTTTTCTATTTGATTTTCAGAAAATAAGAGCTATGAGGCTTACTGTGCTTGTACAGCCCAGGGTAACAGCATTGCCAGGTTTATTTCTGCGTCATGTATATAAAGTTGTTTCTTCCAAGAAGTGGGAGTGCTGCTCTAAATGCCACAGTAGGTACATTCAGACAGGGCTATTAACAATCATGCGTTCAGTGCTCCGTCTTGGTGAGTCTGCGTCAAGTAGATCGCTGTGCCACGCACAGGCTGGTTCTGAAATGGAGCTGCAAGGACTACCTAATTCCCAGTGCACAGCAGTCACCTGTGCTTCTGAAAGCAGAAGTGATGAACATCATCTCTGATGTGTGGCTGTGCTTGCACTCCTCTTTTAGGTACTGTTGTACCAAAACATTGACCCAATAGGAGTAATCCGTTGTATTTTAAACAAATGGTCAAGGTTTGTACATGTAAGATTTAACGTATAACTTGTTTGAAGCTCACTTTAACATTTTCAAGACTTCTGTAATACACAGAGGCTACAAAAGCCAAACTGCTATGATGCAATACCTCTCTTACTCTTCACACACAGGAACACTTTCTCCCTATTCAGTGTCTTCCCTTGTCTTTCTCTCTTAAAACTTTGCAGCATCACTGAGTAGTGCATAATGTTCTCATGAGGAAAGGTTTACTTTTTTTTTGTGGCTGCATATGGAAAATGTGAAAGATAAGATTCATCAAATAAAACAAAAATAAAACTTACTGATACTGTAGTAAGAACAATAATGGAAGATATTTGCTTCAGGCAGACAGTGCTGGTGAGTGTTGCTGCAGTTATTAACTCCCATCATCCACCAAAACAGCTAGTACAGATTTTCATTATAGTTTAGCTTAAGTACTTACTTGATGCATGAAAACTGATAGGTCATCAGAAGCTCAAAGGGATCTGTCTGTCTTTTCAAGATACTGGTGCATTGGGACTGTGTTGCTATCCTCAGCAGGGAACAAAAAGCCTGGGTGATTGTCCACTAGTGCACAGAATACTTGTGATCCACCAGGATTTTACATCTAGGTCTCCACAGTGACTACTCCAGGAGTTTCATATAACAAGGTCTTGAACAAAAATCCTGCAGACTTTAATGCAGGAGTTATTACCTATTTGTGAAAGTAAAATACACCTCTGAAGTGTTGTGATGGCTTCTGTTTTTCTATGAAACTGATTTTTTTGACTGTGGGAGAGCTGTGAGGGGGTGTTTATTTAACCCTCAGCTCTGAGCATCTCATTTTTATGAATTTTTTCAAGTTTTGTAAGGACTAAACCCAAACAAATTGTTTAAATTACACTCTATCTTCAAGATTTGTATTTAAAGTTGTCCCATATCTTATTTGTAACTTTGACTGTAGAGCAGTTTTGGTTAAATGCCTCTTTTGATGATTTTGGTTAGATAACTGTCCCAATGTCTACAAATTGATTGTTTTTTTGTTTCTTAGGGAACACTCTGGATCTTCATCATGGGAGCTGTAGTAGCTGATGATGGTCCATCTGGTGTTAAAGCCCCTGATGGAGGCTGGGGCTGGGCTGTCCTTTTTGGCTGTTTTATCATCACAGGATTCTCCTATGCCTTTCCTAAGGCAGTTAGTGTCTTCTTTAAAGAACTTATCCGGGAATTTGGCATTGGATATAGTGACACTGCATGGATTTCCTCCATTCTATTGGCCATGCTTTATGGAACAGGTAAGTATTTCTGTTTTTAAAACAGTATTGCATCATACAGTGATGTTTGTAAATCATACAGTCATTTACAGCATGAGTCATGATTGCATATCATTACTTGTGTGCAAGTAAAGGATTCCAAAGAAGAATAACTATTAATGGCCTAAGTCCAAAAGTTATTTAAGCACGTATATAAAATTAAACCTGTGAAACTCAGCTACTAAAGATGATGAAAAATAAAAATTGCATTGGCATCCTGAAGAAGAAAAAGTCTTCAGTATTTGACAACTGAGGAAAGAACACCCTTCCGGGTTGGCCTGGCAATATGGACAAAGTACAGAAAGAATCATGGAATTATTTAGCTTGGAAAAATACCTTTAAGATTATTGACTCTCTAACAGTAACCCTAACTCTGTCAAGCTCACGAAAGAAGAAATGCAAACTGACAAAATCAATTGCAAAAATCGGTTTATCTTAAGAGCTTCTTTTCTTGTCTAGGTCCACTCTGCAGTGTGTGTGTCAATCGCTTTGGCTGCCGCCCTGTCATGCTGGTGGGTGGCCTTTTTGCCTCCATGGGGATGGTGATTGCTTCCTTCTGCACGAGCATCATTCAGATCTATCTAACTGCAGGTGTGATTACTGGTAAGTAGCCTGTGTGGTTGAGACTGAGTTAGCTTATGTCTTAGCTTTAGGCTGAAGTTTTGTGTAAGCGGCCAATATCCAAATCATCACGATCATCCAAATGGACTGTTATAAAGATGGCAGCTAAATGTGGAATTAAACTGACATTTGTTTTTTATGAATATTAATTTTTTTCTGGTATGTTTAACAGCCACTGCTGTAATCACTGCCATAGAGTACAAGAATATTATGGAGATGGAATGCTTTTCAAAATGTTATCTTAGAGTTCTTTTGCCTATTTGAAATAAAATTCTTTTCTCAGGTCATGAATCAGAAAAACTGCAATTAGATTTTTTTTTTTAATAGTGATATTGGAGGCCGGTATTAATTTTTCTGTACCCTCTGATACAGGTTTGGGTCTGGCACTAAACTTTCAGCCTTCGCTCATCATGTTAAACCGCTACTTTGACAAACGCCGTCCCTTGGCCAATGGGCTCTCTGCTGCTGGGAGCCCAGTGTTTCTCTGTGCACTCTCACCATTGGGGCAGATCCTGCAACACGAGTATGGTTGGAGAGGAGGATTCCTTATACTGGGTGGGATGCTGCTCAACTGCTGCGTATGTGGAGCGTTAATGAGACCTTTGGAGCCACCTAAAAAGTCTGAAGCTACCAAAGAATCAGTTGAGAAGAAACCGAAGAAAAAACTTCTGGATTTCAGTGTGTTTAAAGATGGTGGATTTGTAATCTACACGCTCGCAGCATCTATCATGGTGCTTGGTCTCTTTGTTCCCCCTGTTTTCGTTGTGAGTTACGCCAAGGATCTAAAGTATCAAGACACCAAAGCAGCTTTTCTTCTGACTATTCTAGGATTCATCGATATCTTTGCTCGGCCCATTTGTGGAATGATTGCTGGTCTTAAATGGGTCAGACCACGCTGCGTCTACCTCTTCAGCTTTGCTATGATTTTCAACGGCTTTACAGATCTCATGGGCTCTATGTCTGTTGATTACGGTGGCCTGGTGGTCTTTTGCATTTTCTTTGGCATTTCTTACGGAATGGTAGGTGCTCTTCAGTTTGAAGTTCTCATGGCCATTGTTGGCACGCAGAAGTTCTCCAGCGCTATTGGTCTGGTGCTCCTGGCAGAAGCTATGGCTGTCCTCATTGGTCCACCATCCGCGGGTAAGTATTCCATTTAGTTCATAATTCAAAGTCACTTGCATTGCATCCATTTACACGAATGGTATGATAAGGGAACAGAGAAAAAGACACCACCAGTCACTTGAGCACTGTGTATTGTGCTATTGCTGCACCTGCTTCAATGATTTTCTGCAGTTACAATCTGAAATAGTCCAAGACAGAGTGAGATTAGTCTTTTCCTTCTTGGATCTAGTTCAGGATTGGTTCAGTTGCCATCTGGAGATGCTGTTCTTTCCCCACTGAAAGCTACGCTGGACATCTTATTAGCAGAAGGCTTATATTGCATGAGATGAGTTTTACACACAGTGAATAACTTTTGTGAAGTCTAAGACTCTTTGGAGTTACAATTCAGAACATGAAACCTGTCCATTTTGTTGGGAAAGTACTAGGACAGATTCTCTGTACCCATGGTAGATCTGGAGGAGGAAAGAAGTCAGAAGGAGGAGGGGAAAAAAGGTCCTACAAGGAGGACTACAAAGCTGAACTGTTTTAAGGAAGGTTGACTGCTTCTGTTGCACATCTCACAAACCAAGAATAAGGGGACATTACAAAATACTCAAATGTATCAATTTGAATTCAAAAATGCAAATTAATTGCTAAGCAAAGGGCATAAATTTTACAGAGCCTGAATTGAACACACACACCCCCTCAAACTCCACCACTTCACTGCCATAAAATGTTTACTGTTTATTCCTGACACTAAGAGCATTAAGTGTCTTATTCCAGTTGAACCGCACAGGGGACAGAGAATGTTAAAATGAATTGAAACAATTGAGAAACATTTTGCTACAAACTTGTTCAAATGGTATTTCAAAAATTGCTTAGACAGTCATGGTGCTTCTAGACAGGAGGGCTTTAAATGTTTGAAAAAAGCACAAAAAAAAAGATAATCCCTTTTGTTAATTACCTGAAATGTTGTCTTTTTCAGGAAAACTCTTAGATGCAACAGGGAGGTACATGTATGTTTTTATTATTGCTGGAATTGAAGTTACCACCTCAGCACTGGTATTGGCCTTGGGAAACTTCTTCTGCATTAAGAAAAAGTCAGAAGAACCTCATACGAAAGAGGAAGCAGCAGAAAGAGAGGAATTAAACAAATCTGAAGACAAAACTGAAGATGCCAAGGTGGACTCTATTGAAGTGGAGCAGTTTCTGAAAGATGAGCCTGAAAAAAATGGCGAAGTTGTAACTAACCCAGAAACGTGTGTGTGAGCATGGCAGAAAACCAGCAAAGTGTTTAGAAAAGAAAGATTTTCAACACTATTTATTTTAGAAATAGAACTAGTTTAGGGCTGGGCCATCTGCTTTATTAATGGAGGCCGGTCAGCTCATCAGTTCTCTCTGGAAGCTGATCAGCTAGACAACCTTTTATCGGAAAATTAGCTTTATCAGTAAAAAGGTGGAGCATTGTGGTTGTACTTTTTATGTAAACTAAAAAGCTTTTATAAACACAAGTCAAGTCTTGCTATGCATCACCAGAAACTGCTCACTTGGAAGAGCTGTAGGAAGAATATATTTTAAGAAAAGTGGAATTATATGTATGTTTTCAGACAATATTGCTGAAATCGCTGTGTTGTGTGGCTAAATATAATATCCCTTTCTGTGTTCTTTGTGAAGGGGAAAGACTTTGAGATGGACAAAAATCTCAGGAACTAAAGGTCTCCATTGGGTTTTTTTGATTTCTTACTTTTTTAGTATTTTAGATTAACTGGCTCAGCCCTAATTTAATTTTCATCATGTCTGTTGCTTTGATTTATGTAAATGTATTTCTGAGTTTTGTCTAAGCCTGTAATCTTTGTAACTGTCACCTGGAAATACTGTACATGGAAAAACACATGACAGATCCTGTCCTCAGCAGATCACACGAGTGGTGTTCTGAGGCAGTACTGAAAGAAAATAAAATGAGCAGAGTTGTTCCTGACAGACCATAAGCAAAGTCAGCCTACGCTTACACACATGGTTTTCAGTACAGTTTCCCTGCAGCATTCAGGAAGTTTAAGAGGAACATGGAGAAGAGGGATTTGGGGCTTAGAATCTTCTAAAAGAGTGTCCATGTTGTACATAAAAGAAACAGCGTGTGCTTCCAGGTGTCTGTAAATTACAGTGGGTGAACTCTGGGAAGAGACCAGACTATTTTGAACGACGTTGGGCCATCTCTGAAATGCTATGTTGGCAACATAAGAAGGGCTTAACTCCTCCCGACCTTCTTCCATTTGCCCCTCATCCCTATCCTTTTGCTTAATCCACGGAAGTTCAAGGTGCCACTCGTGCTGGTTGAGGAAACACAGCCGAACGGTTGATCCTGTCAATGACAGCAATGCACAAGGACCAAGGGAGAATGGGGTCGGCTCTGCTCCTCTCTGCACAAACAAACAGAGTCTCTGGCCAGTCTTTAAATCTCTGACATTGGTGAGAACAGAAACCAAACAGACAAGGCAGGGACAGCGTGTTTGAAGACCAAAAAGGAAAAGATTCATTGTGAGGACATTGAACAGAAAAGGAAGGGAAAAGGAAGGCATTCTGTGTATTCTTTTCTTTTTTCACCCATATGCATTCAAGAAATGTAATCTTTAATACAAAATGATGCTACTGCAGCCCACCTTTTGGATGTGTTTATAAAAAGCTCTCTAACTTTGTGACTGCAGTAACAATCTTCAAAACAGACTAATGGTAACAGATCCGGTGTTCTTGGTGGTTGCAAAGGAATATTGGCTTTCAGGTGCCAAAGTTGTTCCACTTAATAACTAAAAACGTAAAGACTCTGATCCCTTAAAACCCTGTATGACTTTTAAAAATAACATTAGTTGTTTCACACTTTACCATTTTTAACAGAAACATAGAGCAAATCCAACAAAATTCCAAAACCACGGAGCATTCCCTAAAGGAACTCTCTCAGATACCAGCTTCCACTCAGGTAATTTATTCAAAATGGTTTTGCACTGTCAGGACGACCTTGCACAGAAATTGAAAAGTTAGGATCGTGACTTTTTTTTTTTTTTGAGTGATTTTTAAAAAGCAATGGATGCTGCACTTAATAAACTGTTTATTTTTTCTATCACATATAATGCATTACTTTAAAACCTTTTATTAATTTAGCAGCAGGAATCAGGCTGGTATGTCCTAGTTATAAGAACTTTAGCTCCAGTTTGCTAAAGACTAAATCAGTACTTGGAACACAACACCGCTTGCTCCACAAAGGCCACCACATGAAAGGGTGGAATCCACAGATCAGTTTATATCCCTGGAGGCTGCTTCAGATGATACGTGAAGGCCTGATATAGCTTTCAGATTCCAGCTCCCTGTTCTGTTCCAATAAGCGAAAACTAGAAACCTTCCCCAACAGTGAATTCAGACTCTCAAGTAGCCAATTCTGTCTCACTGTGGGTTTTGATCACCAAATGTATTTGCTAGATAATGCTATCCTGTTACCACAGAACTAAACGGTCATTGCTTTGACCTCAGGTTTAACATGATTTAAAGCTTCTGTACACTCTGCAACTTGTCTAGACTGTAACATCTCAAAAATTTGGGCTTATCACACTGGCTTCCCAGATTATATTTCATTGTCCATACATAATACCTTTATGATTCAGCTGGCAGCAAGAAGGTTACGATACAATTTTATGTAATTAGGGCAGAAGAGGAAGTGGTTAAGACAAGGAAAACCTAAGGGAAACGCCTTTCAAAAGACACCATAAATAATTTCTGAAGAAAATTGAGTGCTCACAGGCCGTACCTCATTGGCCCACACAAGCTCTTTGACTTGCCTGGAAGATGAACTGCTCTGAGCAGGACTGCTTTTGGCACAGACCTGTGAGTGCAGTGTTCCTCAGAGCAGGATATGCCCACTGCATGGGAGAGGTCAAATCACAGGACTCTCATTGAGTGAGAGAAATAAGTTGGCATTTAATTTGCTAAGCAGTTTCACCCAGGCTATAAAATCTTTTACCATTTTCATTATTTACAAAAAGCATCAGCACAGAGATGAGAAACTCCCAAGGCAGATCTCTTAGCAACATCAAAACTGGCAGCCTTGAGAATCCTTCTGGAGCCAGTTAAGCTCCCTGCTTCCATGCTGTGCTGTTCAGGGGTGACATCCAGGTGTGTGCCAGCCCTCTAGTCCTCTTTCTGTTCAGCTGCCTTTATTTTGAGATTGTACTGATGGGAAGGAAACCTCTGCGCATCCCGGATCCCTCGCCTGGAGAGCTGCCAGGCCGTGCTGAAGCACTTAACCCACTGCTCCTACCAACTTGTCTTCACAATGAGCTCCTGTTTTACAGACCTCCCTCCTTCCTACCCCAAGATGTTTAAAAAATAAGCAAGCAACAAAACCTTAGATTCCCTGGTTCTTAGCGCTGTCTTAGAACACCAGCTGGAACTGTTACATAGTGGAATCCTTCCTCTTGGCAAGGCTAGCCTGGTTCCTTATTAACCCTGCTTATTGTAAAATCACAGGGAATTGCTTTTAAACCCTTCCAGGTATTTTGGTTCAGTGTTTCCTTAATCTCAACGCCATGGAGAGCCCCTTAAGAGCGGTTTGTAAGATGTGCTCTTTCATATACTTCAAGGATGTGTGTGGTCAGAGCCAGAAAGCATTGCTAAAGAGACACTGCCTGCCCAGGGACAGATGCAGAACAGTTCCATGCAAAACCACCTGGATGAACTTTTGTCAGCCTTCGCTTGGTTAAAATTTTGTGACTGGGAAAAAGGGAAGAAAAAGGGAAAAGAGATGCAGGTAATTGTACAACTGAATTGCCAAGCAACCCAACGATAACACTGTTATTTGCTCTTGTCTAATACACTGCTGGAGCAAATGTAATTTCCTTTAACACACAGGGAAACGATCAAAGTGCAAAAAATCCAAGTATAATAATATAAAACAGCTGAAAGACAGTTTTCATAGATTATTTCCCTGAAACTCATAAACTGTATTTTAGTGTACAGGCTAGTGCAATTTCTGAAGCTTTTTAACCTTTGTACATTCTATAAATCATGTATTACAGGATTGAGGTTAAAATACTGTATGTTTGATCATGTAATGGATCTTAGGCCCTGAATTTCCTTATCGAGAGGGTGTATAAATGCCTGCAACATATAGAGTACATAAAGATGTGTATATGCGTGTATCAATCTAAATACATCAAACATAGAAAACACCCAGTAGAGTAGAAGAGAGTTTCCCTGTTTACTAGACAATAAGCAATACTGAGTTAAAACTATTTCCTTCCTTCTCCTAAACAAAGATAAGTTTGCTTTTTTAAAATGTCTGAATAAAATATCTTGTAGCTGTTTGGAGCTTAGGATATCTCAGCAGAACTAAAAATCTTACAGTGATGCATCTGTTTAAAATAACCATTTCTAGATGTTGTTTTTCTCCAGTCCTTAAATCCATCACAGCAAGTCTGCAGCAGTACCTGCTGCTAAAGCAGCCTCTTCCCCAGTGCTGAGACTCGAGATGGTCTGAGGGACTGGGCAGATCTTGTTGTGCTTGTTAATATCAAATCCCATCCAAACAAATGCGTGTGTTAGACAAGGTAAAATCATTCCCTAAAAAGAAATGAAAACATTCCCCTAACCAAACAATCCAAACTTCACAATGACAATCCAAAATACACTCACTTTTTTTGTGTCACAAAGAAAAGCTGTGATTTGGTAGGTGATCATAATCAGAGGGGTTTCTGGAGAATGCAGATGCTAACAGAGGCAAGTGCTGCCTTGTGTATCTGTGTCTGTGTCTCTGCCACACTTATCTTTAGGATTATGGGACTGCACTTCAGCTTTGTGGAAGTGAGATGACTTTTTGTTTCTCCTTTATGCACTTTAATGTAATGTGTACATTTATATTTCAGATTTTTTTTTACACGTTTCTAGTAAACTGTTGCAAATGTAGTGAATAAATACTTGGTTGTCAAAAACTGTGGATGTGAGAAAATACGCTTAGAAAAAAATCACTTTTAACACCCAGATTTGGAAATTTGGCTTCATGTGCACATGGTCAAATAGCTATACAGAAGCAGAGTGCTTAGTGAGAAGAAAATAAGAGGTGACACTGAACTGACAGGCAGCCAGAATTTAATGTGGGCAAGGGGACTGCTTTTGCCATGACTCATAGTTCACCCAATTCCAAAATGGAAATGGGCTTCTGCTGTAAATGATCCCAGACTATTTTAAAGCATCAGCTAATTTAAAATAATAGCTACTAATTTTCTGATGCTCCACGTAGAAATTACTGTTCTTGTACTCTGAAGAGTTTTGTTTGCAGGTAAAATTTTATGAACTGCTTTGACTTATGATGCCCTAAATATTTTGAGAGCTGACCTGCCAGCAAGCTGATGCTCTTCAGTTTAAGAACACTTGTATGGTGGGGTTTTTTGGATCCTATGGTACTCCAGCTGAGAGTGGGTCCTCAATGTGCAATCTCAAGACTACATCCAAGTGAATCAAAACTGCAGCCTCTTCAATGCAACAAAAGCTGCATTTTGTGATGCAGAAGGCTCACAGCTACTGGTGCCCAATTCTAATTCTCTGCTGAGAAATTCTGGAGAAATGTCTCTTGAGCTCAGCTTTGTAAGTTTCTCTGTGTATTTACACTGAAAATATCTAGTTTATATAAAAGCCCATATCTGAATAAACATCTGATTATCATTTTATGCTAGTTTAGTTAAATTGGTGAGACTTAAGCTGTAATCAAATACTGGCCAGATCAAGCCATGTGCTGCTACAGCAACGAAGGTTACCAGGTGGTCTGAAATGACAAAACTTACTCACGCAATCAGCGCATCCTTGTGACAGAAAACCAAAGAGTTTCATTGCTTCTGGTTCTCTTTTTGAGTCTGAAAGGAAGGAGCTGGGCCATTAGCTGTGGAGGAAAACGGGCATTAACCTGAGTTGCACCACCAGTGTTCCCTGCCTGCTGCTGGACTTGTGGAAGGAAGGTGACCCAACAACACTGGAGGAATAAACAACTTGGACAGCAGCAGAGACGCTGCATATAAGAAGCAACAGCTTTGGAATTGATTTTTTTAGCAGCCTTCTCAACACTTCTGGAACCGAGCTCATCTTGATGTCAGCAGGAAATGGGCACAACTATTGCAAGAGTCAGGACTCCCCACAGTATGTTGCCAGTGACACAGTCTCTGAGGTCAGCATCCTTCATTTGTCTGTGAAAGCATGGGAACTCAGAGGCAGACAGAGTAAAAAGCTACTTACCCCTAGTTATAGGTTGCTTGTTTCTTCACTGATCTCAATACCTGCTTCATCATCATTCCAGCTGGCAATTTGCCTCGCTATCCCTAGATGAACGCTTTGGAGCAGTAAGAAATGAGGAAGCTCTTGGTCTACAACTGTTTCAGCAGTTTAAAGCCTTTCACTCTGAAAACTGCGAATCCAAAGAAGCAGCCTATCTGGATTTTAATGTTTAAAACTCTTTAATAGCAAAATCAATTTTGCTGAAAAATGTGGTGCAATATTCAGTGGCTGACAGCGTCAGACAAACTTAAAATAGTTTCATAGCAGTGAGAGCAGAGTAACATTTGCTGTTTGAGGTCTTTTAAGAAAAAAAAACCTGTGCATGACCTCAAAATATTGTGAATCGTAGGTTTATCCCTTCCATAAGGATTATTGGAAATACCAGACGCTCTGCATTGCCTCTGTGCCTGTAATGCTTGCAGCTCTGAACTAAGCTGAGGACTGTAATTAAACTAAATGTTCTGGCTGGTTGCGAGATCAAGACTAGACATTTTCTCCCTAGTGCATAATGTACCCAGTGAATTCCTATTTTTTTCCACATCCCACTCCACCCCAGTTACCCTGGACTGGTCACAACAAAGACACAGCACATTAGGGCTTGATGCTTTTTCCCCTTTGACCAGGTCCTTATTTGTCCATTACACTTGCGTTTCTCAGACCTCTATCTTATCTATGCCTTTGGAGTCAACAATTTTCCCAAAATGAGATTAACAAAGAATACTTTAAAAGTTTGTTTTTCTGTAGACTCCATATTTTTGTAATTGTGTATTTACAGAATTCATCCAATTTTGTTGCCCTCTGCCTACAGCATGCAATGGTTTTGTCAGAAGAATTGAAGTGTATTACTCTTAAGATTAAGCAGGAAAAAAACACCAATGTCTGAGAAAGTCATAAAGTA
This sequence comes from Tapera naevia, assembly GCA_033556795.1. Classification (NCBI taxonomy): domain Eukaryota; kingdom Metazoa; phylum Chordata; class Aves; order Cuculiformes; family Neomorphidae; genus Tapera; species Tapera naevia. The sequence continues at coordinate 715,937 of JAUMJJ010000323.1, forward strand.
TTACTGCTGTGCCAATATTTGCTGATAAAGTTACTAGGATTTTGCTGTGAAACAGATTCTTACTGAAGATGGATCCTCCTGGTACAGAATTGCTGAATGATGCAGAGTCCACACAACTCAGGTTCATGCAACCACTTAAATCTAGATACACACTTGCAATGCTGTTAATTAACATCTGAATGAATCAGAGGGAAGCATACTGGTTTTAATAATAAAGTACTGCATTCTTTAACAGCAAAAACTTTTTATTATTAACCAGTTTTGTCCAGTTGAGTTTTAGAAGCTAATTTGCCATAGGATTAAGTTCATGGCGGATTACACTTCCCCACAAGTGGATTAAATTTAAATTTCTGACCAGATGGCTCAGCACTATTAAAAAAACAGCAACCCTGTTTGTTTTCACTTGGTATTTTGTACACATGAAGTCCTGCTTTTTTGTTTCATTCTTTTACAAAGAGAAAATAAATGTTCTTGAAATGAACATGTAGGCTCTAGCCAATGACCCTCTTACAAATCTGTATATTCAGATTCTTGTCAGGAAATTCAGTTTCTGAAAGTACTCCTTTGACAGATTTCATGGAGGAGCTGCTACTCAGAGGTCTGCACTATGGGGAAATGAAGACAACAATGGTTGTGCTTATGCTAGTTTTCCCAATTGGAGAATGAGGGATGAGATGCCTCTGAATTCCACCTGCCTTCCTCCAAGGGAGATTTTGAGTACTTTCACAAAGTCTACATGTACTCCTTTTACTTAACATCTTTCAAAGCATAGGATCTATTTTCAGTTGTTTTCAAGGTGCTTGTACCACAAAGAATTCAGGGACTCTGTAACAATCAAGGCAATGTAAGACAGCAGCACAGGTGGTGTTTTCCACATAAAAGCACACAGCCAGTTCTAAATGAAACTGAGGATAAATTAAATATCCTTCCGACTTTTAAAGGCTTGCTAATCAGAAACATTTCCTCTCAGATTATAAACAGACTTTTGAGAACTACACAGCAAAAGCCAGGACTTCTATTATACAGGGCCCTGTGGGTAGAGCTCAATATTTTTCTTGCTTTTATCCTGGATCCCACAACTATCAAGTCTCAATAACAATTCCCTTCCCCTACTTCCTATCAGATGTATTACAAGGTAAGAGAAAGTGTTTGTGAAAAAAGACTTCTGCAAAAGAATCAATATCCAAACAAACCCATTTACCTTTAATAAGACAAACGACATGCTTTTTGAGAGTAAAGCAATGAATGCCTTCTCGTTCTTCCTCCATACCTTCACTGCTGCATTCTGACCATGACTTTCCAAATCCTTCAGTGAGTTTTAGCACAAGCAGTGCCTTAAGATGTTTGTAAATAACAATGCTCTTTGTAGTTACAGAAACCCCTTAAAATTAAAAAGAAGGAAGGAGGTTACACCAAGTAAAGCGTAAGGATTCACTGTAAGTAAGTTACACCAAAGAATGATGGAAGTTATTATGAATGTATTTACACAATTGTTAAAGTACACAAATACAGTGGTAGTACAAATGAAGTGCTCTGAGATACTGGTTTCCAATACACAGGTTTATATAGACAGTCTATTTTCCGCATGATAGAATTTAACTATTATGAAGGACAGAAACTGCCCACAAGTGAGTACAATTCTAGAAGTCTGCAGTCAACTTTTAAGTATAGTACAGCAATCCAATGTTCCAGATACAGAGAATAAAGAGGCTGCCTTTTTAAGTCCCTCTAATGGTACATTAGTAACTACAGATATTTACAAGGAAAGCACAGTGAAGTGTAGAATTGTTAAAATGGTAGTGCACATGCCTAAAATACTGAAGTTTATAGTAACTGAGGAAATAATTCTCTTATGCAAACTTATCCATGGATCCAACTCTTAAGGTTTTCCCCTATCCTGTCCCCAAACACAGGTTTCCCCAGAGTACAAAGAAGCACGTAGCTGATGTTCTGAAAACACCCAAGGAGTGACTCATACTTAATATGTCGACTTTAGAGAAGGTCAAAAACGAATTTGTAAATTCCAAGACAACACAAGTTACTCTTCATAAACTCTGAATACCAATAGGCCTTTAAAAAAAATTGTTTTCAAGCAGGGAAGAATTTATCAAACAACATCTCTGCATATATTTTCATTTCCAACGAGGAACTTCCCAGTCCTTCAGTCACAGTTCTCTGAACAGTACTTCTGGTGCTGTTCCCAGCACTGTGAGGACAGAAATACCTACTTTACTTTTACGAGACCATTTACAGTAACAAACACTATGAAGAATCTCCCATATTCCATAACCAACAGATGCTAACAACACTCAGACTGGACATCAGGAAAAACTCCTTCACTGAAAGGGTGGTCAGGCACTGGAACAGCTGCCCAGGGAGGTGGCAGTCGCCATCCCTGGAGGTGTTTAAATGGTGGGTAGTTGAGTTTCTTAGGGACATGGTTTAGTAAGGGGCCAGGTACAGTTGGACTTGATGATCTCAAGAGGTGTTTTCCAACCAGTTGATTCTATGATTCTAACACCTGCAACAGTATTTTGGCCAACCTAAGCATGTTGAGTCACTTACTCCTAATGATTCTGAGCACACTCAAGTTGAATAGAGTTAAGAAATATTGTACCTGGCTGAATTGTAAAAATTCTCAGGATTTCACAGCAAGAATAAGTTGTTTTCTTTAAAAATAAAAGAAAAATAAATCCTTTTTTTTGAGTCTTGGCATGAAACAGAAGGCCTGAATCTATTTCTTTCTTTATTTTTAAACATGTAGATGGCTGAATGAAAGGTGCAAATTCACTGAAGACTCAGTAGCAATGTGTATTTTCCACTTGCAATACCCTCCAAGCTAACCAGCCTCAGAGTGCAGGAAACAAAATTTTACCAACAAAAACAATGTTTGAAACGATCCATTTACCCAAACTACACCAACAGACAGGACAAGCTTTCAAATTCTAAATCCCTTGAATGTCAGAGTCTTTCACTTAGTCTTTACAAAAACAGACATCCATTAACACCACCTTTACTATACTTAGACTCTCCTGCAGGGTATTTAGTTCTCTTTTATGAAAGAGACTGAGTATTAAAAACGTGTTACACAGCAAGTTAAATGCTAAATGTGAATGAAGACAGCAAAGAGCAAAGTAAAATTCTAACAGTTTTAAAAATTCCATGAGAAAACCATCTCAGTCAGAATGGGACCATACAAATAAGTAAACAGTTCAAATAAAGTCAAATGGTTTTGATTCATTTACATGTTCCCTGCCCAACTAATTTTTTTTAAACAAGAAATTTCAAGTCACCGTCTTTAGTTTAGGTTTGTTTATATTCTACATTTTCAAATCAGACAAAGCAAGAGTTCTTTACAGAGAATTAAGTCAATAATTTTAGCAAAATGATACAAAAAATTTTCTTAAACCAAGTAAAAGATTTATAGTTACAATAGAATAATAAAAAGGGGGTAAAGTCTGCCGCCTGTGGAGGGAAAACTGAAATGGCCATCCGATAGCAGGCGGTCAACTCTGTAAACCATCTTTCTTTTCCAGCCCTGTTACCACAGGGTTCTCTTAAGGTCACTGGGTTTCTGGCAAAAGCGTCCTGTAACGGCAGCTGCTGGAGTCTGTCCATGTTCCTCCAAGTGCCTTTTAAGCCACATGGAGAACTCCAATTGTAATGTTTCCACTCTAGTTTAGGGTAATTTTGCTAGTAAAGCCATTGGTAACATAGGAGATCAGCCATGCATTATCTGCCCTCCACGGCACAATGATTTTCATCGGTGCACAGCAGACTGGAGAACACTGGTAGTTACCCGAGCAGGAATCTACCAAAAGCCAAAACACAAGAAAACATCAGCACACATCCTTCCAGTTAACATACACGTGTCCCTCAATGTACTTTTATATAATTCGTTGACAAAAGCAAGTGTGTCAATTTAAAATCCAATGACCTATGCAATGTGTCACACCCACCTGTAGCTACATGAAGTTGCCTGCATTTTCCTCCTTTATTAGAAGTTAACATGGAAATTTCACCTTTCCAGCCAGAGGGGATATTTTGAAGAAAAGTAAACAGAGTATCAACATGCACAGAAGAAAGAACAAACCAGACAAAAACACTACCAATGTGTAGAAATTGACTCAATGAATAATTAAGTTGGGGGGGGAAAAAAAAAACAATTAGAGGGTAAAAAAAAATTCTTTTCAATGGCTTTTCATTTTTTCATGGGACACTGTGTTAAAAGACACTTCTTCAACTTCCATAGCTTGACTCATTTCACTAACAGTGTGACACTATCTCAATAACACTTTTGCTGTGAAAGTGAAAACCAACCACACAGCACTGCAATTTAAGAAGTGAGAAATGTCCAAGTAGCTGAATCAGTATTCAGTATTAATTTCAGCTGTAAACAGATACAAATAGTGAGGCATACAGTAAAGGCCAACCAATGAAGACACAATCCAGAGCAGACCAGAATCTGCACGTCTCCTGCACGCAAGCCTTCCAATGCAAAGCTTTGGGTTTGCCTTTTTTTCAAATTTTTAATTTTATTTTTTATTTTTGAGTAGGGTCTGGTAATTGGAAATAAAACATTAAGCTGCCACATACAGCTGGATCTTTTTAATGTTAGAAATTGTTTATGAAACAGCTTGTGCACAGTCAGCCAAGCACACAAAGCAGGAGAAGAAAACAGAAGAGGAATAGCAGGATTCTTCACCAAGTAGAGATACAGCATTAGTGCAAGCTTAGGCTTCATAGAGAAAGTGAGGCAGCAGACAGAGTTATACAACAGAATTTATTAAGGAACAGAAAAATCTCACAGCCTTTTTTTCATAAGAAGCAAAGCAAAGAAGCTCCCGAAATACTTAAGAAAGCATCCTTCAGTCATCAAGGTTCAGATTCCAACTGAAACTTGTTATTTCCCTGATGAAACCCATTATTGCCAAAAGCAGAACAGACTAAAAAGCCAAAAGCTGCACACAGAAACTTCTATTGCACTGAATAGTGGAAAGGAATCCTAAATATCCAAATCCAAGCCTGTCAACCTTCGAGATGCCCATGTTCAAACTACTCTCATTAGTACGTGAAAATTTTTAAATATAGATCTGGACAGATCTGAGTATTTTTATAATGACAGCTCATAAGGAATGAAGAAATGTGAAAATGGATATGACTGTAGTAGAACATTCCATTCAGAGCAAGACAGAGCCTCGTGTGAGCAATATGGTTAATTGAGCCTTCATACAAGTAATTTGGTTTTATGATTCTGAAGCATGAAAGGATGACACACTTCCGCATGAACATCCCTGGAAAGACATCTAATTTTTAAACAGCTAAAATTTAGATTTGGTTATTTTATTGTTGATGCTTGAATTATTTTAGGGACTTTCTATGTCACTATTTTTGTCAATTCTGCTTAAGAGTCCAAGTGAAACAGCAGCAACAATTCATCTTTTGGAAGGACGTTTCCTTTAAAGTTAGAGAAAATCCAATGCTCCATCAAGCATCTGACTATAAGGCACAGGTACCATTATGAGATAAGGTGAGGAGAAGCCAAGCTGGATGTTTCTAAAGATTTTCTTTATTCCCCACCCCATTCAAACCTTTTGTGTCTAATGAGAAGCACTCACCCAGTGCTGCCTTCCAACGAAAGGAGACGAGCAGCTACTTGCCATGGTGTTCGAAAGGAATGCTATTCTGAGGTAGGGGAAAAGACAGCAATTTGTAACAGTTCCACTGCCCCAATATATAAAGATGTCTAACAAATATCCAACCTAAATCTGCAGTAGCAAATGTATCCTTTGAGGAGCTCTGATTTCAGATTTCTATAAGGCATTTCTATCATATTAAGAGATACGTAAAAGGAACGAGTCGTTATTCCTCAAAGAAAGCCGACAGGGTCAGAAGAACACCACAGAATATGATGCCTATTAAGATGGACCTATGGAGAAAGATTTGCTCATGAGGAGATGGAAATGCAGAGCCATTGGAAGTACACTGCTTTTTCTCCAGGGAAGCGGCACGACACTTCAGTTGTTCAATGCCAGTGCTGGCTACAGTCTTCTCAAATCTTCTCCTGTCAAAGAGACTTAATCAAATATTTCTTCGTGCAGCATTCCAATCATGCCTTCCAACTACAGAGAATACCTCTATTACCAGTAGAAATTATCCAGAGCTTTGATTGGTGGGTGCTGAACATGCTACATTCAGGAAAACAAAATTAAAGAACTTACTGTATAGCATACAGAGTCGGACTGAACCTTTTGCAAAAGGGACTGAAGGCTACTCACCCATAACTAGAGTCAAGATGATCTCTGCCTTCGGGATGCAGTCACTGCTATGTGGACCAACCAAACTGATTTAAAGTAGTGTTTACTGGAATACTCATGACCTCCTTTACTACTACATTCCTTAACATCCAAAGACTGACTACATAAAAGGAGACTCAGGGAACAATGCATTCATATAGCTTTAGAGCAGAAGGATTTTTTAAGAGCTGGTGTTCTATCCAGCACAGATCACAACTCTTCATTGCGTAGAGACCTGTAATTTTGATTTGCTTTAGACCTAAATACACTACCCAGAAATGAATCCAGTTTTGATGCAAAGGCAAAGGGGACAGATCATCATCATCTTTCAGAGCTGTTGCAATGACTAACTGCCTTCTAACTTTGGTTTAACTTAGGCGTTTCACTTTTCTTTAAATGTGAGGTTAATTTTAAGCAATAGGTTCTTCAGATGTTTTCTGCGTAACTGTCAGTTCCTGTTAAAATCATTGTCCCTAAAATACCACACCAACTAACTCAAGATGATCTCTTACCTTTCAGACAAACTGAAAGATACTGATTTGAAAAACTCTTGCATTGTACAATGTTTTCCCAAGCTCAATTTTCATGCCTCTTCTCTGTTACTTACAGTTCTCCAACAAGTTAAGATACCAAGAACTGAACTAGTCATAATATTCCAGCATCTGTCTCACTAATGATGTGAAATAACCTGTCTGCTTCTGGTCATTACTGTATAATACAGGGATTCAAGGATGAAATGACCCTCTTTTATTATGTCATTACACTAACCACTCCAACATTACACCTAAAGCCTCCTCAGTCACTGCTTACCACACAGTTCCCCACATATAAAAGGCAACAGGTTGCACTTCATCCTAACCAGGTTTTGGAGCACTGCAGTAATACATATTTTATTTGAACAGTCTTTAACTGTCTACACAACTCTTATTAATGTTTATTGCTGTCAAACATCTCACAATTTGCAGGTTTTTAGCTGTTGCATTCATGTCCATATAATCAAGAAAATTACTGAATAACACGTGCCACAGAATTTGTGATTTCACCAGAAATACAAATTTCATGAATTGTTTTATAGACACACTAGTTGTTATTCTAATAAGCATTCCTAACTTCATGTTACAAAGCATTAGTCTTTCTAATGAGAATGATTTAGTACTACATGGAACATACCTTGGAGGTGAGGGGTATACATGACCTGTTTGCTGTCCTCACCAATCACCATTTTTCTGAGTGTTGCATTTGTCTGAGAAGATGTATGTTCCCTAAGAGAATTTTGGTTCTTATATCCACATTCCTGGCCTTGGTTTTCAGTTTCAGTCTGAACTGACCAGAACTTATTTTGGAAAAACAAAAGATAAAAATGTGGAGTCATCTTTGAAGGACTCTACTAAGAGGTAAGCTTTCATTATTTATTTAACTTCTGCACATTCCCACTGCCCAGAGTTTAATGAAAAGCAGCCTCCCCTCTAGATGATGAGAGGTGGCGATTACAGGTTGCCTTATCAAACCAAGGCATCCAAGTAATATAATACAACTAATTTATTAGGTTATAAATAACAACTCTAACAAATGAGGTTCTTAACATAAGACATCTGTACATCTGCATAGCAAATCTTAAAAGTTGCTTTTTACCAGGACCGTGGTCTAAGCACTTCCTGAAAAAGGAACACTGGAACAGTATTTACTTAAGACTTACAAAGGGAACTAACACATTTGGAAAAGGCATGGACAAACAGTTGCTGTTCTTTACTGTTCTTCTGATAAGAAGTGGTATGGATGTTTTTCTATATTCTCACACCCAGGCCACCAAAAATCTCCTTAATTACCTTGCTGTGCGACTCGGACACTTCAGGTTTTCCCAATTAAGAAGAAGGTATAAAGATAATGGGAAACCCACGGCTTTGACTGGTAAGCTGATTAACACCTAGGGATACATTTTGATTATGGAAGAACTACTTTAATGTTATAAAGACAGCAAGAGCATATGCTATGAATACTTGCAACCTGAGCCACCTTGCCTGATAAGGCCTAAGTGAGAACTAAGAAAATGGAAAGTGAATTTTCTCTAATGAGCTCACGGGGAACTGTTATAAGGTAAAGTCTAAGTAAATCCCCCTTGCTTTCCAAATCCAAAGTGCCCATGGGAAGCTGTTTAAATTATACTGCAGTCACACACTGTTATTCAGTCACCATGAGCAGAGACAAGCAGGGGTTCACTGCCTTGATAGGAACTAAATGAAGACAACACATTATTATTTTTAACAAATTCAGAGATCATTACTAGGCTGCTACTGGGATTTTAAAGAAGTCAACTGAGTGAAGCCACACTGGGAGCAGAGTGTTAATAAGTGCAAGTATGGAAATATGCTATTACCCAGACTGTACTGTTGGCTCACATCACAAGTTACACATCTGGATATTGAAAGACTACTTTAAAATCCCCCAAATCCTACACAATCTCAGAGTATTCTGGATATTCTCAGAATATTCAGAGTATTTTACAAGTAAGGCAAAACCAAAATGCCTGTGCAAAGCCACCCAGATTACTTGTACCTTGCAATGTTTAGAAAGGTGTCACGTGCACACTGAGCTCCATGTGAGTAATATAGGAAAAAAAAAAAAGATATCCTCTCTCCTAACATAGTCAAGTAAAATCATTGCATCTATTTCCGTGACCCCCATTAATTATTTATCTGACTGGTAACAGAGACAAAGCATTTGAGATTTACTCAGAATGCCAGAGACAAGCCCTGGCCATACACATAGAAATCCTCATCTGTCTCCTGTTCTCATCCAGTCATTTCTGCTCCTGAACTGTTCATCCCCTGTGCAAGCACAAATGTTTGTGCAGCTACATTTTGAAAGAGTTCATTCAGCTGAAAACTAGAACTAACCCAGAAAATCCCACTCCACTTTGGTGCAGCAGAATTGCTTCTCCAACCCAGTTCACCTTTAGTCTTCAGAGATTCCCACCCAGCCTCCATCTAAAAGAGAATTCCCTCTAGCAGTAAGATTTTTATAATATAAGAACACGTACTATCCAAAATAATTAATTGTGCCAATTAAATGACAAAACCAAAAGGGACTAAGTTTAACTTTTATAAATACGCTCCATCAATGAGGAATAAAATGAGTCCATGGCAAAAATTACGCAGTTAGAATTCCAGGACAGCGTTGAGGGACGATGGAAAACCCCCGGGCGACTGTACCAGTCCTCGTAACGGACTGCTCTCCCAGTAACGCTGCAGTATGCCCACAGCACAGACGATTCCCCGCTCTCTAGGCAAGCCTCAAGGCAAGCTGCACAAAGCCAGGCCACGCTCTACTTAGGACAAGTCTGTGTGAATACCCTGAAAAAGGAATGTTTCAGCTATAGTATAAAGAGGTTAAATTATACTTAAACATTGTTTGTCGGTCTTAAGAAGAAGCATTCCAGTAATCTCTTTGCTAAGTCACTGTGACCAATGAGAACGCAAGTGCTGACTACGGTTATGAATCACTCCATCATTCATCCTTCTGTCACCCTCTTCAAATAAGCCTTCTGCAACCTATCCATTATCCACATACGTGGCTTCTTATCTGCTCTAAGTTACAATGCTGCACTACAGCTTTCTTCACTTTTGCAGTCTCCTGTTCACCACCAACTACTTCTTGCCGATTCTGCACCAGCATTTCTGATCTGTTGATTTGGAAACCCAACTCTCAACTGCCTCTAACTTACTCTGCTTCCTCACTGATAACAGATGCAAGAAATTCAATGAGCAAAGAAGGTAAACACTGTAATTGTAGGTAAAAAAAAAAAGTGTTGTATCTCTAGGATTTTGCATGATTTCTTCTGCAATTACTCTGTTATTACTTTGAGTATTTTACGTTTGCTTCTTCCGAGGTAAAACAAAAAATAAATTTTATTTTTACAGCATCTACAGCCACATCAGCAGCATTCAGTTAAAATGGCAAGTATGTATATGAGGCAACATTAACTGCAAAATCAGTATGAAATCACACCAGTTAGCTGGTATGTTCTTTTTGGCAAAACACCCTCATTCTTCCATTATATAGAAACCTTTTTTACCTGTGAAGTTGACATGCGAGAGGTATCTTGTCGGCCTGTTAAGTCAGATGATGAGATATTGACTGGGGCACCACGATGCAATCTCATACTCACTTTCCTTTCTCGTTCCATACCAGATACCGGCCGAGGAGAGGTGTTGGCTGTGAGAAAAAAAACATTAGATTCTCAAAACGAGAAATGGGATCAGAACATGATCACTGCAAAAATTGCACTCTTGCTGTTTGCATATAATACCTCCACAGCCAAAGGAGAAATCGAGGTCTTTTACATTCACAGAAATCTAAGTAGCAATTGGAAGGTAATGAGCATACACAATTACTATCAATCTACTGAAAACCAAAGGGGAGAAAAAAACAAACAAAAAACCGAAACCCTGACCAGAGACAAATATCGCTCAGGTATCCTAATTGTAATTTCAAAATTCAATGGCCAGGAATCAATTTCAAATTAGAGTAGTCTACAAGGTGCACCTACCCAGCTATTTGCTTACTTACCAGCATGTGAAGTTGGGGTAAGAGGAGTAGAAGGAGCTACATCTTGTGTTCCTCTCAGCCTGCCAGAAGCAGTGGAGGGTAATCCACGTGCAGCTGGATTTCGTGTATGTCTCAGTCTTTCCTCTCGTTCTCGCCTTTCACGTTCAGCATCTTCAGCTGCTCTGCTTGCACCCTACGGGTGAAGACTAGTGAACAACTTGGGGGATTATTGAACTTACAACTATATATTTGGATAAAAACACTGAAAATAAAGAACTGGACAACCCATGAACTGATGTTCACTAGGACATTAATTATTTTGATAAAATTTCTTGAGAACTACCATAAATTTTGTTCAATACAACTGCTGAGATAGTCTTCAAAATGCTGATGTACACACATACTGTTATGGCCGCTGGACACCTTCTCAACAGTTGCAAGTGACTTGTGCTGAAGATCAAGGTGGGAGAAAATAATAATTCCACAGCCTAGTCTGGTGATTGCCCTGAAAGAAGTATCTCAGAAGCCTCACACATTAACTTCAATGTAGTTGTCATTAAATCCCCATCTCGTGGCTCCTGTTATCTTCTGCCTTTCCTCATTTCCTGTTTTTTTTTTTCTAGACAATAGAGCTCCCAGGAAGAAAAAGGCAAGTCAATTTTACAGTATCAGTTAAGATAATCGAAACTGACAATGTAGTAAAAAAAAAAATAGAATAGAATCTTTTGGTTGGAAAAGACCTCTGAGATCATCGAGTCCAACCGCACCCATCAAATACCATTACAAAAAAGTTTGAGAAAGCTCTGTTAGCTACTCACAAATTTCAGCATGTTCCAGTCAAACACGTAGTCATAGGAGAACCCTTGTCGGTGGAAGAGGTTTCTGAATAATTGCCTTAGATAGGAATAGTCTGGTTTGTCATCGAAACGCAAAGAACGGCAGAAATTCAAGTATGTAGCAAACTCAGCTGTAACAAAAGAAAGCCTGTATTTTACCTTCAGCTTCACATTTGCTTTTTATAATTCTGAATCACAAAAAAAAAAAAAAAAAATCACCCCAAACAGAACAAAAAGGGAAACTCCATAAGAATGATAACCTAATCCTAGAAATCTACTGAAGGCAATACTACAGCCCATTTGTGAAAAAGAAATTATTTGCCTATCATGGAGTAGGTAAAGATCTCATCTGTTAACAGCAGAAAGGACCCAATATCAGAGTTCTTCAGCCAACAGACCGGGAGTGAGGCTGAGGACAGGTTTAAAAGTAGAGCGAATCAATCAAAAGAGATTTTGCTGCCTGTCTTTGCTTTGAATGTATTTAAATGCAATTTATTGCAGGACACAGAATAGCATCTCTCTGCTAAGTCACATAAAATTTCATGACAGCTACCTTACAGAACACACAAAAACTAGTACACCCATACAAATTCCCCACATGAGTCATGGTACATTTTAAATTTGTAATAGACTGAACACCTGTTTTTATATGGCACAAGAAATATTAGTCACAGAGCAAAAAAAGGAATATTGTTGCGAATTCAGTGCGCCAGAAATAACAGCTGCTATCAAAATAACCAGCTTTTGAGTTCAAGTCTTTCTAGCTGAATTAATAATTTATGATAAGAAAGAAATTCTAATGAAAAGCAACAGACAAGTTCACTAGTCTTCCCTGCCTGTTAACCCCAGAGAAAAAACATAGTTAATGAATGTAAAGGCACTCACATAAAGTGACATTTGAAACAGATAAGACAACAAGCTTTCATACAACCCTAACAAAAACTATAGTTCTCGTTATCGTACCTAGCTGTGCAAGCTAAGTGCATGGAAAGCAGAGAGACCAAACTCTTCACGAAAGATCAACAATATTCTCTGATGGCAGTTAATGTTAACAAGTTTTAAAACAGATTTAAGTATAACTTTTGCAGGGCTCAGAAACACCTAGTTACTTCTGTGCTGTAAATAGCAAATTGAAAAGCAGAACAGCTTTGATGCATGATGCTAAGACACAGGAAGGATTCTTATGCCTCGCTCAGACACTCACCATCAACAGCCCAAACCAGATGAACCTGGAATGACAATTCCCAAGTGAAGCAACTGCAACTGGCAAGAGGTGCATCTGACTACATAATCCAACTCATCCAACAAACAGGTGGTTTCTCAAAAAGCTATTTGTCTGTTAAGAGTATCCTGCCAGCACAGACGCACGCACACACAATACAGCACGAATCAGGCGTACCAAGTGACCCCTTGACTCAAGGGCACCGCAATGATCATTTACTAATACTTCAGACCAGGTATAATTAGAAATGGTCTACAAACATAAAGATCCCAATGTTGAAACGATAGTATCTTTATCACACACATACCCAGTCGTGAGAGGGACGAGGAGGAAGGAAAAAAAAAAAAGAAAGAAGCAAAAAATACAGGTAGAATTCAGTATAAAAATAAATAAATACCACTAAAACATAAACATGTAGGCCTAGTGCCACAGAAGAGGAACTTACAAGGATATCCTTTACACAAAACCTCAATGGGTGTAGACATTTTCTTTTCACTGATACGTTCGTATTTCTGTCTCTTTGTTGCTGCTTTCAGTCCCTGCCATGGGAGGGAGCCCAGGTTAAAATACATCAGTACATAGCCCAGGGACTCCAAGTCATCTCTTCGAGACTGCTCTACAACAGCATAAAAAAGTGGATTCATTAGGTTTCATTTTCTACTGGAGAAACAAAAGACTGTGTAACAAGACTGTCACAAAAATAAAAAACTTAGAAAAACACAAGATAGCTGAGTTACTTTGTCCATGATAAACTCATCCAGTACACAAAAAAGCCTATGATCCTTGCAGTTATTAAAAATGCTAATCCCAAGAGTTACCAACTGTCCAAATCCCACCCCATCACAAGATACAAGGCCAAGCACATCGCACTGTTAGTGCCAGAAATAGGGTCTGTCTTCTATGCCTCCACAAAACAACATCTACTTGCACTAAAATTATGTGCATTGACACTTTCAAGTTTCTGTTTATTGCCGTCCCCAGCTTACCAATTCCAAGATGAGTGTTGATGGATGCATAACGGGCAGTTCCTGTTAAGTTTTTATTTTCACGATACGGAATGTGTTGGTGAGTTCGAGCATCTCGATACTTCTTTGCTAACCCAAAGTCTATTATGTAGACAAGATTGCCTTTCTTCCCCAGGCCCATTAAGAAGTTGTCTGGCTTTACGTCTCGGTGGATGAAGTTCTTCGAGTGAATATATTCAATTCGACTAATCTAAATACAGAGGGAAAGAAAGCATCATCAAGAGACTGGGAATACACCTTTTTTCTTACAAAAACTGTTTAATGATAAAAGAGGTAAAGAAACTTTCCATTGTAAAATGTAAGGGCTTTAAGGAGAACATAATTTGGAAGACAACAAATAAACCTTCTCTTCAGCTCTTTTGCTGTGTGTATTTCACATTTGTTTCCAAACACTTAGAGGGAATTTCTCTGCCTTTGAGCAGTGCAAAGCCTGGTTTGCAAACAGCTCAGGTGCAGTTTTTAAAAATTAAGACTTTGTAACCACTGTTGATGAGGTACAGCCTGTTCACCTCTGAATTACAGAAATAAAACACAGTTGGTTATAAACTCTCAAGAAATTTTAATATTCCAAAATACTCCCCTATCAAGATCAACAAAGTGGTTTCCTACCATTTGGTCAGCGAGTAACAGGACTGTCTTGAGGCTGAATTTCCTTGAACAAAAATTGAAGAGATCTTCAAGACTCGGTCCTAATAGCTCCATCACCATTACGTTGTAGTCTCCTTCAGCTCCACACCACTTAATTGTGGGAATACCCACTAGAAAAAAAGGAATTAATTAATTAAGTATAATGCTTGGATTTATAGAGTTCACACACCACAATTTTTAAGGTTCTTAGAGTAATTCTAAGAGGGTTGTTACTGTGAATATTTGTATTTACAGCAAAGCTTAATATTTTACACTAGCTTCAGCCATTCCCAAATGAAAAGTCTGATAATTTCACAGAAGAATCATTATAAAATTATAGCAGCAAAGGTCTATAACCAGTCTTTTTCCTCTTACTCTGCAAATCTCCCAGTCTTTGTGCTTGTAAATTGAAAGCATTTAGTGTTTTTGCTGAATCTGAACCTTAAGCATTTTTTATGTATTAATACTCGTGTAGTCTCAATAAGGAGTAAACTGGGAATCTGCAAATAAACACACTGACAAACCAATAAATAGTATTACTGAAGAAGGTCTTAGAAAGCAACTTGTTAGTTTAAAAGCCTACAAGATCACCAAAAATATACTTCTCTCTTCCATTTCAATTTGCAATGAATTTTCATTCTTCCTCCATGCTTTTTGTCTTTCCTCCAATTCAACTGTATTTGCTGTTTGGAGAATCTCTACTGAAGTAGCATTGTTTATGAGAGGTGTTATACATTCAACTAGAGAGCCTTAAAATGAGCCCCCTTTATGGAGAAACTCAGGAAAACTTTCACCCAAAACTGTAGAATTGCACAGAAGTTTTGATTTAAAGCTGCCCATAGGTAGCCTTATTCAGAATTTTGAATGTTTTGATTTTAAATCACTTTTATGCATTTTGGAAGTGAAATGGTGTAACTCACCCATTTTAAACTATTACCTTTACTTGATAAGCATTATATTTTCCTCAATTCCCCTCACAGAGAAACCCTCATCTGGATGAAAACTTAACCTTCTGCCACCTGCCTCCACAGTGCTCATCCCCAGAAAGAACCTACTCTCACAGTCTTTGCCAGCCCATAAAGGAAGCACTTCACTCAAATGAAGGCTATTCAGGTCACATCCAGTCAGCAAGCCAATGAGGCAGGAATTAAAAAGTAACCAAATGCAAACACACATCATCATCCCTTTCTAGGTGTATGGTAACCCCATTTTCCATCTGAGGTACAGCGTGGAATGTAATTTTTACATAAGTATAGCCTCATTTAGGAAGAATGAAATAAAATCAAAACTTAACTACGCTGAGTTTATGTCCTGGAATTGCATGGGAATCTTACATTTGCACAATTCCAAAACACAGGAGGGAGTTATCCTAGCAGAGCACCTCGCAGTAGCTACAAAGCTGCTTCGCTCCTGTTCTCTACTACTCATGCCATTTTATCTGACAATTCCTACAGCAAGGGAGTATTCTTAACTCAGAAGAAAGCATATGCCATGGATTTGGAACTGCTACTCCACATCACTTGCTGAAGAGCTGAGGTGCTGCTCTTCACCCACCCTGCCACCTTTCCCACTTTCTTGCATCAGGAGATCTTAACCACTGAATACTTGCAGGTGGAGATACACCCAAGACAGAAACCCAGTTAAAGCCCTGATGAAGGAAAAGAATTTGCTTACCTCCACCCTGCATCATTTTGTAGATTTTGCTCTCTATGTGCAGCTGAGGATGTTTGGTTTTCACACATTCCAACTTAATTGCAACCTCCTCTCCAGCAGCAATATCAGTTCCTAAAACAAGAAGAATAGAAAACTTCAGTCAAAATATTTAAGATCTGTTTCCTTTGTCACGACTGAAACAAAACCAATCTTGACAAACTCAGTGGCAAACATCCAGAGACTATTAAGTATTTTCAGACACAATTATGTAAAAACTCTTCTGAAGTTTCACAGATTCTCTCCAACACATGTGTAGTTTAAGAGGCAACTATTAGACACCGTAGCACAGGAAGACAAACCTGTTGGTATCCCATTCCAAGAAACAGGAGTGCACCTTCTGAGGAGTGTCCTTCCACTTACAGTTTCCCATGGAATTGTGCAGAACGAACGTTTACAGGTGTGGCACACAGACCTCTGCCAACCTCAGAAATGCTCAGAGTTCAGATCATCCAATTTTATGTCTCGGAAACAGAGCCTACAGCTCCCCTAAATCGCAATGTACTTCACATGTATTCTGAGACCTTACGATTTTATCCGGCTGGGAGGCAGATTATCTAGAATCAAATATCTGTCCTCTCAAAAACCTTTTAAAAAAACTCAATAAATTCTTGTTTCAAGTGCCCAAAAATTTGGCTTACTTGTTCACTTTCAGAGTTTAAACATACGTAAGGGAAAACTGGCATTCTTAAAAGGAAACTCTGAGTCAAGAAAATGCATATTGTCACAGCCAAGCCTCTTGGGAACTAGAAGGAAACAGGAACTGTCAAAAGCAGATGTGTGACACTTTTTAGATAAACTGCTAAGGCTCTCTACTTTCAGAATGTGGCTTTCTCTGTTTTACATTACTTCATGGTTTAGTATCACGTGAAGTACATCACCTGCTCTTTGTTCTGTTCCCACTCTTAGAAGCTTAACTTGAGGTCTGCTACTTTTGCTTTGGAGACAAACATCAAACAACCATTTTGTACTCACTTCCTCCATGATGTTCAGGATTTCAGAGGTCTATGCTACCTCGCTTTCCCTTGGCTCTTTTCAGTGTTCACAAACTCTTTGTACAGCAGTAATTCTTTGCAGAGAAGTAACTTTTGACTACCCCAAATTGCTCCCCATTTCACTTATCTATATTTTTTTCCAGTTCTCTATTGTCGTTTGTTAGAGTTATACAACACAATTAAGAGAGAGATGCACAATCATAACTTTTGCTGCTCATCTATTTCTCCACATGCCTTCCTTTGACCACCACAGAGCACAGAGCTAACATACTCACCTGACTATTGTAACTGCCAAATCTTGTTCCTGAGATTAAGGAGCTACTTCAGAGTTTTATAGTGCTTTGTCTGTAAAGTCTGGCTAAGCACAGCTACAACCCCACACCTCAAAGCAGGCACAACTCTTCACTTGGAACTGATGGTGCACGAAATTGTCTATGAGTCACACAAGACTACGCTTTTTTCTAGGTGAATAAAATGTCTTTTCACGTGTGCGCACACATGAGCATGAATGTGGTGTTGCTGGTACAGTGATTTGTTCTGAGTGAATACCAGCGCCAATATTTATTGGGCATTTTATAGGCATTTCAGAATTCATCTTAAGAAAACAGACCATCTGAAGCTCACTCCAGGTACAGTAAGCACAACTCCACAGGAACAACTGGAAGACATCAGGAAGCATAAGGCTGCACATGTATCCGTCTCATAGGACTCCTTTGTAACTGGCAAAATAGGCATCAGGATCCCCGACTGCTACTTCAATCACAGCGCAGTACCAGCAACTGGAAACTCTTCCCTCTGTTATCTAAAATTTCACATCTTATCAATATATTATTTTGGTGGATTTTAAATGAGTTACAGTGCACATCAACCCAGAACTGTGAAAGGACAGATTAATACAAGGAGGAAGGTGTTATCTTCTGTTCTAATATTGACCGCCCCGCTCCAAAAGATAAAAATCTTTACTTTGAATCATGGAACTCCAAAATTTTCTTCCTTATCCCTACATTCACTACTGTATAGGTCATTCCCTAGTACAGTTCATCTACCCAAGAAGTCTTTATCACCTAAGATAGCTAAGACCCTTAAACTGAACTCCACTTCTGTATAAACCCTCTCCTTCAAGACATGAGATTTCATATTCAAATACTGAAATTAAAATAGCTGAGACCAGCAAAACTGGTAAGATGGGGACAAAAATACAAGTCATTCTTCCAAGCAATTCAGCGCTGTCCACAAGTAAGGACTTTTGTCCCCACTTAAACCCTGAGACATAATTTCTATAACTCTGTTACGACAAAAAGCACAGCTTTCTTTAAGTAAAATATATTTCAGAATCAGCAAGAAGAAACATTATAAGAAGATTCAATAATTAAAAAGTAGTAATAAGCAGTATGATGAAGTCATCATTCTTAAGAAAGGTTAGAATTGTGAAAGTATCTGCTTTTAAACTACAAAATTCCAGTTCACTTGGAATGATAAAATCCTCTACCATAAAGAAAGCTTTGGAAATTATTTCAATTAGTTTGCATCCCAAAACTCATTCTTAAAAAAATTAAATACGTAATGCAAAAATCATGAAAACACAGCGACCGTAATGCCTTCACCATTCATATCTATTTGACTGCACGGACTTAGCTGCAAAATAAATGCTTATTTTGATCTCCCCAGACATCCTCTTCTCCCCCTGTCCACCTCTTATACTGTTTAGAAAGAAATGGGTACCCAGGTATTCGCATCTTCCTCTGGAGGGTAACTTCAAAAGATGCATCTGCACTAGTTCCTAAATTTTATTTTCCTTAAGACATCCACACTCCTTAATTTAGAATAAAGCCTTATATTTCAAAATCCTGTCCCACAGACAATGCCACTCCAAATTCTGGAAGACATATTTTGAGGGATTAGGGAGAACAGGAAAGAACGTGAAAGTACTATGACAATAACAACAGAGTCATCGCCTCCATGTTCCAAAGAATTGATTGAAAGAAAGAAAGAAGGTTCCTCACCCTTTACTCTGGAAAGTCTTCAACACCTTTGTAGCTGCATTAAAAAAAATACAGCAAGACTGGGACGAGGTAAAAATAATCAAACCTGACTTTTCAAAGCATAAAAAAGAGCTAGAAATCTACATTGAGGTAATTACAAGTTCATTAAGGCCTTCAGAAGGTGTGTGTACTTAAATTCTTTCAGAATAAATGATTTTTTTAAAAAGTTACTTTAAAGCACTTACGGCCTTCTGTACAGCCTGAACAACCATGTGCAAACTTGTTCTTTATAAAAGAAAAAATAAAATTTCATTTTGAAAAAAAGCATATATTTTTAACCCTTCCATTTTACCAGATTGTAGCAGGCAAACCAAATAGGCCTCTACAATAGGCTTCAGTTCTTGAGACACAGTAACTTCCCCAGAAAAAGAAACCTGTGTCATTAGCTACACCTTCCAGGTGTCTAATTCTGTGCCAGTTATTGGCTCAGGCATGACACCTGCAGCAAGCTCTAAAAGTAAATCCAAGCTGGCTACTTCAGAGGTAAAAAGAAGAGGTCAAAAACTGAGGGTGAAGAATTCTTGTGCAAAATGCAGCACAGCAGTAACACCAATACACAGAGAACTATTTTTTCCTGTGCAACCTTACTGGTGTGGGCTGCATGTATAAATATAAAAGTGACAAACAAAGAAGTGTTTAATTTACTTGCACTTTGAATTTATATCACGACATAAACTGATTTACCTGAGCTGTAGTCAAGTGCTAAAGTAGGAGTTTCTCAAATGTTCTACGACTTTTCAGATTTTAACTGCTGTCTTGATCTCCACTCAAAATCTCAACGGCAGCTAATGAGGATTTTTGCATAACCGTCACCACCATCTTTCTCACAACAGTCTTCAATCTTTTATGCAAGCATTGCAGCGAGAAAGAATCATGTTCTCTGCCTCTAGATAACCACATGCCTTCAGCGGGAAACATGGACTTCTCACCAGGCACATGATCTCTATTAAGGAGAACCACTATGTCATTACTTGTAAACAAACAGCTCCAGCTAACAAATTATTTTGGAATGCCAGTTGTGTGCACTGCTGTCCAGGAACAAAAAAAAAAAACAACACCTCTCATACTGCGATTGCTGCCAAACATACCACACACGTTAGCCAGCGACGTTGTTTTTACCCTCCATGCACGCAGTTAAGGTACTTTAGCACCTCAAGTTGCACCTCCCCTTCCCTTCAAATTCTCCAAAGCAGAGGGCTCGTTTCTATGTGTGGGATTATAAAACTTCCATTTCCCTGGCTTTAACCCATTCCGTACGGTTCGAGTTTGCAGAATATACTGAGTATTTTAAAAACAACTGCTTTCAGAACTGGCTGCACCCACCATTGCCTCTCGCCACCATAAGCACAGAGCGACAGAAGCAGACAGGGAAAGATAATGCCAACCCCGCAAACTTTACAGCTGCACGGGAATCACGGCAGCAGAACGAGATCCACGCAATAAGGCGTCAGGACAACGTTCAAGCACCAGCACAGCCCAACGGCGATGACTCCTTGAAGGATCTGAGGGTTCATCCCCGCAACCTGGGCACCCGTAGTTGTGTAATTGTTTTTCAGGCCTTTCAGAAGACACAGACGTCCCTGTGACAGCGATTTCCCTACTTCACCGCAGTCATTTTTAGCACTGATGCACACATTTCATTTTCCTGAACAGGGTGGGTTGGCTTTTTCTTCCCCAAACAAGCAGATTTGGCCCCGGTTTGCAGATGCGAAAGCTGTCGGTGCCCAAGGTCACAAGACAAGAGCGGGCAGAGGCAGCTCGGCGAGCCACAATTCCCGATCTCCGCGCTGCCCCAAGCAGGACGCGATTCAGCGAGAGGCTGTAAACGCCGTCCCCAGCCCCTCCAGGAGCTTCGCACCCAAGGGCGCTGCTGGGAGCGGCCCGGGCTGCGGGGGGGCCGCGGCGGGCACGGCAGCTCCCCCCGGCCCGGCCCGGCCCCGGCCCGCCGGCCCCACCGAGCCTATGCTTACCCAGGTAGATGTCCCCGAAGGAGCCGCTCCCGATCTTGCGGCCCAGGCGGTACCGGTTGCCGACCCTCAGCTCCATGGCAGCCGCTCCCGGGTTCGCCCGCTGCTCCGCCCGCCCTGCGGCCTCACAGAGCCGCAGCTCCCACCGCCATCGCCGCCCCGGCCCCGCTGCTTCGTTCTAGCGAGACAGGCAGCGCCCCGGCAGCGGTTCCCGGCACGGATGGACGCGGATTGCCCGGCTGCGGAGGCCCCTCAGCCGCTGCGGCTCGCGGCGGCCATAACGCCTGACCTCACTTCCCTGGCAACGCGGGCGCTGCGAGGCGGCGGGGCCTCGCGCCGGGGGGCGGGGCGTGGGGCGGAACAGAGGGGCGGGGCCTCGCGCCAAGGGGCGGGGTCAGAGGGCGGGGTCAGAGGGCGGGGCCTCGCACCGAGGGGCGGGAGGATGATCCGAGGGGCGGGGTCTCGGGGTCTCGGGGCGGGGCGAGGGCGGTGTGAGGGGCGGGGCCTCGCCCCGAGGCCGGCCGCAACGATCGCAGCGATTGCGGCGCGCCGGGAGGGGAACCCGGGCAGCGGGGCTGTGCGGGTCGTGGAACCGTGGAATCACGGAAAGAGGGAATCAAGGAATGGTCCGGGGCAGAAGGGACCTCAAAGCCCATCCGATTCTACCCCCCCTGCCATGACCAGGGCCACCTCCCGCTGGATCGGGGTGCTCCGAGCCCCATCCAGCCTGGCCTTGAACACCCCCAGAGAAGGGGGAATGGGAGATGGGGGGAGACTGTCCCGCAGAAAGGAGAGGGGTCACAGCCCCAAAACTGCCTGGAAATTCATGAGGGGGACGATTAAAAATAGGGAAAACTGTAAATATGGCTCTGAGGCATTGAAAGAGAGAAAAATATACTTTTTAATATATAAATTGTTTAATGTATTAATATTAATTAATAATGTTAATAATATATTAATAAATTGATTAATACATGTTAATATGCAAATATATTAGTATATAATTTAATATAAGTTATATAAATATAATTTTTAATATATAAATTCATGAGGGGGAGGATTAAAGAAAGATCGGAAAAATCTAAATACGGCTGTGAGGCACTGAACGAGAAAAAAAATCTCTCATTTATACGTGGATTTTGAATAATGATCCATTTATAGAAAAAGGATTTCAAAATAAAAGAAAAAGAACATGTCAGAGAATACGCGCTTTGCGCTGCCGTCCGCCGGTACCGGCAACGCGGTGCAGCAGCGCCCGCGGGACGGTTGCTGCCCTTGTTGCTGCCTCCCGGTAAGGAAACGCTGCAGCCGCCCTCGTGTGCGGTGCCGGCGGGCGCTCGGTGTGCCGCCGCCCCGTGGCCACAGCGCGGTACTGCAGCTCGGCGCCGCCTCCCTTTATTTTTCTATGCGACTGTCCCTTTCGGGGGGGACATGTACGTATGTATCCCTCGTTGTGTGCCTGTTGTGGGGCTGAAAAAAAGAAGTGCGAGAGTCTGGGGTGATGACATCGCTTGGGGCACACCAACATCACTCTGTGTGTGGGATGATGTGGTGGAAGAGCAGGTGAATAGGAGACGGGGGAAATCCCCCCAAAAAGAAGGGGAGTCACAGCCCAAAAACTGCCTGAAAATTCATGAGGGGGACGATTAAAAATAGGGAAAACTGTAAATATGGCTCTGAGGCATTGAAAGAGAGAAAAATATATTTTTTAATACATACTGAATAATATTAATCCCATCATGTAAAAGTAGTTAATTTTAAAAAAAAAAAAAATCAGAGAATCCCATTCTCACAAATGAGTCTTTTTAGGAAGCCCCAGGTTATGCTGGTTTCCATGGGATTTTTTAACTATCACAGTGAACGCAGTTGGATCTAAATATAGAACGGTTTGGGTTGGAATGGACATTAAAGCCCATCCAATTCCAAGCCCGTGCTAGGAGCAGGGGCACCTCCCACTGGATCAGGGTGCTCAAAGCCCCATCTGGCATTGAACAGCCCCTGGGACTGGGCAGCTCTGGGCAACCTGTGTCAGTGCCTCACCACCCTCAGAGGAAAACATTTCTTCCTAAAATCTCATCTAAATCTCCCCTCTTTCAGCTGAAAACTGTTCCCCTGGTCCTGTCCCTGCACTCCTTGATCAAGAACCCTTCCCCAGCTTTCCTGCAGCCCCTTTCAGTACTGGGACACTGCTCTAAGGTGTCCCCAGAGCCTTCTCTTCTCCTGGCTGAAGCCTGAGCACGCGTAGCTGGGCTTCCGTGCCCTTGAAGAGACCCTGTCCTGTGAATGCATGGTGAGCCCCAGGGCTGAGGTGCTGCTCAGTGCTGCACAGCAGTGAAGGTGTTTGTATTGTGCCCATACCCAGCAACTGCTTTATTTTGTGCATTCCATACACCTTTTAACTTAGCACACAATGCAGCACATCTCGCTAGAGTGGCAGGGGATGGGTACCACACAGGAATTTCTGGATGTCTCCCATGGGACAGAGATGTTATCATCCGGGTATGGACAGGGAAGAGCTCCCTCCCCACCCGTCGTGCTGGACCACTTGCATCAGCCCTGTCCCCACTGCTCCCATCCACGGGTCAGCTGGTATCAGAGCAGTGTCCCCCTCTGCAGCCCCACAGCCCCTCAGTGCGTTGAGCACCCTGAATGATCCAAACCGCCCTTCCCAGCACGGGCTGTCCGTGGCTGGGCAAGAGACACTCACTGGGCAACTCCCACACCTTTGGTGGAGACAAGAGCCTTGGGGGCTGCACAACAGCTCTGGTGACCCCGAGACCAGCCTTGGGCCAGGGATCCCAGATGTCAGATGCAGTCAGCAGCTGCAATGATGCTCTGTTTGCTGCAGCAGCCAGAGCAAAGCATGCCTTCTCCTCTGGCTTCGGAACAGTACCTTCACTATGCCCTGCATAAGAGAAACAGGGAAAAATAATTTATTAATTTAAACATAACAAAACCCCCAAAAATCACATTTTCAATTTGAGCTCTCCCAGCCCATCCTGCTCAGCTGCCAGGGATCTGTCCCACAGGGCTTTGATGGTCAGGACCTGCTGGAGGACCTCTGTAAGCTGGAAGAGGCCTCCATAAGAGGCAGCGGGCCTGTGCTGTTGCCTTTCCCTGTTGCCAGAGGAAGTTTTAGAAAGCAGTAGACTTTATTTCAACAGTGAGTGCACGAGGGAATGATTTCCAGCAATCATGCACCACAAGACAAGAGCTGGGGACACAATATGCATCCAACTTGCACGCGTGTGTATCAATTCTCCCAGCAATCTCATGCATATTTCGCTACTTTCCATGCAGTAATTTCAATTTTATTAGGAACTTTACAACAGCCAGACCTCTGCTTAGGAGCCAGTTCTCTGTCCGATCTTGCATTCTTAGATACTGAAAGAGGTATTTTCTGGAACCAGCACTACTTAAAAAGCAAACTATCAGAGGAACAGTCTGTGTATGTCTGACTTTCCAAAAAATACTGTTAGTTAGCGATTAATTGAATTGAGTTAGAAAACCAATTCTACAGAAAACCAATTCTACTTAAACCAAAACACTCCACTCTCAGCAATAGCAACCACTTCTTGTAGCCTCCACCACTTCCAAGCCTGATGATGGGAAGAACAAATACTGCTTGGAGGTGGCTGCTTCAAAACGAGCCCAGCTGGTGCTGCTCTGTCTCTAGCAGGCAGTTGTTTAGTTTTGCTTATCCTTCAGCTTCTACCTACAGCCTCCTCTTCTGCTACAGCACCTGAAATGCCAGCGGTGCCGAGGAGCAGTGTCGCTGGGAGCAGGACACTGCTGTTGGAAAGGGGACTGCAAAGATTGACCCGACTGCTATTGTTGTCTTAAACGTGGCCTTTCTTTACTTCTATTGTCTTAAAACTGGTCTGACTCTGCTGGTATTGTTGTCCCAAACACGCCCTGACTGCTGTGGCTGATGCTACTGCTGCAGAGGACGGGGAGGAGGCGCAGCGGGCCCTGTGCCGGTCCCCCCCTCCCCGCCCCCGACTGCGCATGCGGCCCCGAAGGGTTCAGACACAGGTGATCGGGGCAAGGATCTGTTGAACCGCGAGCGATCCCGGAGCTCCCAGCCCCAGTTCCAGAAACTTCTCGAAGGAGCTGCTGCGCATGCCCTGATTCCAGAATGTTCCCAGCAAGCCCAGCCCTGCCATGCTAATGAGGGGGGCAGGACTTTCCCTTTAAATAGAACCTTTCGACGAGGTGTGCGCCCCTGAGGTGGACGTCGGCTGAAGGTGCTGCGCTGAGGAGCTCCAGCCCGCATAGTTCTGAAGACCAGAGGCTCGCGGAGTGGTGACTTGTTATTCTTATTTTTTTAATTTTATGTTGTTTTTCTCTGGTATTAGGGTGTAGGGGATCAGATCCGAGTTGTGTTGTGGTTTTGCTGAGGTGTCCTGGCTGTTGAGTGTATCAGATTGGCATTTGAACAGACTGGGAATTTACTTTGTGCAGGTTTTAGGAAGAGTCTAATCGAGTATCTGTTGTAATTTTGGATTGGGTGAAAATAACGAACGGCGGTGGGTGATGAGGTTTTTTGTGTATTCGAAGGCTCTGTTCCACTCCGTGTGGCGGTGCCTTGCAGCCGTTTCAGGAGCTTCTGGTGCTGTAGAGAGTCTGGAAGGGGAGCCACCTGTGTCGTGGAGGCAAAGCCCGGTTAATTGGCCAGTGGACTAGGCTGTTGGAGCTGGACGTGTGGAGGTCCCTGCTAGCGTCCCGACGCTGGCATTTTCTTACTCGGTTGATCTCCGTAGCTGATTTGGTGCTTTGTGATTTGTGTGGAACTCCTGACAGTTTTTGTTCTCTTGAGCCAGATGGCTGTGACACTTCAGCTTAGAGAACTGGGGTCAGCAGAGCTGATCCTCACGGCGTCTCCGCCCCCCGCCCCGGGTAAGAGCCTATTTTTTGCGGGGTTGGGTCACGCTGTAGTCCAGGGGCTGTGGGTGAGTTCGTGTGTTTCTGCCTGTTACGTTGCGTTTTTTTTTTTCCGGGGATGGAAGTGGAGACGGTTCGTAGGAAAGAGGGTTATGGATTTCAGGATGAGGGCAGCGAGGGGGGGGTCGAATGCTCCACTCAACTCAGGCTTGTAGCCCATGGAAGGTTGTAGAAAAAATAGGTACTGTTGCCCACCACCCCAGTAAGCGGTCTTGGCCGATTCCAGTATGAATTCATAGGTTGCCTCAGTAGCAAAAACGAGAAACACAGTCGACACCCGCCCCCCCTTCCCGGCGCCGGGGCTCGCCCGGGCGCCCCCCCTTCCCGGCGCCGGGGCTCGCCCGGGCGCCCCCCCTTCCCGGCGCCGGGGCTCGCCCGGGCGCCCCCCCTTCCCGGCGCCGGGGCTCGCCCGGGCGCCCCCCCTTCCCGGCGCCGGGGCTCGCCCGGGCGCCCCCCCTTCCCGGCGCCGGGGCTCGCCCGGGCGCCCCCCCTTCCCGGCGCCGGGGCTCGCCCGGGCGCCCCCCCTTCCCGGCGCCGGGGCTCGCCCGGGCGCCCCCCCTTCCCGGCGCCGGGGCTCGCCCGGGCGCCCCCCCTTCCCGGCGCCGGGGCTCGCCCGGGCGCCCCCCCTTCCCGGCGCCGGGGCTCGCCCGGGCGCCCCCCCTTCCCGGCGCCGGGGCTCGCCCGGGCGCCCCCCCCTTCCCGGCGCCGGGGCTCGCCCGGGCGCCCCCCCTTCCCGGCGCCGGGGCTCGCCCGGGCGCCCCCCCTTCCCGGCGCCGGGGCTCGCCCGGGCGCCCCCCCTTCCCGGCGCCGGGGCTCGCCCGGGCGCCCCCCCTTCCCGGCGCCGGGGCTCGCCCGGGCGCCCCCCCTTCCCGGCGCCGGGGCTCGCCCGGGCGCCCCCCCTTCCCGGCGCCGGGGCTCGCCCGGGCGCCCCCCCTTCCCGGCGCCGGGGCTCGCCCGGGCGCCCCCCCTTCCCGGCGCCGGGGCTCGCCCCCGTTTACTTTGTGGTGCATTTCATAAAAAGGCAGAGGGATGGTTTTGTGGCTCGCCTGTGGGTTCCTCGCTAGACCCTGCTGGCAGTCCTGTGTTCTTTTGGCTGGTGTGAGTCTCGCAGCTCTCCATCACCCAGAGTGTGTTCTTCGTAGATCTCCATAGCGTTGGTTGCGGGGAAAGCACAAAACGAGGTTACGGTTTAGGAGGAGGGGGAGCCAGGCCAACGGTGTCTAGGTGCTTAAGGGTGCTGATGAAGTGTTCTGTTTCTGCAGCTTCTGGTCGGAGAAGTCGCTGACTCCTGTGTGGCGGGGCTCCCGGGGGTGCCCTGCTCGCCCCCACGCGTGTCCCGCGGCTCGGCGCGCCGCTGCCCGCTGTCCCCGTTCAGCGGCCGTGCTGACCGCGCCGAGGGCGCCCGTCCCCGTCGACGCTGCGGCTTACTTTGTGTTAACTGGCAGAACAGGGCTCGCCCTCATCTATGTTCCGCCGCTTGTAGTGCCTCTGCCCCGCAGCTCGTTTTTCGGAAACGACTCTTGGTACATATGTGCTGCTGGTACTGGCAGTGTAAGGGCATTGTCAAATTAATGTAGGCCTGTCACCTGTGGCAGGGCTCCGGGGAGGTACCCTGCTCTCTCCCAACCGTTGCAGGGCTCAGGCTGTGTGTTGACCTCCGACTGCTAAGGTGGGTCTTCTTGTTTCATGCTGTTCGTGGCGCTGTTTTGGCTCCCACTTCTATCTTCTGCAGAGTAGAGCTGACCAGGGAGTCCAACGCATGGGCAGGTTTAGCCTGCATAGGGGTGTTGGAGGAGCAGGTCCCAAGAGCGGGATGCTTTCAGCGCTCCTGAGCTCCATCTCAGCCCTACAGGGTAGGGAACTTCTGCCATTGTTTCGGCTACGTTGCTTCTTTTGGGGACTTTTCAGATTTTTTTTCCCTATTGGACCATTATTTGTTCTGTTCGGGGTCGCGGTCCCAGGTGCTTCTCTGGGGTACGTCATAACCTCGGGGAAAAGGTGGGGGTGAGCCTTGGTTGTGAATGTCATGGTGGTACTGACACTTGGTCTGTCACTTCGGGGCAGCCATCCCCACCCTTGCACAGCACCACCTTGTCATCTTCGATCCTGCAGCAGGGGAAGAAGCTGCTGGAAAAGGTCCAGGCCAGCATCGGCAAGGAGAATTTCAGCAGCTGATCTCAACGACAGAGAATCTCAGAGACGGCTGGCAGAAGAGTAAGCAAGATATCGAGATAGATGGCTGAAACGCTTGCCAGGGTCAGAGCATTCTCCAGGTAGATCTGGGCTGACCACCACAAGGGATTTGTCCCCCTGCCAACCTGCTCGCAGCCCTACCCAGCTCCAAAAGGCTTTTCTGGCATTGAGAGTTGAGGAAGGTAGGGAGCTGCATGGTGCTTCAGCTGGTCAGGAGGCAGCTTGGGCCCTGCTGCAGCATCATGAGGTGCTTTGTGTCTCGCAAGGCTCTGTTCCAGTCTGTGCAGGAACTGCAGGACAGGGCTTGAAAGGAGGACTTGGTGGGTAGACTTGAGGAGGTATGTCCTTCAGGCCTCCTGGTGGAAAAAAAAAAAAATGGAAAAAACAGGTAACACCTGCAAGGTAGAGGTTCTTGCTGGGCGCTGGAGTGCTTCCCCATAAGATGTTCACTCTTCCAGGCTCTATGCTGCTTTTGTGACACCATTAAAGCAGAACTTGGCTTTGAGTCTGAGCACACCAGCCTTTCCATTTCTCCCATCTCTGCCCCTGACCTATGACTGGGTACCACATCAGCTCTATGGGCTGCTGAGAGGCTCCAGCAGCACCTCATGGACTGCAAATCCCTTGGGCTTGACCCAACGCTGGCGGGGACCGGACAGGGGCCTCATCGTGCATGGTGCTGAGCTGCTCATGGCGGTTCTTCACCTGAGAATCCCCAGAGGGAAGAAATAATCCGGGGTTGAAGGACACAGCCACCTTCAGCGCTGCAGGGCTGGCTCCTGCCAGGGCTGGGGCAGCTGGGGAGAAGGCAGCAGGGAGGCTTTCCCAGGCGGCAGAGCAGGGAGGACTCGCCCCCCTCTCCCGGCTTCCTTGTAGCGGTTGCTGCTGCCCTCCCAGGCCAGGCTGGCAGTGAGGGGGTGGCAGAAGCTCTTTGGTCTTTGGATCTAACACGGGGCCTCTCACAGACCGCCAGGGCTGCATCCATCCCTGCTACTTTGGGTTATGCTGTGCCCCCCGCACCGGGGCAGGGCTGGGGTCTCTGGGGAGCTGTTGCCCCTTCTGGGCTGTGGGAGATGGGATGGATGGTTGTTCAGTGCTGCCTGCGCTGCCCTGCCAGCCTGGGCCGGGCTCTCTGCAGGCCACAGCGGGGGTCAAGGTCCTGGAGCGCAGGAACCCTCCCCTGGGGCTCACCCCCGCCTCTCCCCTCTCCGGGGCCACGGCTCTCCCCCAGGCTCTGCTCGAGGAGATGATGAGCATAAAGGCCGCACAATTCCTACCCCGTGGGGCTGAGAGGGAGCTTGGGAGGGCTGAGAGCATCTCCCTCTTGGGGCACGCTCCCCCAGCAGCACCACGGAGGCTAAGCCTGCCCATGCCTCTCTCTCGCCGGCCAGGTCTGCTCTGCAGGACATAAAGCAGGAGCTGAACGAGCTCAAATAACAGCAGCAGACAAGCAAGGCCACATTTGAGCAGTTGGTGGCCAACAGCCAGGTGCAGGTGAGGTCTGGGGGGAGCTGCCCACCGGATCGGTACGGTGGTCCTGACAGTGTTCCCAGCCACGTCCCTGAGCTGGATGAGGCCATTGAGCCTCCATGCCACCTGGACTTGTTGGCTGCATCCATCCCGTCCCAGAGCTGACTCCTTATCCCATTGCTGCAGCTGGATGAGCTGAGGACAGCAATGGAGTGTATGAGGCAGGAGCAGGCAGTGGCACAGGAAGAGCAGTCCCAACAGCAGCAGGGACACCAGTGTGCAGCTGGGGCAGCTCCAGAATCTCTAGGAGCAGCTCCTGGAGCACTGTGAGAAAGCTCCAGGAGCAGGTGAACTCCATGGAGTACCAGAAGGGAGAATACAAGGCAGCAAGACAGCTGCAGGAAAGGAGCCAGGTAGGGAGATGCCAATGTGAGGACATGGGGACAGAGCTGCAGGAGGCCTGCCAGCTGCTTGTGCTTCACTGTACCATGGGGGAGCCCTTCTCAGCACCCCCTCTGACCTGCCCTCGAACACCCCCTGCAACCCGTTGTCTCCCACATGTCAGCAGCGTGGAAGGAAATTAAAGCCTTGGTGCAAATGTCCTGCTGGTGCTGACAGTCCAAGTAACCTGGGTCTGTCACTTCGGGGCAGCCACCGCCACGCTTGCAGAGCACCACCTGGTCATCTTTCCAGCAGCTGCTTTCTCTTGCTGCAGGAAGAAAATCCCTAGGCCTGTCCTGTGGATTGGCAAGGAGAACATTATCAGCTCCCCCCCTTCCCGGCGCCGGGGCTCGCCCCCGTTTACTTTGTGGTGCATTTCATAAAAAGGCAGAGGGATGGTTTTGTGGCTCGCCTGTGGGTTCCTCGCTAGACCCTGCTGGCAGTCCTGTGTTCTTTTGGCTGGTGTGAGTCTCGCAGCTCTCCATCACCCAGAGTGTGTTCTTTGTAGATCTCCATAGCGTTGGTTGCGGGGAAAGCACAAAACGAGGTTACGGTTTAGGAGGAGGGGGAGCCAGGCCAACGGTGTCTAGGTGCTTAAGGGTGCTGATGAAGTGTTCTGTTTCTGCAGCTTCTGGTCGGAGAAGTCGCTGACTCCTGTGTGGCGGGGCTCCCGGGGGTGCCCTGCTCGCCCCCACGCGTGTCCCGCGGCTCGGCGCGCCGCTGCCCGCTGTCCCCGTTCAGCGGCCGTGCTGACCGCGCCGAGGGCGCCCGTCCCCGTCGACGCTGCGGCTTACTTTGTGTTAACTGGCAGAACAGGGCTCGCCCTCATCTATGTTCCGCCGCTTGTAGTGCCTCTGCCCCGCAGCTCGTTTTTCGGAAACGACTCTTGGTACATATGTGCTGCTGGTACTGGCAGTGTAAGGGCATTGTCAAATTAATGTAGGCCTGTCACCTGTGGCAGGGCTCCGGGGAGGTACCCTGCTCTCTCCCAACCGTTGCAGGGCTCAGGCTGTGTGTTGACCTCCGACTGCTAAGGTGGGTCTTCTTGTTTCATGCTGTTCGTGGCGCTGTTTTGGCTCCCACTTCTATCTTCTGCAGAGTAGAGCTGACCAGGGAGTCCAACGCATGGGCAGGTTTAGCCTGCATAGGGGTGTTGGAGGAGCAGGTCCCAAGAGCGGGATGCTTTCAGCGCTCCTGAGCTCCATCTCAGCCCTACAGGGTAGGGAACTTCTGCCATTGTTTCGGCTACGTTGCTTCTTTTGGGGACTTTTCAGATTTTTTTTCCCTATTGGACCATTATTTGTTCTGTTCGGGGTCGCGGTCCCAGGTGCTTCTCTGGGGTACGTCATAACCTCGGGGAAAAGGTGGGGGTGAGCCTTGGTTGTGAATGTCATGGTGGTACTGACACTTGGTCTGTCACTTCGGGGCAGCCATCCCCACCCTTGCACAGCACCACCTTGTCATCTTCGATCCTGCAGCAGGGGAAGAAGCTGCTGGAAAAGGTCCAGGCCAGCATCGGCAAGGAGAATTTCAGCAGCTGATCTCAACGACAGAGAATCTCAGACGGCTGGCAGAAGAGTAAGCAAGATATCGAGATAGATGGCTGAAACGCTTGCCAGGGTCAGAGCATTCTCCAGGTAGATCTGGGCTGACCACCACAAGGGATTTGTCCCCCTGCCAACCTGCTCGCAGCCCTACCCAGCTCCAAAAGGCTTTTCTGGCATTGAGAGTTGAGGAAGGTAGGGAGCTGCATGGTGCTTCAGCTGGTCAGGAGGCAGCTTGGGCCCTGCTGCAGCATCATGAGGTGCTTTGTGTCTCGCAAGGCTCTGTTCCAGTCTGTGCAGGAACTGCAGGACAGGGCTTGAAAGGAGGACTTGGTGGGTAGACTTGAGGAGGTATGTCCTTCAGGCCTCCTGGTGGAAAAAAAAAAAAATGGAAAAAACAGGTAACACCTGCAAGGTAGAGGTTCTTGCTGGGCGCTGGAGTGCTTCCCCATAAGATGTTCACTCTTCCAGGCTCTATGCTGCTTTTGTGACACCATTAAAGCAGAACTTGGCTTTGAGTCTGAGCACACCAGCCTTTCCATTTCTCCCATCTCCGCCCCTGACCTATGACTGGGTACCACATCAGCTCTATGGGCTGCTGAGAGGCTCCAGCAGCACCTCATGGACTGCAAATCCCTTGGGCTTGACCCAACGCTGGCGGGGACCGGACAGGGGCCTCATCGTGCATGGTGCTGAGCTGCTCATGGCGGTTCTTCACCTGAGAATCCCCAGAGGGAAGAAATAATCCGGGGTTGAAGGACACAGCCACCTTCAGCGCTGCAGGGCTGGCTCCTGCCAGGGCTGGGGCAGCTGGGGAGAAGGCAGCAGGGAGGCTTTCCCAGGCGGCAGAGCAGGGAGGACTCGCCCCCCTCTCCCGGCTTCCTTGTAGCGGTTGCTGCTGCCCTCCCAGGCCAGGCTGGCAGTGAGGGGGTGGCAGAAGCTCTTTGGTCTTTGGATCTAACACGGGGCCTCTCACAGACCGCCAGGGCTGCATCCATCCCTGCTACTTTGGGTTATGCTGTGCCCCCCGCACCGGGGCAGGGCTGGGGTCTCTGGGGAGCTGTTGCCCCTTCTGGGCTGTGGGAGATGGGATGGATGGTTGTTCAGTGCTGCCTGCGCTGCCCTGCCAGCCTGGGCCGGGCTCTCTGCAGGCCACAGCGGGGGTCAAGGTCCTGGAGCGCAGGAACCCTCCCCTGGGGCTCACCCCCGCCTCTCCCCTCTCCGGGGCCACGGCTCTCCCCCAGGCTCTGCTCGAGGAGATGATGAGCATAAAGGCCGCACAATTCCTACCCCGTGGGGCTGAGAGGGAGCTTGGGAGGGCTGAGAGCATCTCCCTCTTGGGGCACGCTCCCCCAGCAGCACCACGGAGGCTAAGCCTGCCCATGCCTCTCTCTCGCCGGCCAGGTCTGCTCTGCAGGACATAAAGCAGGAGCTGAACGAGCTCAAATAACAGCAGCAGACAAGCAAGGCCACATTTGAGCAGTTGGTGGCCAACAGCCAGGTGCAGGTGAGGTCTGGGGGGAGCTGCCCACCGGATCGGTACGGTGGTCCTGACAGTGTTCCCAGCCACGTCCCTGAGCTGGATGAGGCCATTGAGCCTCCATGCCACCTGGACTTGTTGGCTGCATCCATCCCGTCCCAGAGCTGACTCCTTATCCCATTGCTGCAGCTGGATGAGCTGAGGACAGCAATGGAGTGTATGAGGCAGGAGCAGGCAGTGGCACAGGAAGAGCAGTCCCAACAGCAGCAGGGACACCAGTGTGCAGCTGGGGCAGCTCCAGAATCTCTAGGAGCAGCTCCTGGAGCACTGTGAGAAAGCTCCAGGAGCAGGTGAACTCCATGGAGTACCAGAAGGGAGAATACAAGGCAGCAAGACAGCTGCAGGAAAGGAGCCAGGTAGGGAGATGCCAATGTGAGGACATGGGGACAGAGCTGCAGGAGGCCTGCCAGCTGCTTGTGCTTCACTGTACCATGGGGGAGCCCTTCTCAGCACCCCCTCTGACCTGCCCTCGAACACCCCCTGCAACCCGTTGTCTCCCACATGTCAGCAGCGTGGAAGGAAATTAAAGCCTTGGTGCAAATGTCCTGCTGGTGCTGACAGTCCAAGTAACCTGGGTCTGTCACTTCGGGGCAGCCACCGCCACGCTTGCAGAGCACCACCTGGTCATCTTTCCAGCAGCTGCTTTCTCTTGCTGCAGGAAGAAAATCCCTAGGCCTGTCCTGTGGATTGGCAAGGAGAACATTATCAGCTCCCCCCCTTCCCGGCGCCGGGGCTCGCCCCCGTTTACTTTGTGGTGCATTTCATAAAAAGGCAGAGGGATGGTTTTGTGGCTCGCCTGTGGGTTCCTCGCTAGACCCTGCTGGCAGTCCTGTGTTCTTTTGGCTGGTGTGAGTCTCGCAGCTCTCCATCACCCAGAGTGTGTTCTTCGTAGATCTCCATAGCGTTGGTTGCGGGGAAAGCACAAAACGAGGTTACGGTTTAGGAGGAGGGGGAGCCAGGCCAACGGTGTCTAGGTGCTTAAGGGTGCTGATGAAGTGTTCTGTTTCTGCAGCTTCTGGTCGGAGAAGTCGCTGACTCCTGTGTGGCGGGGCTCCCGGGGGTGCCCTGCTCGCCCCCACGCGTGTCCCGCGGCTCGGCGCGCCGCTGCCCGCTGTCCCCGTTCAGCGGCCATGCTGACCGCGCCGAGGGCGCCCGTCCCCGTCGACGCTGCGGCTTACTTTGTGTTAACTGGCAGAACAGGGCTCGCCCTCATCTATGTTCCGCCGCTTGTAGTGCCTCTGCCCCGCAGCTCGTTTTTCGGAAACGACTCTTGGTACATATGTGCTGCTGGTACTGGCAGTGTAAGGGCATTGTCAAATTAATGTAGGCCTGTCACCTGTGGCAGGGCTCCGGGGAGGTACCCTGCTCTCTCCCAACCGTTGCAGGGCTCAGGCTGTGTGTTGACCTCCGACTGCTAAGGTGGGTCTTCTTGTTTCATGCTGTTCGTGGCGCTGTTTTGGCTCCCACTTCTATCTTCTGCAGAGTAGAGCTGACCAGGGAGTCCAATGCATGGGCAGGTTTAGCCTGCATAGGGGTGTTGGAGGAGCAGGTCCCAAGAGCGGGATGCTTTCAGCGCTCCTGAGCTCCATCTCAGCCCTACAGGGTAGGGAACTTCTGCCATTGTTTCGGCTACGTTGCTTCTTTTGGGGACTTTTCAGATTTTTTTTCCCTATTGGACCATTATTTGTTCTGTTCGGGGTCGCGGTCCCAGGTGCTTCTCTGGGGTACGTCATAACCTCGGGGAAAAGGTGGGGGTGAGCCTTGGTTGTGAATGTCATGGTGGTACTGACACTTGGTCTGTCACTTCGGGGCAGCCATCCCCACCCTTGCACAGCACCACCTTGTCATCTTCGATCCTGCAGCAGGGGAAGAAGCTGCTGGAAAAGGTCCAGGCCAGCATCGGCAAGGAGAATTTCAGCAGCTGATCTCAACGACAGAGAATCTCAGAGACGGCTGGCAGAAGAGTAAGCAAGATATCGAGATAGATGGCTGAAACGCTTGCCAGGGTCAGAGCATTCTCCAGGTAGATCTGGGCTGACCACCACAAGGGATTTGTCCCCCTGCCAACCTGCTCGCAGCCCTACCCAGCTCCAAAAGGCTTTTCTGGCATTGAGAGTTGAGGAAGGTAGGGAGCTGCATGGTGCTTCAGCTGGTCAGGAGGCAGCTTGGGCCCTGCTGCAGCATCATGAGGTGCTTTGTGTCTCGCAAGGCTCTGTTCCAGTCTGTGCAGGAACTGCAGGACAGGGCTTGAAAGGAGGACTTGGTGGGTAGACTTGAGGAGGTATGTCCTTCAGGCCTCCTGGTGGAAAAAAAAAAAAATGGAAAAAACAGGTAACACCTGCAAGGTAGAGGTTCTTGCTGGGCGCTGGAGTGCTTCCCCATAAGATGTTCACTCTTCCAGGCTCTATGCTGCTTTTGTGACACCATTAAAGCAGAACTTGGCTTTGAGTCTGAGCACACCAGCCTTTCCATTTCTCCCATCTCCGCCCCTGACCTATGACTGGGTACCACATCAGCTCTATGGGCTGCTGAGAGGCTCCAGCAGCACCTCATGGACTGCAAATCCCTTGGGCTTGACCCAACGCTGGCGGGGACCGGACAGGGGCCTCATCGTGCATGGTGCTGAGCTGCTCATGGCGGTTCTTCACCTGAGAATCCCCAGAGGGAAGAAATAATCCGGGGTTGAAGGACACAGCCACCTTCAGCGCTGCAGGGCTGGCTCCTGCCAGGGCTGGGGCAGCTGGGGAGAAGGCAGCAGGGAGGCTTTCCCAGGCGGCAGAGCAGGGAGGACTCGCCCCCCTCTCCCGGCTTCCTTGTAGCGGTTGCTGCTGCCCTCCCAGGCCAGGCTGGCAGTGAGGGGGTGGCAGAAGCTCTTTGGTCTTTGGATCTAACACGGGGCCTCTCACAGACCGCCAGGGCTGCATCCATCCCTGCTACTTTGGGTTATGCTGTGCCCCCCGCACCGGGGCAGGGCTGGGGTCTCTGGGGAGCTGTTGCCCCTTCTGGGCTGTGGGAGATGGGATGGATGGTTGTTCAGTGCTGCCTGCGCTGCCCTGCCAGCCTGGGCCGGGCTCTCTGCAGGCCACAGCGGGGGTCAAGGTCCTGGAGCGCAGGAACCCTCCCCTGGGGCTCACCCCCGCCTCTCCCCTCTCCGGGGCCACGGCTCTCCCCCAGGCTCTGCTCGAGGAGATGATGAGCATAAAGGCCGCACAATTCCTACCCCGTGGGGCTGAGAGGGAGCTTGGGAGGGCTGAGAGCATCTCCCTCTTGGGGCACGCTCCCCCAGCAGCACCACGGAGGCTAAGCCTGCCCATGCCTCTCTCTCGCCGGCCAGGTCTGCTCTGCAGGACATAAAGCAGGAGCTGAACGAGCTGAAACAACAGCAGCAGACAAGCAAGGCCACACTTGAGCAGTTGGTGGCCAACAGCCAGGCGCAGGTGAGGTCTGGGGGGAGCTGCCCACCGGATCGGTACGGTGGTCCTGACAGTGTTCCCAGCCACGTCCCTGAGCTGGATGAGGCCATTGAGCCTCCATGCCACCTGGACTTGTTGGCTGCATCCATCCCGTCCCAGAGCTGACTCCTTATCCCATTGCTGCAGCTGGATGAGCTGAGGACAGCAATGGAGAGTATGAGGCAGGAGCAGGCAGTGGCACAGGAAGAGCAGTCCCAACAGCAGCAGGGACACCAGTGTGCAGCTGGGGCAGCTCCAGAATCTCTAGGAGCAGCTCCTGGAGCACTGTGAGAAAGCTCCAGGAGCAGGTGAACTCCATGGAGTACCAGAAGGGAGAATACAAGGCAGCAAGACAGCTGCAGGAAAGGAGCCAGGTAGGGAGATGCCAATGTGAGGACATGGGGACAGAGCTGCAGGAGGCCTGCCAGCTGCTTGTGCTTCACTGTACCATGGGGGAGCCCTTCTCAGCACCCCCTCTGACCTGCCCTCGAACACCCCCTGCAACCCGTTGTCTCCCACATGTCAGCAGCGTGGAAGGAAATTAAAGCCTTGGTGCAAATGTCCTGCTGGTGCTGACAGTCCAAGTAACCTGGGTCTGTCACTTCGGGGCAGCCACCGCCACGCTTGCAGAGCACCACCTGGTCATCTTTCCAGCAGCTGCTTTCTCTTGCTGCAGGAAGAAAATCCCTAGGCCTGTCCTGTGGATTGGCAAGGAGAACATTATCAGCTCCCCCCCTTCCCGGCGCCGGGGCTCGCCCCCGTTTACTTTGTGGTGCATTTCATAAAAAGGCAGAGGGATGGTTTTGTGGCTCGCCTGTGGGTTCCTCGCTAGACCCTGCTGGCAGTCCTGTGTTCTTTTGGCTGGTGTGAGTCTCGCAGCTCTCCATCACCCAGAGTGTGTTCTTCGTAGATCTCCATAGCGTTGGTTGCGGGGAAAGCACAAAACGAGGTTACGGTTTAGGAGGAGGGGGAGCCAGGCCAACGGTGTCTAGGTGCTTAAGGGTGCTGATGAAGTGTTCTGTTTCTGCAGCTTCTGGTCGGAGAAGTCGCTGACTCCTGTGTAGCGGGGCTCCCGGGGGTGCCCTGCTCGCCCCCACGCGTGTCCCGCGGCTCGGCGCGCCGCTGCCCGCTGTCCCCGTTCAGCGGCCGTGCTGACCGCGCCGAGGGCGCCCGTCCCCGTCGACGCCGCGGCTTACTTTGTGTTAACTGGCAGAACAGGGCTCGCCCTCATCTATGTCCCGCGGCTTGTAGTGCCTCTGCCCCGCAGCTCGTTTTTCGGAAACGACTCTTGGTACATATGTGCTGCTGGTACTGGCAGTGTAAGGGCATTGTCAAATTAATGTAGGCCTGTCACCTGTGGCAGGGCTCCGGGGAGGTACCCTGCTCTCTCCCAACCGTTGCAGGGCTCGGGCTGTGTGTTGACCTCCGACTGCTAAGGTGGGTCTTCTTGTTTCATGCTGTTCGTGGCGCTGTTTTGGCTCCCACTTCTATCTTCTGCAGAGTAGAGCTGACCAGGGAGTCCAACGCATGGGCAGGTTTAGCCTGCATAGGGGTGTTGGAGGAGCAGGTCCCAAGAGCGGGATGCTTTCAGCGCTCCTGAGCTCCATCTCAGCCCTACAGGGTAGGGAACTTCTGCCATTGTTTCGGCTACGTTGCTTCTTTTGGGGACTTTTCAGATTTTTTTTTCCCTATTGGACCATTATTTGTTCTGTTCGGGGTCGCGGTCCCAGGTGCTTCTCTGGGGTACGTCATAACCTCGGGGAAAAGGTGGGGGTGAGCCTTGGTTGTGAATGTCATGGTGGTACTGACACTTGGTCTGTCACTTCGGGGCAGCCATCCCCACCCTTGCACAGCACCACCTTGTCATCTTCTTTCCTGCAGCAGGAGAAGAAGCTGCTGGAAAAGGTCCAGGCCGGCATCGTGCATCGGCAAGGAGAATTTCAGCAGCTGATCTCAACGACAGAGAATCTCAGAGACGGCTGGCAGAAGAGTAAGCAAGATATCGAGATAGATGGCTGAAATGCTTGCCAGGGTCAGAGCATTCTCCAGGTAGATCTGGGCTGACCACCACAAGGGATTTGTCCCCCTGCCAACCTGCTCGCAGCCCTGCCCAGCTCCAAAATGCCTTTCTGGCATCCGGTGTTTGAGGAAGGTGGGGAGCTGCACGGTGCTTCAGCTGGTCAGGAGGCAGCTTGGGCCCTGCTGCAGCATCATGAGGTGCTTTGTGTCTCGCAAGGCTCTGTTCCAGTCTGTGCAGGAACTGCAGGACAGGGCTTGAAAGGAGGACTTGGTGGGTAGACTTGAGGAGGTATGTCTTTCAGGCCTCCTGGTGGAAAAAAAAATGGAAAAAACAGGTAACACCTGCAAGGTAGAGGTTCTTGCTGGGCGCTGGAGTGCTTCCCCATAAGATGTTCACTCTTCCAGGCTCTATGCTGCTTTTGTGACACCATTAAAGCAGAACTTGGCTTTGAGTCTGAGCACACCAGCCTTTCCATTTCTCCCATCTCCGCCCCTGACCTATGACTGGGTACCACATCAGCTCTATGGGCTGCTGAGAGGCTCCAGCAGCACCTCATGGACTGCAAATCCCTTGGGCTTGACCCAACGCTGGCGGGGACCGGACAGGGGCCTCATCGTGCATGGTGCTGAGCTGCTCATGGCGGTTCTTCACCTGAGAATCCCCAGAGGGAAGAAATAATCCGGGGTTGAAGGACACAGCCACCTTCAGCGCTGCAGGGCTGGCTCCTGCCAGGGCTGGGGCAGCTGGGGAGAAGGCAGCAGGGAGGCTTTCCCAGGCGGCAGAGCAGGGAGGACTCGCCCCCCTCTCCCGGCTTCCTTGTAGCGGTTGCTGCTGCCCTCCCAGGCCAGGCTGGCAGTGAGGGGGTGGCAGAAGCTCTTTGGTCTTTGGATCTAACACGGGGCCTCTCACAGACCGCCAGGGCTGCATCCATCCCTGCTACTTTGGGTGATGCTGTGCCCCCCGCACCGGGGCAGGGCTGGGGTCTCTGGGGAGCTGTTGTTGCCCCTTCTGGGCTGTGGGAGATGGGATGGATGGTTGTTCAGTGCTGCCTGCGCTGCCCTGCCAGCCTGGGCCGGGCTCTCTGCAGGCCACAGCGGGGGTCAAGGTCCTGGAGCGCAGGAACCCTCCCCTGGGGCTCACCCCCGCCTCTCCCCTCTCCGGGGCCACGGCTCTCCCCCAGGCTCTGCTCGAGGAGATGATGAGCATAAAGGCCGCACAATTCCTACCCCGTGGGGCTGAGAGGGAGCTTGGGAGGGCTGAGAGCATCTCCCTCTTGGGGCACGCTCCCCCAGCAGCCCCATGGAGGCTAAGCCTGCCCATGCCTCTCTTGCTGGCCAGGTCTGCTCTGCAGGACATAAAGCAGGAGCTGAACGAGCTGAAACAACAGCAGCAGACAAGCAAGGCCACATTTGAGCAGTTGGTGGCTAACAGCCAGGCGCAGGTGAGGTCTGGGGGGAGCTGCCCACCGGATCGGTACGGTGGTCCTGACAGTGTTCCCAGCCACGTCCCTGAGCTGGATGAGGCCATTGAGCCTCCATGCCACCTGGACTTGTTGGCTGCATCCATCCCGTCCCAGAGCTGACTCCTTATCCCATTGCTGCAGCTGGATGAGCTGAGGACAGCAATGGAGAGTATGAGGCAGGAGCAGGCAGTGGCACAGGAAGAGCAGTCCCAACAGCAGCAGGGACACCAGTGTGCAGCTGGGGCAGCTCCAGAATCTCTAGGAGCAGCTCCTGGAGCACTGTGAGAAAGCTCCAGGAGCAGGTGAACTCCATGGAGTACCAGAAGGGAGAATACAAGGCAGCAAGACAGCTGCAGGAAAGGAGCCAAGTAGGGAGATGCCAATGTGAGGACACGGGGACAGAGCTTCAGGAGGCCTGCCAGCTGCTTGTGCTTCACTGTACCATGGGGGAGCCCTTCTCAGCACCCCCTCTGACCTGCCCTCGAACACCCCCTGCAACCCGTTGTCTCCCACATGTCAGCAGCGTGGAAGGAAATTAAAGCCTTGGTGCAAATGTCCTGCTGGTGCTGACAGTCCAAGTAACCTGGGTCTGTCACTTCGGGGCAGCCACCGCCACGCTTGCAGAGCACCACCTGGTCATCTTTCCAGCAGCTGCTTTCTCTTGCTGCAGGAAGAAAATCCCTAGGCCTGTCCTGTGGATTGGCAAGGAGAACATCAGCTCCCCCCCTTCCCGGCGCCGGGGCTCGCCCGGGCGCCCCCCCTTCCCGGCGCTGGCTGAGGGTGTGCACCCATCCACAGCTGGACCGGAAGGAGCTGTGGCCTGTCCAGGTGGAACTGGAATGGGTGGTAGTTGGGGTGCGGAATGCTATGCCCAAGGCAATAAATTGGTCAAAATGGTATAATGTTAGACAAAATGACTGAAGGAGGTGGCTAGGAAATATACTGAGCAGGCTAAAGTGCAGTTGGCTTTGCTTTTCTTAGAACAGTCACAAGATGACATAAGTTGGAGGATGCGGAGTTGGGCGATTTGGATAAGTTGTTAGAGGTGGCTTGGAAAGTTTATAATAATAATCGTGAGAGAGTGTTCAAAGGCAGCAACGGAGCCTGCTGGCAGTGGTACGAGGCAGAGACCAGAGTAATTTCAGAAGTCAGGGCAGAGGAAGAGGAATGATAACGTGGGTGGGGAAGGGGGTTAGGATCTTCACCCGGTGATTTAGGAGCCAGGTTCAGCAGGCTGGGCATAAATCGGTGCACGTATCGTAAACGGGAGGGACATTGGAAAAGTGAATGCCCACAAAGGAGACAAGAGTCCAGCTGGAAATGCTGATATGGCAAGAGTGATGGTTTTTGGAGAACATGAAAATCAGAGCTGACTAGAATCAGATGAGCCTTTAGTGAAAATAAGGCTTGGAGGAGAGGAAGTGGAATTCTTTAATAGATACTGGTGCAACATAATTTGGTTTCAAATGATCTGTATGGAAAAACGGGGAATAGGACAACTACAATAGTGGGAGCCACAGGGAAAGAGGAAATACGGCCATTTATGCAATCCCTGGAGTTAAGATTTGGAGGGAAGGAATTGATGCGATTTTTTATATGTGCCAGACTGCCCAGTTTCTCTGTCGGGCTGAGATTTACTGTCTAAACTGAAAGCTAAAATTACGTTTGGAAATGGGGAATTAATAATGCAAGTCCCAGAATCAAGATCAGGACATACATTGGTACTAAAAGATAGTCCAAAGATTCCAATACCTAAGGAAGTGGAGGAGGCAGTAATCCCTACTGTTTAGGAAAATGATATTCCAGGAAAATCTGAATTGGCACAATCTGATGGTAGAATAACGAAGGGAGCAAAACCAATACAGGTAAAACAATATCTAATAAAATTAGAAGCTTGATACGGGTTAGTGAAGATACAGAAAAATTCTTAAAATTCGGGTACTGGAGGAATGTGAATCAGAATCGAATACTCCACTTTTTCCAGTAAAGAAACCAAATGGAAAATACAGGATGGTACAGGATTTAAGAGCAATTGATAATATCACAGAAGATGTTCACCCAGTGGTAGCTAATCCATACACATTGTTAACATCTGTGAAGGAGAAATATAAATGGTTTACAGTAATTGATTTAAAAGATGCTTTCTTCTGCATTCCCCTTGACAAAGCTAGCAGGAAACTACTTGCTTTCGAATGGGAAAACCCACATAATGGATGAAAAACACAGCTGATGTGGGCGAGACTCCTGCAAGGATTTAAGAATAATCCGATGCTCTTTGGAAATCAATTGGCAAAAGAACTGGAGTCCTGGACAAAGCAAGGAAGAATTCAGGTACCCAGATCACAGTATCTCTTGTTGCAGTATGTAGATGACATCTTCATTGCGACGGAACAGAAATCACTACGCATACAAGTAACTATCAAGATTCTAAATCAATTAGGCAGGAACGGATATAAAGTCTCAAGGGAGAAAGCTCAAATTGCCTGTACAACTGTACTATCCTTAGGTTGTGAGATCACACAGGGGCAAAGGAGATCGGGGATGGATTGGATTGCATTAAAGCAATTTGTGCAATCCCAGAACCCCAAAACTTATGTGAGCTAAGAACATTTCTGGGAATGACCGGTTGGTGGAGGTTGTGGATACTGAACTATGGACTCATAGCTAAACCACTATATGAGGCACAGAATTCACCCAACCTTTTTCTGGGAAGGACCCCAACGAAGAGCCTTTAAGGAGAACTGAAAGAGGCCTTGACCAAGGCACCAACATTAGGCCTACCGGGCTTAACTAAGGACTTTCAGTTGTTTGTCCATGAGAGACGACGACTAGCACTGGGGGTCTTAACACAGAGACTGGGAAGCTGGAAATGACCAGTGGGATATTTTTCCAAACAATTAAACCCTGTAAGTGCTGGTTGGCCATCATGCCTAAGAGCTGTAGCAGCAATAGTGATTTTAATACAAGAAGCTCGGAAATTAACCTTGGGAAAACATATTGAGGTGTACGTGCCCCACATGGTGTTAACTGCCTAGAACAAAAAGGGGGGCATTGGCTCTCCCCTAAGCAGAATGATGATGTTCCAGGCCATACTTGCTGAGCAAGATGATGGTGAGCTTGAAAACAACTAATCTGTTAAATCCAGCAGCTTTTCTAGGTTCAACCACAGAAGATGGTCCTCTGGAACACGATTGTGTAGAGGTTATTGAGCATATCTATGCAACTTGGATGGACTTAAAAGATACTCTGCTTGACCAACCTGACCAGGAACTTCTTACTGATGGTAGAGCTTTGTGGAAAATGGAACGCGATAATGTGGGTTATGCAGTAACCACACAAAATGCAGTAATAGAAGCCAAAGCCCTTCCTGCAGGGACTTGAGCCCAATGAGCAGAAATAATACCTCTGACAAGAGCCTTAGAATTAAGTAAGGACAAAGGAATAAATATATGGACTGATTCAAAATAATGCATTTGGAGTGGTTCACATACATGGAGCCTTATGGAAGGAGTGTGGACTACTGTCATCACAAGGTACTACTATATCAAATTCTGAATTTAATAGCTGCTGTACAATTTACCGAAGCAGGTGGTCATCATGCACTGTAAAGTGTACCGAGGAGGGGACTCCAAAGTGGCTGAAGGGAACACATAGCAGATCAAACAGCTCGACGAGTTGCAGGACAGGTACAGACTATGATGGCCTTAATACCGATGAAGGTAAGCCCGTTTCAAAATTATCTCACTCAGAAACCAAAGTACTCAGAAGAAGACAAACTAGCAGAGCTAGTGAAAGCTCAACTGAATCCAGAAGGATGGTATGTAACTACAACCGGACAGATAGTTGTGCCTCCTGCCATTGAGAATGATTTTGCAGACAGAGCACCAGAAATGTCATTGGGGAGCAGAAGCATTGGTGATGTATCTAAAATGTGGAATAATCTCAACACAGATGTTAACAATGGCAAAATCCATAAATTCAAAATGCGAAGTTTGTTTGAAAAACAATCCAGTAGTCAGAAGGACAGAAATGGGGCGTATCAAGGGTAGGTATGGAGCTAGGTGATTATTGGCAAATCTACTTTGTAGAATTGCAAAAAACTCAAGGGTACTGGCAGTTGTTAGTCGGGGTTGACAACTTTCTGGATGGCCTGAAGCCTTTCCCTGTCGCACCCCAACCAAGCCAAAGAAACTGTAAAATGGCTATTAAAGGAAACTATTCCTAGGTTTGGGGTCCCTTTAGGTATATCATCAGATAAGGGACCACACTTTGTGGCCACCATTGTTCAAGAAAAAAGT
This sequence comes from Tapera naevia, assembly GCA_033556795.1. Taxonomy (NCBI): domain Eukaryota; kingdom Metazoa; phylum Chordata; class Aves; order Cuculiformes; family Neomorphidae; genus Tapera; species Tapera naevia. The sequence continues at coordinate 760,566 of JAUMJJ010000323.1, forward strand.
AAAATGTTAGGGATTTCTTGGAATCTCCACACACCGTGGAGGCCACAATCTAGTGGACAAGTAGAAGAGATGAACCAAACAATTAAAAGGCAAATTGGCAGAATATGTCAGGAAGCCAAAATTAAATGGCCACAAGCATTACCAATAGCGCTTTTGAGAATAAGAATTAAACCCAGGAGTTGGATGGGGGTGAACCCCTATGAAATTCTCTTTGGAATACCATATGAGTCTCCTCAACCAGATTCGAACATGGATGTTAAAGGAGAACAGGATGTATTTAATTATGTGTTGTCTCTCAGAAGAACATTGTGACTGCGAAGTACTTTGATTTGGAACTGTCTGTTGTCACTAGAGAACCCAGTACATGACATTGAGCCAGGAGACCAGGTTTACATCCGAGACTGGAATGAGGAACCACTGAAAGAACGGTGGAATGGACCATACCTGGTGCTGCTAACAACTTTCACTGCTGTAAAAGTTACAAGGGATAGACTCCTGGATTCATTATACCCGAGTAAAGAAGGTCTCTAAAGACTGTGATGTAGAAATTGGGACCAACAAGACTGAAACTGAAGACCAACTAAGATGTAGTATTTTGTATACAGTACTTTGTGATCTGGTCTTTAATGACTATGACGGTTGTTGTGGGGGAAAATGCCACTCTGTCTTGCAGGTATAAAAATACAGCCCCAAAAGAAGCGGGATTAATTTGAATTTGGCATAAGGTACCTGGCAGAGAAGTACAAATCACTGAGGGTGGAACAAAACGAGCAATAGAGGACACCCAACTACCTCACGTAATTCACAGTTCCCGGCAGGATCCAGAGGAGAATCTGATGCTAGGACTGATGAGAGATTTCGCCCAGATGCAGAATGTAAGTTCAATAACAGCATGCCTACCAATACCAAAAAAGGCTGGAGAACCTATCAGTTGGGGAATAATAACCTTCCCCTTCCCCGAAATTGAAAACAAAATAAGACTTGTGTGTTGGCAGGAATTTAGAACTGTCCAAAGAAATGAACAGGAGACCATAAGGCAAATGTGGGAACGCCTGGGTAGTAAAGATTGCTACAAGTTACCAGTAGCAGAATTCATAAGTGCACCATACAATATTTTTGGTGTTTGTTTCTATGAACCAGGATGGTGCTCTTATGATGAAATACAAACAAGTAACTGTTCTTGACAAAGAACCTTATTGGCAATGCAGAGAAAAGAATAAGACAAAATCTGACCGGTGGGACACAATCTGGTCAATGAGTATAGTTCAGAAGTACCAATATGGTGGAGAAACATCCTGATGCTTTTGATGGTCAACCAAAAGACACAATTCTGATTGAACTAAACGTGTAATGGTGGAATTGTTCAAAAGTTTTAGATTGTGATACAGATTTGGAAACTATGACCTTGGTACCAGTGATGAGTAGCACTAGAAATTGGTTGTGCATGTAAACTTGAAAAAATGGGTGAATATCAGCACATAAATTGTAAAACAATTACAACACAAAGCATGGGACATCTTGTGTGGGCAGTTAGTAATGGAACTTGGACCACACATTATCAATAGATTGACCTATTAAAGAAATCACTCAAGGATTACCAACACTTTGTCCAATTTGGAGATGATCACACTTTAGTGGTAACTTAGTACAGATTAGAGCAAGAAGAGACATAAATTATATTAAATAGATGACATTTGGCAGGAACCCTCAACAGGAGTAAAGGTATGATGGGCATTAGAATCCCTCATTGCTAAGGTAGCCGCATATCGTAATAGAAAAATGATTTAAAATTTGATTGGACGGACTGCAAGATTGGCAAGAGAAACTAAAAGGGATTGAGAGATTTAAACGTGCAATTACAAGCAACAACAAAATGACTTGCAAAACAGAATGGCATTGGATATATTACTATTAAGAGCATGGTGCTTGTGGATATCTCAAAGATCATGTTGATCACTGTTGTGTCATGTACACAGAATGTTACTGCAGATACAGAATATGACATTTTGCAACTTGGAAGAATTGAAAAGGAGGCTGAAAAGGAAGAGAAACGGGAAGAGAAAAGGAAGAGAAACCCATAACTGGGTTGGAGAAGTGTTCAATAGCTTAGGAATTCACCTTCCCAAATGGATTCAATCTCTTGTAGAAACTGTATGTACTTTTTTCATAGTATTCCTTGTGAATTACTTCATTTATGTATCCAAAAAGAAATCACTTATAGTAGTAACTGGACTGATAAAATTATTGGAGCAGTCACATGAGAATACCCACAATGCCCAACACCCCCACTGACATAGCAACAAGCAACTGTGTAAGTGAAAATACTTCAGAGAATGAAGTATTTTCAAAGGGGGGAAATGTTGGAAAAGTATGAGATTTTACTAGCCTTGAGATTTCATTACTCTGAGATTCCATTAGTCTGATATTACTTAGGTAGAAATAGTGATTATAGTTTTAAGAATAGTGGGTTTAAATGTGTTTTTATAGTGGTTTTAAATCCTGTTACTTTAAGTGTGTTAGTGATTATTAGAAGTAGCAGTGAAGTACTTGCTCCTTGGAAAGTAGCAGAATATGCATGGCATTGCTTGGAGAACACAAACCTGCAAGTTGGATGCATATTGTGTCTCCAGCTCTTGTTTTGTCATGCATGATTGCTGGAAATAATTCTATGCTGTGGCCAGCACTGAAATAAATTTAGGCTGCTGCTTTCTAAAACTCCAAGTCTTAGTTTATTTGCTGGCATTTTTGGTGTGAGCTTTGGTGGGATGTGTCTGGGTGCCTTCTCAAGGGTGAAGGGTACAGTTTGGGAATTCGTGGGTTAGATCACCCGGGAGACAAAGCCTTTGTCTGCTTTGTCCTCTCTAGCCAAGGGTCAGTGTTCCTCAAGGGAAGAGGGAGCAGGGAATCTTGCTTCCCTGTGAAAGGAAGGGGCAAGTGAAAGGAGCAGCCGAGTGAGCCTGGTTCCAGCAGCAGCCCCTGGCACAGGGCAGAAGCCATTCAGCTGCTGGGTCCCTGTGACCACCACCCGTGTCCCCTGCCCGCGCTGGGGGGAGCTGGGAGCATTCAGTTTTCAAACCAATCTTGCTTAAGAAAAAAACATCAGAGCAACAGGGAAAAGGAATTTACTGATTTAAACAAAACCAAACAAAATGACGCTTTTGTCTTGAGCTCTCCCTGAGCCTCCTCCTGCTCAGTTGCCAGGGTGGTGGATCCGTCCTGCAGGGCTTCGACGGTCAGGAACTGTTAGTGGAGGTCTGGAGGCTGGGAGAGGCATCCCACCGGAGGCGGCTGCGCTGTCCTCTGCTGGGGCTGAGCCTGGGGGCGAGGGGCAGGGGTGACCCCACTGCACTCCTGGGGCACCCAGGACGGGGCCCACCAGCAGGACCCCTGCCCAGTAGCGGACACCCAGTGATGTGGTCTTGCCTCCAGCCCAAAGAGGCACGCTGTTGTCCAGGGGCACCCACCAGATGGCTGCCCTGCCCACCCCGTAGTCCCCTTCCCACCCGTGGGATCCCCCCACAAGCCTGCCCAGGCTGTACCTTCCTTGCCCCTGAGCACAGGCTGCTGACTCTTCCTCCAGCCCCGGTAAACACGACCGTCCCAGCCCAAAACCGCGGGAAGGAGAGAGTGGGCTGGCTGAAACACGGGGACGGATCCAGCATCCCTAAACAACCCTGCCACGTCCAGCTCTCCCTGGGGAATCCAAGGCTGGGAGCCCTGCGCGTGCTCAGTATCGCCCTCCCAGCCTCGCTTCTCCCCACCGTAGCCCTACCTTCGCCGTCCCTACCTGGCTCGGGGGCTCTGTGTCGGGCGGGTGGGGCACGAGGTGAGGGAAGTGCTGCAGGGGGTAGGTGATGGTGTTCACCTTCTTGCGGCTCTGCGGCGCGCTGTGCCTCTTGTGCTCAGCCGCCTCCTTCCTGTGGGATGGGGCACGAGGTGAGGCTCTGGCGGAGACCAGACACAACTCATCACATGCAGCTTCTGCACCCTTGAGCCCGAGACCTGGGCCGGACGGTGCAGCATCGAGGGGGGCTCTAACACCCCAGAGAGCCGGGGCCAGCACAGCTGACCTTCCGTGGCATCTCTGCCCCTGCCCTGGACAAGAGCTCTCCCTCGCGGGGCTGGGCCACCCTGCACCGCAGGGGCTGCGGCTGAGTCCTTGTGCTCCCTACCTGTACCCGTGCTGCTGCGTTTCCTTCCGCTTGGCGATGGAGGGGGGGTTCCGACTGGGCATCGCTGGCAGCAGAGGGAGGCTCGTGATTTTCCTGGAGAGGACAGGATATTTGGTGAGGGGGGGCACAAATGACCCACCCCGACTCGGGGGAGAGCCTCAAAACCCAAGGGCTTGTACCCTATGGCGGCTCCCCCCCATGCCCAGGAGGAGTCCCCTTCTCCCTGCTACCGGACACGGCTGGAGAGGGGGCTTGGCAGGGTCAGATACATGTCTCAGACAGCTGGGCACCACCAGCACCCATCTCCCCCATCCCACCCACGGTGCCGGGTGCTACTCACGGGCCAGGGATCTGCATGCTGAGGGGGCGGTCGCAGGACAAACAGTGGCAATGGGCCTGCGGGTACCTGGAGAGGGGGAGAAAGGCTGGGTGAGCTGGTGGGGAAAAGTGGCTCTCGGGCAGCCCCAAGGGACCGGGTACTTCCCTGTAGCGAGTTACGGTGTTGGTGGGAGGAACTGGGGGGTTGGAACCTGCTTTATCCCCACCACCCCAGCAAGGTGCCAACCCGCTGGCTGCTTCCAGAATCAATTTGTAGGAACTGGGGGCGCAGGCAGGAACAAAGCACGGGATTCTTGTACGTCTTGGTGGGGTGGGAGTCTCTCAGCATGGCAGCAAACGCCGCGCTGGGGATGCAGCCATTTTCCCATGGGCTTTGGGGTGAGCTTGGTCACAGCTGCCCTCCAGGACTAGGACATGCTCGCCTCGGCCCCACCAGCAGCTCTGAAAGCCGGCAGCGGCCCACGGCTGTCCGGGGTGGGCAGGCACACAGGGTGACACCGCTGTCCCCACTGCACTCACTTAATCCCAGCCGCGTCGCCTCTCTGCGGTGCCTCTTCCTTCAGCTGCTCCAGGATGGTCTTCCAGTGCTGCAGTTCCTCCTGGACAGGCCACAGCTCCTTCCGGTCCAGCTGTGGATGGGTGCACACCCTCAGCCAGCCGTCCCGGGATGGGACGTAGTGGTCTGTGGTGGGGGACAACAGGAGGGGGTACCCTGGGCGGGAGCTGCCTTCGGCTGCCAAGCACCAAAGGTGCCAGCGTTGCATGGCGGGGACCAGCCAGCCCTCACCTTGGAGTCCGCCAGTTCCTTGAGCTGCTGCTGGAAGTCTTGCAAGCTCTGCTCCTCAGCGTCTCCCTGGCTCTCCGTCTTCTTCAAGTCCTCCTTCAGCCGCTCGATGTTTGCCTCAAACTGGTTGCGGCTCATTTTGCTGGCCAGGGAGGATTTGTCCGCTTTCTGTCAACAGGAAAAGGTACGGTGGGCATGGCCGGCTCGTTTCAGGAGGAGTGGGAGAAGTGGCTACCTGGCCCTTCTTGCCCCCGTCACCCCTGTGCGCTTGGTCCCACCAGTCAGAGGGACCCAGGGGTGTCAGCAGGATCTGGCGAGGGACCCACAGCTGGTCCGGAAATCATCCCTCTGCCTGGCTCTGCCATTGACCACCAAAGGGACGAGGGTCATTGTGTACAGCCTGCCCGGGACTGCCCTGGCTGGCACCGGGAGCCCTCAAGGACATACCTCCTCAAGTCTGTCCATTATGTCGTCCTTGTCAGCCTTGTCCTCCTGCAGTTTCTTCACAGACTGGAACAGAGCCTTCCAAGACACAAAGCACCTCATGATGCTGCAGCAGGGCCCAAGCTGCCTCCTGACCAGCCGAAGCACCGTGCAGCTCCCCACCTTCCTCAAACACCGGATGCCAGAAAGGCATTTTGGAGCTGGGTAGGGCTGCGAGCAGGTTGGCAGGGGGACAAATCCCTTGTGGTGGTCAGCCCGGATCTACCTGGAGGATGCTCTGACCCTGGTGGGCATTTCAGCCACCTACCTCGATATCTTCCTTGCTCTTCTGCCAGCCGTCTCGGAGATTCTCTGTGGTTGAGATGAGCTGCTGAAATTCTCCTTGCCGATGAACGATGCCGGCCTGGACCTTTTCCAGCAGCTTCTTCTCCTGCTGCAGGAAGGAAGATGACAAGGTGGTGCTGTGCAAGGGTGGGGATGGCTGCCCCAAAGTGACAGACCCAGGTTACTTGGACTGTCAGCACCAGCAGGACATTTACACCAAGGCTTTAGTTTCCTTCCACGCTGCTGACATGTGGGAGACAAGGGGTTGCGGGGGGTGTTGGGGGGCGGGTCAGGGGGTGCTGAGAGGGGCTCCCCCATGGTACAGTGAAGCACAAGCAGCTGGGAGGCCTCCTGCAGCTCTGTCCCCGTGTCCTCACATTGGCATCTCCCTACCTGGCTCCTTTCCTGCAGCTGCCTTGCTGCCTTGTGTTCTCCCTTCCGGGACTCCATGGAGTTCACCTGCTCCTGGAGCTTCTCGCAGCGCTCCAGGAGCTGCTCGTAGTGCTTCTGGAGCTGCCCCAGCTGCACACTGGTGTCCCTGCTGCTGATGGACTGCTCTTCCTGTGCCACTGCCTGCTCCTGCCTCATACTCTCCATTGTTGTCCTCAGCTCATCCAGCTGCAGCAATGGGATAAGGAGTCAGCTCTGGGACGGGATGGATGCAGCCAACAAGTCCAGGTGGCATGGAGGCTCAATGGCCTCATCCAGCTCAGGGACGTGGCTGGGAACACTGTCAGGACCACCGTACCGATCCGGTGGGCAGCTCCCCCCAGACCTCACCTGCGCCTGGCTGTTGGCCACCAACTGCTCAAGTGTGGCCTTGCTTGTCTGCTGCTGTTGTTTCAGCTCGTTCAGCTCCTGCTTTATGTCCTGCAGAGCAGACCTGGCCGGCGAGAGAGAGGCATGGGCAGGCTTAGCCTCCATGGGGCTGCTGGGGGAGCGTGCCCCAAGAGGGAGATGCTCTCAGCCCTCCCAAGCTCCCTCTCAGCCCCACGGGGTAGGAAACCCTCTCCCATCCTTTTACCCAAGTTGCAACTCTTGGAGCTTCTTCAACTCCTCCTCCATTTGGGATTGTGCAGCCTTGATGTTCTTCATCTCCTCGAGCAGAGCCTGGGGGAGAGCCGTGGCCCCCGAGAGGGGAGAGGCGGGGGTGAGCCCCAGGGGAGGGTCCCTGCGCTCCAGGACCTTGACCCCCGCTGTGGCCTGCAGAGAGCCCGGCCCAGGCTGGCAGGGCAGCGCAGGCAGCACTGAACAACCATCCATCCCATCTCCCACAGCCCAGAAGGGGCAGCAACAGCTCCCCAGAGACCCCAGCCCTGCCCCGGTGCGGGGGGCACAGCATAACCCAAAGTAGCAGGGATGGATGCAGCCCTGGCGGTCTGTGACAGGCCCCGTGTTAGATCCAAAGGCCAAAGAGCCTCTGCCACCCCCTCACTGCCAGCCTGGCCTGGGAGGGCAGCAGCAACCGCTACAAGGAAGCCGGGAGAGGGGGGCGAGTCCTCCCTGCTCTGCCGCCTGGGAAAGCCTCCCTGCTGCCTTCTCCCCAGCTGCCCCAGCCCTGGCAGGAGCCAGCCCTGCAGCGCTGAAGGTGGCTGTGTCCTGCAACGCCAGCTTATTTCTTCCCTCTGGGGATTCTCAGGTGAAGGACCGCCGTGAGCGGCTCAGCACCGTGCAGGATGAGGCCCCTGTCCGGTCCCCGCCAGCGTTGGGTCGAGCCCAAGTGATTGGCGGTCCATGAAGTGCTGCTGGAGCCTCTCGGCTGCCCATAGAGCTGATGTGGTACCCAGCCGTAGGTCAGGGGCGGGATGGCAGGGATGGGAAGGGTGGTGAGCTCAGACTCAAAGCAAGTTCTGCTTTAGTGGTGGCACAAAGGCAGCGTGTAGCCCGGAGGAGAGGGTATTCCACGGGGGATCACTCGGGGGCCCAGCATGAACCTCTACCTTGCAGGTGTTCTCGGTTTCTTCCATCTTCTCCTTCATCTGCTCCATGTCGCCAGCCAAGGAGGCGACCTGGGAGGAGCTCCCGGGCTGCTCCTTCCCCAGCAGGGGCGTCGGGCTGTGCTTCACCTCCTGAAGAGGCAGGTCCTGCAGCCCCAGGTACCCGACCACGGCCTGCAGCACGCTGTGCAGCGCTCCATAGTTGATGATATTGGGTGTGAGGAGGGCATCGCTCAGGAGCTGGCAGAGGCTCTGCGGGGCAACGGCTGCCATGCCTGGAACCACAGGTATGGGATGCGACAGGAGCCTTTCTGCCTGGAGAGGACCTGGGAGGGTGGGCAGTCAACAGCGATGGTCCTCCTCGCCGCAGCCACGGAGGGACCGACACAGAGCGAGTGCCCCACGGACAGCGAGTGACCGACAGGCACTGCAGGGAGTGACCCACGGAGTGAGTGTCTCGGAGACAACAGTGCTGCACCCTGGCCAGGTCACTGGGCTCTTTGTGACATCATTCATTGCCAGGAACCACAACGGGTCCCTGCTGGGGCTTGTGATGACGTTCTCCCCAGGAGTGCCAGATGCCCAGGTCCCTGCCCCCTTCTCCACTGCACTCCTTGCCAGCAGCTGGGCCAGGCTGTGCTCTGGCAGCAGCTCCCGCAGCCCGGGCCCAGGGAGACACAGCTCCCTGCAGAGGAGGGCTGAGCCGGCTGGAGAGAGAGGGGCTGCCCAGCACCCAGCCTGCTGCGCTCGGGAACTCTCCGAGGCAGGAGAACCAGCCAGGAAGCACCTCCAGTTATTTACTGTTGGGGTTGAGGGTCCAAAATTGCAGGAGAGATTTTACTCTCTCCCCCCAGGCTCCGCCCTGGAAATGGGGAAAGGCTGCTGCCAGCAGCATCAGCACGCACTTCCAGACACCCCTAGGAAGTACTCCAATGGCACCACTGGGTTTTTAGGTGCTGTAGTGGAAGAGAGGATACTGTAGGTAGAAGCTGAAGGATAAGCAAAACTAAGCAGCTGCCTGCTAGAGACAGAGCAGCAGCAGCAGGGCTCTCTTTGAAGCAACTGCCCCCAAGCAGGGCTTGTTCTTCCCATCATCAGACTTGAAAGTGGTGAAAGTTTCACTGGACCTGGTGCCTCCTCAAGGGGGAAGAAATCACAGTTTGGGAATTTATGCTTAGATCTTCTTCTATGACAAGGTTATCCGTTTAATGGATGAAGGAATGGCTCTGGACATGGTGTACTTGACTGAAGTAAAGCCTTTGACACCATTTCTCACAGTGTTCTGCTTCAGAAACCGGCTGCCATTGGCCTGGGCAGACACAGCCTCTGCTGGGTAAAAAAACTGGCTGGATGGCTGCACCCAAAGAATGTGTTAAATGGAGTAAAATCCAGTCGGAATCCAGTCATGAGCTGTGATCCCCAGGGTTCAGTGCCGAGTCCAGTCCTGTTCAATATCTTTATCAATGATCTGGACGAAGGGGTCGAGTGCACCCTTAGCAAGTTTGCAGATGACACCAAGCTGGGTGGCAGTGTTGATTCGCTTGAAGGAAGGGAGGCTCTGCAGAGGGATCTGGACAGGCTGGATCCATGGGCTGAGACCAACGGGATGAGGGTCAACAAGGCCAGGTGTCAAGTCTGCAGATGGGACACAACAACCCCATGCAGTGTTACAGGCTTGGGGAAGAGTGGCTGGAGAGCTGCTGGAGGAGAAGGACCTGGGGTGTTGGTTGACAACGGCTGAACATGAGCCAGCAGTGGCCCAGGTGGCCAAGAAGGCCAATGGTATTCGTGGCCTGTGTCAGGCACAGCGTAGGCAGCAGGAGCAGGAAGGTGATTGTGCCCCTGTACTGAGCACTGATGAGGCCACACCTCAAGTACCGGGTTCAGTTTTGGGCCTCTCAGTATAGGAAGGACATTGAGGTGTTGGAGTGCATCCAGAGATGAGAAGCAAGACTGGTGAAGGGGCTGGAGAACATGTGCTGCAAGGGGTGGCTGAGGGAACTGGGGTTGTTATGCCTGGAGAAGAGGAGGCACAGGGGAGACCTCATCACTGTCTACAACTGTCTGAAAGGAGGCTGTGGCGAGGTGATGCTCTCTTCTCTCAAGTGACAGGTGATGAGACGAGAGGAAATGGCCATAAGTTGCACCAGGGGAGGTTCAGATTAGACATCAGGAAAAATTTCTTCATTGAAAGGATGGTCAGGCACTGGAACAGCTGCCCAGGGAGGTGGTGGAGTCACCATCCCTGGAGGTGGTTAAAAGGTGGGTGGATGAGTTTCTTAGGGACATGGTTTAATAAGGGGCCAGGTATGGTTGGACCTGATGATCTCAGAGGTCTTTTCCAACCTGGTGATTCTATGACCATCCTGGAGACAAAACCCTACACAAGCGCTGGAGGCTTCCTGTGAAAGGCACTTGTGAGCTGCCAAGTGAGCCTGGTTCCAGCAGCAGTCCCCTCCAATACAGAGGCAGCAGCCATTCAGTGGATACAGGGTTCACAGGAAGCCCCCAAAATGCAAAATTCTACACTTTTTATTGCAGGTTCAATGTTAGTGTTTTGGAGAGCACAGATGTAGTAGAGGCAGGTTTTGTTCCAACTCGCCCATGAGACTAGGACACAACTCATTAGCCCCAGCCGGTCCAGAAATGGCACCTGGTTTTGCAGTGCAGACAAATGTTGAAGTGAGGCCCTCGTGTTTCTTGCCCCTGAAGAGCAGTGATCCCAAGCTCGCCGCATGAGAAGGCCAGCAAATTAATTCACATTCCTTGCCCTGATGGGAGACACGTGAGCTTGTTCCCAGCCACCCCGACATAGAGATGACAGCAGCCCTGTGAGCAGATTGCCTTAAGCTGCCCCTTTAAGATGTTCCACTGACTTAGTTTGGACGAAGTCCTTGCCCCACTGTGCAAGAGAGGAGAGGCCACTCAGCTGGCAAGGAGCTCCTCTGCAGATGGGCTCTGCTGGCAGGCAGCAGCCCTGCCCAGCTGCCTGAGGGAAGCGCTCCATTCCTCTTTTTGTATCTAAGATGCCAGGCCGAACAGAGCAGTGTCTCCTGAGCTCTAATGAGCAGAGGTTTGGCTGTTGTAAAGTTCCTAAAAAAGTTACTCCTTGGAAAGTAGCAGAATATGCATGGCATTGCTTGGAGAACATACACCTGCAAGTTGGATGCATATTGTGTCTCCAGCTCTTGTTTTGTCATGCATGATTGCTGGAAATAATTCTCTGCTGCGGCCAGCACTGAAACAAATTTAGGCTGCTGCTTTCTAAAACTCCAAAACAAGTCTTAGTTTATTTGCTGGCATTTTTGGTGTGAGCTTTGGTGGGATGTGTCTGGGTGCCTTCTCAAGGGTGAAGGGTACAGTTTGGGAATTCGTGGGTTAGATCACCCGGGAGACAAAGCCTTTGTCTGCTTTGTCCTCTCTAGCCAAGGGTCAGTGTTCCTCAAGGGAAGAGGGAGCAGGGAATCTTGCTTCCCTGTGAAAGGAAGGGGCAAGTGAAAGGAGCAGCCGAGTGAGCCTGGTTCCAGCAGCAGCCCCTGGCACAGGGCAGAAGCCATTCAGCTGCTGGGTCCCTGTGACCACCACCCGTGTCCCCTGCCCGCGCTGGGGGGAGCTGGGAGCATTCAGTTTTCAAACCAATCTTGCTTAAGAAAAAAACATCAGAGCAACAGGGAAAAGGAATTTACTGATTTAAACAAAACCAAACAAAATGACGCTTTTGTCTTGAGCTCTCCCTGAGCCTCCTCCTGCTCAGTTGCCAGGGTGGTGGATCCGTCCTGCAGGGCTTCGACGGTCAGGAACTGTTAGTGGAGGTCTGGAGGCTGGGAGAGGCATCCCACCGGAGGCGGCTGCGCTGTCCTCTGCTGGGGCTGAGCCTGGGGGCGAGGGGCAGGGGTGACCCCACTGCACTCCTGGGGCAGCTCTGCTAGCCCAGGACGGGGCCCACCAGCAGGACCCCTGCCCAGCAGCAGACACCCAGAGATGTGGTCTTGCCTCCAGCCCAAAGAGGCACGCTGTTGTCCAGGGGCACCCACCAGATGGCTGCCCTGCCCACCCCGTAGTCCCCTTCCCACCCGTGGGATCCCCCCACAAGCCTGCCCAGGCTGTACCTTCCTTGCCCCTGAGCACAGGCTGCTGACTCTTCCTCCAGCCCCGGTAAACACGACCGTCCCAGCCCAAAACCGCGGGAAGGAGAGAGTGGGCTGGCTGAAACACGGGGACGGATCCAGCATCCCTAAACAACCCTGCCACGTCCAGCTCTCCCTGGGGAATCCAAGGCTGGGAGCCCTGCGCGTGCTCAGTATCGCCCTCCCAGCCTCGCTTCTCCCCACCGTAGCCCTACCTTCGCCATCCCTACCTGGCTCGGGGGCTCTGTGTCGGGCGGATGGGGCACGAGGTGAGGGAAGTGCTGCAGGGGGTAGGTGATGGTGTTCACCTTCTTGCGGCTCTGCGGCGCGCTGTGCCTCTTGTGCTCAGCCGCCTCCTTCCTGTGGGATGGGGCACGAGGTGAGGCTCTGGCGGAGACCAGACACAACTCATCACATGCAGCCTCTGCACCCTTGAGCCCGAGACCTGGGCCGGACGGTGCGGCATCGAGGGGGGCTCTAACACCCCAGAGAGCCGGGGCCAGCACAGCTGACCTTCCGCAGCATCTCTGCCCCTGCCCTGGGCAAGAGCTCTCCCTCGCGGGGCTGGGCCACCCTGCACCGCAGGGGCTGCGGCTGAGTCCTTGTGCTCCCTACCTGTACCCGTGCTGCTGCGTTTCCTTCCGCTTGGCGATGGAGGGGGGGTTCCGACTGGGCATCGCTGGCAGCAGAGGGAGGCTCGTGATTTTCCTGGAGAGGACAGGATATTTGGTGAGGGGGGGCACAAATGACCCACCCCGACTCGGGGGAGAGCCTCAAAACCCAAGGGCTTGTACCCTATGGCGGCTCCCCCCCATGCCCAGGAGGAGTCCCCTTCTCCCTGCTACCGGACACGGCTGGAGAGGGGGCTTGGCAGGGTCAGATACATGTCTCAGACAGCTGGGCACCACCAGCACCCATCTCCCCCATCCCACCCACGGTGCCGGGTGCTACTCACGGGCCAGGGATCTGCATGCTGAGGGGGCGGTCGCAGGACAAACAGTGGCAATGGGCCTGCGGGTACCTGGAGAGGGGGAGAAAGGCTGGGTGAGCTGGTGGGGAAAAGTGGCTCTCGGGCAGCCCCAAGGGACCGGGTACTTCCCTGTAGCGAGTTACGGTGTTGGTGGGAGGAACTGGGGGGTTGGAACCTGCTTTATCCCCACCACCCCAGCAAGGTGCCAACCCGCTGGCTGCTTCCAGAATCAATTTGTAGGAACTGGGGGCGCAGGCAGGAACAAAGCACGGGATTCTTGTACGTCTTGGTGGGGTGGGAGTCTCTCAGCATGGCAGCAAACGCCGCGCTGGGGATGCAGCCATTTTCCCATGGGCTTTGGGGTGAGCTTGGTCACAGCTGCCCTCCAGGACTAGGACATGCTCGCCTCGGCCCCACCAGCAGCTCTGAAAGCCGGCAGCGGCCCACGGCTGTCCGGGGTGGGCAGGCACACAGGGTGACACCGCTGTCCCCACTGCACTCACTTAATCCCAGCCGCGTCGCCTCTCTGCGGTGCCTCTTCCTTCAGCTGCTCCAGGATGGTCTTCCAGTGCTGCAGTTCCTCCTGGACAGGCCACAGCTCCTTCCGGTCCAGCTGTGGATGGGTGCACACCCTCAGCCAGCCGTCCCGGGATGGGACGTAGTGGTCTGTGGTGGGGGACAACAGGAGGGGGTACCCTGGGCGGGAGCTGCCTTCGGCTGCCAAGCACCAAAGGTGCCAGCGTTGCATGGCGGGGACCAGCCAGCCCTCACCTTGGAGTCCGCCAGTTCCTTGAGCTGCTGCTGGAAGTCTTGCAAGCTCTGCTCCTCAGCGTCTCCCTGGCTCTCCGTCTTCTTCAAGTCCTCCTTCAGCCGCTCGATGTTTGCCTCAAACTGGTTGCGGCTCATTTTGCTGGCCAGGGAGGATTTGTCCGCTTTCTGGCAACAGGAAAAGGTACGGTGGGCATGGCCGGCTCGTTTCAGGAGGAGTGGGAGAAGTGGCTACCTGGCCCTTCTTGCCCCCGTCACCCCTGTGCGCTTGGTCCCACCAGTCAGAGGGACCCAGGGGTGTCAGCAGGATCTGGCGAGGGACCCACAGCTGGTCCGGAAATCATCCCTCTGCCTGGCTCTGCCATTGACCACCAAAGGGACGAGGGTCATTGTGTACAGCCTGCCCGGGACTGCCCTGGCTGGCACCGGGAGCCCTCAAGGACATACCTCCTCAAGTCTGTCCATTATGTCGTCCTTGTCAGCCTTGTCCTCCTGCAGTTTCTTCACAGACTGGAACAGAGCCTTCCAAGACACAAAGCACCTCATGATGCTGCAGCAGGGCCCAAGCTGCCTCCTGACCAGCCGAAGCACCGTGCAGCTCCCCACCTTCCTCAAACACCGGATGCCAGAAAGGCATTTTGGAGCTGGGTAGGGCTGCGAGCAGGTTGGCAGGGGGACAAATCCCTTGTGGTGGTCAGCCCGGATCTACCTGGAGGATGCTCTGACCCTGGTGGGCATTTCAGCCACCTACCTCGATATCTTCCTTGCTCTTCTGCCAGCCGTCTCGGAGATTCTCTGTGGTTGAGATGAGCTGCTGAAATTCTCCTTGCCGATGAACGATGCTGGCCTGGACCTTTTCCAGCAGCTTCTTCTCCTGCTGCAGGAAGGAAGATGACAAGGTGGTGCTGTGCAAGGGTGGGGATGGCTGCCCCAAAGTGACAGACCCAGGTTACTTGGACTGTCAGCACCAGCAGGACATTTACACCAAGGCTTTAGTTTCCTTCCACGCTGCTGACATGTGGGAGACAAGGGGTTGCGGGGGGTGTTGGGGGGCGGGTCAGGGGGTGCTGAGAGGGGCTCCCCCATGGTACAGTGAAGCACAAGCAGCTGGGAGGCCTCCTGCAGCTCTGTCCCCGTGTCCTCACATTGGCATCTCCCTACCTGGCTCCTTTCCTGCAGCTGCCTTGCTGCCTTGTGTTCTCCCTTCCGGGACTCCATGGAGTTCACCTGCTCCTGGAGCTTCTCGCAGCGCTCCAGGAGCTGCTCGTAGTGCTTCTGGAGCTGCCCCAGCTGCACACTGGTGTCCCTGCTGCTGATGGACTGCTCTTCCTGTGCCACTGCCTGCTCCTGCCTCATACTCTCCATTGTTGTCCTCAGCTCATCCAGCTGCAGCAATGGGATAAGGAGTCAGCTCTGGGACGGGATGGATGCAGCCAACAAGTCCAGGTGGCATGGAGGCTCAATGGCCTCATCCAGCTCAGGGACGTGGCTGGGAACACTGTCAGGACCACCGTACCGATCCGGTGGGCAGCTCCCCCCAGACCTCACCTGCGCCTGGCTGTTGGCCACCAACTGCTCAAGTGTGGCCTTGCTTGTCTGCTGCTGTTGTTTCAGCTCGTTCAGCTCCTGCTTTATGTCCTGCAGAGCAGACCTGGCCGGCGAGAGAGAGGCATGGGCAGGCTTAGCCTCCATGGTGCTGCTGGGGGAGCGTGCCCCAAGAGGGAGATGCTCTCAGCCCTCCCAAGCTCCCTCTCAGCCCCACGGGGTAGGAAACCCTCTCCCATCCTTTTACCCAAGTTGCAACTCTTGGAGCTTCTTCAACTCCTCCTCCATTTGGGATTGTGCAGCCTTGATGTTCTTCATCTCCTCGAGCAGAGCCTGGGGGAGAGCCGTGGCCCCCGAGAGGGGAGAGGCGGGGGTGAGCCCCAGGGGAGGGTCCCTGCGCTCCAGGACCTTGACCCCCGCTGTGGCCTGCAGAGAGCCCGGCCCAGGCTGGCAGGGCAGCGCAGGCAGCACTGAACAACCATCCATCCCATCTCCCACAGCCCAGAAGGGGCAACAACAGCTCCCCAGAGACCCCAGCCCTGCCCCGGTGCGGGGGGCACAGCATAACCCAAAGTAGCAGGGATGGATGCAGCCCTGGCGGTCTGTGACAGGCCCCGTGTTAGATCCAAAGGCCAAAGAGCCTCTGCCACCCCCTCACTGCCAGCCTGGCCTGGGAGGGCAGCAGCAACCGCTACAAGGAAGCCGGGAGAGGGGGGCGAGTCCTCCCTGCTCTGCCGCCTGGGAAAGCCTCCCTGCTGCCTTCTCCCCAGCTGCCCCAGCCCTGGCAGGAGCCAGCCCTGCAGCGCTGAAGGTGGCTGTGTCCTGCAACGCCAGCTTATTTCTTCCCTCTGGGGATTCTCAGGTGAAGGACCGCCGTGAGCGGCTCAGCACCGTGCAGGATGAGGCCCCTGTCCGGTCCCCGCCAGCGTTGGGTCGAGCCCAAGTGATTGGCGGTCCATGAAGTGCTGCTGGAGCCTCTCGGCTGCCCATAGAGCTGATGTGGTACCCAGCCGTAGGTCAGGGGCGGGATGGCAGGGATGGGAAGGGTGGTGAGCTCAGACTCAAAGCAAGTTCTGCTTTAGTGGTGGCACAAAGGCAGCGTGTAGCCCGGAGGAGAGGGTATTCCACGGGGGATCACTCGGGGGCCCAGCATGAACCTCTACCTTGCAGGTGTTCTCGGTTTCTTCCATCTTCTCCTTCATCTGCTCCATGTCGCCAGCCAAGGAGGCGACCTGGGAGGAGCTCCCGGGCTGCTCCTTCCCCAGCAGGGGCGTCGGGCTGTGCTTCACCTCCTGAAGAGGCAGGTCCTGCAGCCCCAGGTACCCGACCACGGCCTGCAGCACGCTGTGCAGCGCTCCATAGTTGATGATATTGGGTGTGAGGAGGGCATCGCTCAGGAGCTGGCAGAGGCTCTGCGGGGCAACGGCTGCCATGCCTGGAACCACAGGTATGGGATGCGACAGGAGCCTTTCTGCCTGGAGAGGACCTGGGAGGGTGGGCAGTCAACAGCGATGGTCCTCCTCGCCGCAGCCACGGAGGGACCGACACAGAGCGAGTGCCCCACGGACAGCGAGTGACCGACAGGCACTGCAGGGAGTGACCCACGGAGTGAGTGTCTCGGAGACAACAGTGCTGCACCCTGGCCAGGTCACTGGGCTCTTTGTGACATCATTCATTGCCAGGAACCACAACGGGTCCCTGCTGGGGCTTGTGATGACGTTCTCCCCAGGAGTGCCAGATGCCCAGGTCCCTGCCCCCTTCTCCACTGCACTCCTTGCCAGCAGCTGGGCCAGGCTGTGCTCTGGCAGCAGCTCCCGCAGCCCGGGCCCAGGGAGACACAGCTCCCTGCAGAGGAGGGCTGAGCCGGCTGGAGAGAGAGGGGCTGCCCAGCACCCAGCCTGCTGCGCTCGGGAACTCTCCGAGGCAGGAGAACCAGCCAGGAAGCACCTCCAGTTATTTACTGTTGGGGTTGAGGGTCCAAAATTGCAGGAGAGATTTTACTCTCTCCCCCCAGGCTCCGCCCTGGAAATGGGGAAAGGCTGCTGCCAGCAGCATCAGCACGCACTTCCAGACACCCCTAGGAAGTACTCCAATGGCACCACTGGGTTTTTAGGTGCTGTAGTGGAAGAGAGGATACTGTAGGTAGAAGCTGAAGGATAAGCAAAACTAAGCAGCTGCCTGCTAGAGACAGAGCAGCAGCAGCAGGGCTCTCTTTGAAGCAACTGCCCCCAAGCAGGGCTTGTTCTTCCCATCATCAGACTTGAAAGTGGTGAAAGTTTCACTGGACCTGGTGCCTCCTCAAGGGGGAAGAAATCACAGTTTGGGAATTTATGCTTAGATCTTCTTCTATGACAAGGTTATCCGTTTAATGGATGAAGGAATGGCTCTGGACATGGTGTACTTGGACTGAAGTAAAGCCTTTGACACCATTTCTCACAGTGTTCTGCTTCAGAAACCGGCTGCCATTGGCCTGGGCAGACACAGCCTCTGCTGGGTAAAAAAACTGGCTGGATGGCTGCACCCAAAGAATGTGTTAAATGGAGTAAAATCCAGTCGGAATCCAGTCATGAGCTGTGATCCCCAGGGTTCAGTGCCGAGTCCAGTCCTGTTCAATATCTTTATCAATGATCTGGACGAAGGGGTCGAGTGCACCCTTAGCAAGTTTGCAGATGACACCAAGCTGGGTGGCAGTGTTGATCTGCTTGAAGGAAGGGAGGCTCTGCAGAGGGATCTGGACAGGCTGGATCCATGGGCTGAGACCAACGGGATGAGGGTCAACAAGGCCAGGTGTCAAGTCCTGCAGATGGGACACAACAACCCCATGCAGTGTTACAGGCTTGGGGAAGAGTGGCTGGAGAGCTGCCTGGAGGAGAAGGACCTGGGGTGTTGGTTGACAACGGCTGAACATGAGCCAGCAGTGGCCCAGGTGGCCAAGAAGGCCAATGGTATCGTGGCCTGTGTCAGGCACAGCGTAGGCAGCAGGAGCAGGAAGGTGATTGTGCCCCTGTACTGAGCACTGATGAGGCCACACCTCAAGTACCGGGTTCAGTTTTGGGCCTCTCAGTATAGGAAGGACATTGAGGTGTTGGAGTGCATCCAGAGATGAGAAGCAAGACTGGTGAAGGGGCTGGAGAACATGTGCTGCAAGGGGTGGCTGAGGGAACTGGGGTTGTTATGCCTGGAGAAGAGGAGGCACAGGGGAGACCTCATCACTGTCTACAACTGTCTGAAAGGAGGCTGTGGCGAGGTGATGCTCTCTTCTCTCAAGTGACAGGTGATGAGACGAGAGGAAATGGCCATAAGTTGCACCAGGGGAGGTTCAGATTAGACATCAGGAAAAATTTCTTCATTGAAAGGATGGTCAGGCACTGGAACAGCTGCCCAGGGAGGTGGTGGAGTCACCATCCCTGGAGGTGGTTAAAAGGTGGGTGGATGAGTTTCTTAGGGACATGGTTTAATAAGGGGCCAGGTATGGTTGGACCTGATGATCTCAGAGGTCTTTTCCAACCTGGTGATTCTATGACCATCCTGGAGACAAAACCCTACACAAGCGCTGGAGGCTTCCCTGTGAAAGGCACTTGTGAGCTGCCAAGTGAGCCTGGTTCCAGCAGCAGTCGCGTCCAATACAGAGGCAGCAGCCATTCAGTGGATACAGGGTTCACAGGAAGCCCCCAAAATGCAAAATTCTACACTTTTTATTGCAGGTTCAATGTTAGTGTTTTGGAGAGCACAGATGTAGTAGAGGCAGGTTTTGTTCCAACTCGCCCATGAGACTAGGACACAACTCATTAGCCCCAGGCCGGTCCAGAAATGGCACCTGGTTTTGCAGTGCAGACAAATGTTGAAGTGAGGCCCCTCGTGTTTCTTGCCCCTGAAGAGCAGTGATCCCAAGCTCGCCGCATGAGAAGGCCAGCAAATTAATTCACATTCCTTGCCCTGATGGGAGACACGTGAGCTTGTTCCCAGCACCCCGACATAGAGATGACAGCAGCCCTGTGAGCAGATTGCCTTAAGCTGCCCCTTTAAGATGTTCCACTGACTTAGTTTGGACGAAAGTCCTTGCCCCACTGTGCAAGAGAGGAGAGGCCACTCAGCTGGCAAGGAGCTCCTCTGCAGATGGGCTCTGCTGGCAGGCAGCAGCCCTGCCCAGCTGCCTGAGGGAAGCGCTCCATTCCTCTTTTTGTATCTAAGAATGCCAGGCCGAACAGAGCAGTGTCTCCTGAGCTCTAATGAGCAGAGGTTTGGCTGTTGTAAAGTTCCTAAAAAAGTTACTCCTTGGAAAGTAGCAGAATATGCATGGCATTGCTTGGAGAACATACACCTGCAAGTTGGATGCATATTGTGTCTCCAGCTCTTGTTTTGTCATGCATGATTGCTGGAAATAATTCTCTGCTGCGGCCAGCACTGAAACAAATTTAGGCTGCTGCTTTCTAAAACTCCAAAACAAGTCTTAGTTTATTTGCTGGCATTTTTGGTGTGAGCTTTGGTGGGATGTGTCTGGGTGCCTTCTCAAGGGTGAAGGGTACAGTTTGGGAATTCGTGGGTTAGATCACCCGGGAGACAAAGCCTTTGTCTGCTTTGTCCTCTCTAGCCAAGGGTCAGTGTTCCTCAAGGGAAGAGGGAGCAGGGAATCTTGCTTCCCTGTGAAAGGAAGGGGCAAGTGAAAGGAGCAGCCGAGTGAGCCTGGTTCCAGCAGCAGCCCCTGGCACAGGGCAGAAGCCATTCAGCTGCTGGGTCCCTGTGACCACCACCCGTGTCCCCTGCCCGCGCTGGGGGGAGCTGGGAGCATTCAGTTTTCAAACCAATCTTGCTTAAGAAAAAAACATCAGAGCAACAGGGAAAAGGAATTTACTGATTTAAACAAAACCAAACAAAATGACGCTTTTGTCTTGAGCTCTCCCTGAGCCTCCTCCTGCTCAGTTGCCAGGGTGGTGGATCCGTCCTGCAGGGCTTCGACGGTCAGGAACTGTTAGTGGAGGTCTGGAGGCTGGGAGAGGCATCCCACCGGAGGCGGCTGCGCTGTCCTCTGCTGGGGCTGAGCCTGGGGGCGAGGGGCAGGGGTGACCCCACTGCACTCCTGGGGCAGCTCTGCTAGCCCAGGACGGGGCCCACCAGCAGGACCCCTGCCCAGCAGCAGACACCCAGAGATGTGGTCTTGCCTCCAGCCCAAAGAGGCACGCTGTTGTCCAGGGGCACCCACCAGATGGCTGCCCTGCCCACCCCGTAGTCCCCTTCCCACCCGTGGGATCCCCCCACAAGCCTGCCCAGGCTGTACCTTCCTTGCCCCTGAGCACAGGCTGCTGACTCTTCCTCCAGCCCCGGTAAACACGACCGTCCCAGCCCAAAACCGCGGGAAGGAGAGAGTGGGCTGGCTGAAACACGGGGACGGATCCAGCATCCCTAAACAACCCTGCCACGTCCAGCTCTCCCTGGGGAATCCAAGGCTGGGAGCCCTGCGCGTGCTCAGTATCGCCCTCCCAGCCTCGCTTCTCCCCACCGTAGCCCTACCTTCGCCGTCCCTACCTGGCTCGGGGGCTCTGTGTCGGGCGGATGGGGCACGAGGTGAGGGAAGTGCTGCAGGGGGTAGGTGATGGTGTTCACCTTCTTGCGGCTCTGCGGCGCGCTGTGCCTCTTGTGCTCAGCCGCCTCCTTCCTGTGGGATGGGGCACGAGGTGAGGCTCTGGCGGAGACCAGACACAACTCATCACATGCAGCCTCTGCACCCTTGAGCCCGAGACCTGGGCCGGACGGTGCGGCATCGAGGGGGGCTCTAACACCCCAGAGAGCCGGGGCCAGCACAGCTGACCTTCCGCAGCATCTCTGCCCCTGCCCTGGGCAAGAGCTCTCCCTCGCGGGGCTGGGCCACCCTGCACCGCAGGGGCTGCGGCTGAGTCCTTGTGCTCCCTACCTGTACCCGTGCTGCTGCGTTTCCTTCCGCTTGGCGATGGAGGGGGGGTTCCGACTGGGCATCGCTGGCAGCAGAGGGAGGCTCGTGATTTTCCTGGAGAGGACAGGATATTTGGTGAGGGGGGGCACAAATGACCCACCCCGACTCGGGGGAGAGCCTCAAAACCCAAGGGCTTGTACCCTATGGCGGCTCCCCCCCATGCCCAGGAGGAGTCCCCTTCTCCCTGCTACCGGACACGGCTGGAGAGGGGGCTTGGCAGGGTCAGATACATGTCTCAGACAGCTGGGCACCACCAGCACCCATCTCCCCCATCCCACCCACGGTGCCGGGTGCTACTCACGGGCCAGGGATCTGCATGCTGAGGGGGCGGTCGCAGGACAAACAGTGGCAATGGGCCTGCGGGTACCTGGAGAGGGGGAGAAAGGCTGGGTGAGCTGGTGGGGAAAAGTGGCTCTCGGGCAGCCCCAAGGGACCGGGTACTTCCCTGTAGCGAGTTACGGTGTTGGTGGGAGGAACTGGGGGGTTGGAACCTGCTTTATCCCCACCACCCCAGCAAGGTGCCAACCCGCTGGCTGCTTCCAGAATCAATTTGTAGGAACTGGGGGCGCAGGCAGGAACAAAGCACGGGATTCTTGTACGTCTTGGTGGGGTGGGAGTCTCTCAGCATGGCAGCAAACGCCGCGCTGGGGATGCAGCCATTTTCCCATGGGCTTTGGGGTGAGCTTGGTCACAGCTGCCCTCCAGGACTAGGACATGCTCGCCTCGGCCCCACCAGCAGCTCTGAAAGCCGGCAGCGGCCCACGGCTGTCCGGGGTGGGCAGGCACACAGGGTGACACCGCTGTCCCCACTGCACTCACTTAATCCCAGCCGCGTCGCCTCTCTGCGGTGCCTCTTCCTTCAGCTGCTCCAGGATGGTCTTCCAGTGCTGCAGTTCCTCCTGGACAGGCCACAGCTCCTTCCGGTCCAGCTGTGGATGGGTGCACACCCTCAGCCAGCCGTCCCGGGATGGGACGTAGTGGTCTGTGGTGGGGGACAACAGGAGGGGGTACCCTGGGCGGGAGCTGCCTTCGGCTGCCAAGCACCAAAGGTGCCAGCGTTGCATGGCGGGGACCAGCCAGCCCTCACCTTGGAGTCCGCCAGTTCCTTGAGCTGCTGCTGGAAGTCTTGCAAGCTCTGCTCCTCAGCGTCTCCCTGGCTCTCCGTCTTCTTCAAGTCCTCCTTCAGCCGCTCGATGTTTGCCTCAAACTGGTTGCGGCTCATTTTGCTGGCCAGGGAGGATTTGTCCGCTTTCTGGCAACAGGAAAAGGTACGGTGGGCATGGCCGGCTCGTTTCAGGAGGAGTGGGAGAAGTGGCTACCTGGCCCTTCTTGCCCCCGTCACCCCTGTGCGCTTGGTCCCACCAGTCAGAGGGACCCAGGGGTGTCAGCAGGATCTGGCGAGGGACCCACAGCTGGTCCGGAAATCATCCCTCTGCCTGGCTCTGCCATTGACCACCACAGGGACGAGGGTCATTGTGTACAGCCTGCCCGGGACTGCCCTGGCTGGCACCGGGAGCCCTCAAGGACATACCTCCTCAAGTCTGTCCATTATGTCGTCCTTGTCAGCCTTGTCCTCCTGCAGTTTCTTCACAGACTGGAACAGAGCCTTCCAAGACACAAAGCACCTCATGATGCTGCAGCAGGGCCCAAGCTGCCTCCTGACCAGCTGAAGCACCGTGCAGCTCCCCACCTTCCTCAAACACCGGATGCCAGAAAGGCATTTTGGAGCTGGGTAGGGCTGCGAGCAGGTTGGCAGGGGGACAAATCCCTTGTGGTGGTCAGCCCGGATCTACCTGGAGGATGCTCTGACCCTGGTGGGCATTTCAGCCACCTACCTCGATATCTTCCTTGCTCTTCTGCCAGCCGTCTCGGAGATTCTCTGTGGTTGAGATGAGCTGCTGAAATTCTCCTTGCCGATGAACGATGCCGGCCTGGACCTTTTCCAGCAGCTTCTTCTCCTGCTGCAGGAAGGAAGATGACAAGGTGGTGCTGTGCAAGGGTGGGGATGGCTGCCCCAAAGTGACAGACCCAGGTTACTTGGACTGTCAGCACCAGCAGGACATTTACACCAAGGCTTTAGTTTCCTTCCACGCTGCTGACATGTGGGAGACAAGGGGTTGCGGGGGGTGTTGGGGGGCGGGTCAGGGGGTGCTGAGAGGGGCTCCCCCATGGTACAGTGAAGCACAAGCAGCTGGGAGGCCTCCTGCAGCTCTGTCCCCGTGTCCTCACATTGGCATCTCCCTACCTGGCTCCTTTCCTGCAGCTGCCTTGCTGCCTTGTGTTCTCCCTTCCGGGACTCCATGGAGTTCACCTGCTCCTGGAGCTTCTCGCAGCGCTCCAGGAGCTGCTCGTAGTGCTTCTGGAGCTGCCCCAGCTGCACACTGGTGTCCCTGCTGCTGATGGACTGCTCTTCCTGTGCCACTGCCTGCTCCTGCCTCATACTCTCCATTGTTGTCCTCAGCTCATCCAGCTGCAGCAATGGGATAAGGAGTCAGCTCTGGGACGGGATGGATGCAGCCAACAAGTCCAGGTGGCATGGAGGCTCAATGGCCTCATCCAGCTCAGGGACGTGGCTGGGAACACTGTCAGGACCACCGTACCGATCCGGTGGGCAGCTCCCCCCAGACCTCACCTGCGCCTGGCTGTTGGCCACCAACTGCTCAAGTGTGGCCTTGCTTGTCTGCTGCTGTTGTTTCAGCTCGTTCAGCTCCTGCTTTATGTCCTGCAGAGCAGACCTGGCCGGCGAGAGAGAGGCATGGGCAGGCTTAGCCTCCATGGGGCTGCTGGGGGAGCGTGCCCCAAGAGGGAGATGCTCTCAGCCCTCCCAAGCTCCCTCTCAGCCCCACGGGGTAGGAAACCCTCTCCCATCCTTTTACCCAAGTTGCAACTCTTGGAGCTTCTTCAACTCCTCCTCCATTTGGGATTGTGCAGCCTTGATGTTCTTCATCTCCTCGAGCAGAGCCTGGGGGAGAGCCGTGGCCCCGGAGAGGGGAGAGGCGGGGGTGAGCCCCAGGGGAGGGTCCCTGCGCTCCAGGACCTTGACCCCCGCTGTGGCCTGCAGAGAGCCCGGCCCAGGCTGGCAGGGCAGCGCAGGCAGCACTGAACAACCATCCATCCCATCTCCCACAGCCCAGAAGGGGCAACAACAGCTCCCCAGAGACCCCAGCCCTGCCCCGGTGCGGGGGGCACAGCATAACCCAAAGTAGCAGGGATGGATGCAGCCCTGGCGGTCTGTGACAGGCCCCGTGTTAGATCCAAAGGCCAAAGAGCCTCTGCCACCCCCTCACTGCCAGCCTGGCCTGGGAGGGCAGCAGCAACCGCTACAAGGAAGCCGGGAGAGGGGGGCGAGTCCTCCCTGCTCTGCCGCCTGGGAAAGCCTCCCTGCTGCCTTCTCCCCAGCTGCCCCAGCCCTGGCAGGAGCCAGCCCTGCAGCGCTGAAGGTGGCTGTGTCCTGCAACGCCAGCTTATTTCTTCCCTCTGGGGATTCTCAGGTGAAGGACCGCCGTGAGCGGCTCAGCACCGTGCAGGATGAGGCCCCTGTCCGGTCCCCGCCAGCGTTGGGTCGAGCCCAAGTGATTGGCGGTCCATGAGGTGCTGCTGGAGCCTCTCGGCTGCCCATAGAGCTGATGTGGTACCCAGCCGTAGGTCAGGGGCGGGGATGGCAGGGATGGGAAGGGTGGTGAGCTCAGACTCAAAGCAAGTTCTGCTTTAGTGGTGGCACAAAGGCAGCGTGTAGCCCGGAGGAGAGGGTATTCCACGGGGGATCACTCGGGGGCCCAGCATGAACCTCTACCTTGCAGGTGTTCTCGGTTTCTTCCATCTTCTCCTTCATCTGCTCCATGTCGCCAGCCAAGGAGGCAACCTGGGAGGAGCTCCCGGGCTGCTCCTTCCCCAGCAGGGGCGTCGGGCTGTGCTTCACCTCCTGAAGAGGCAGGTCCTGCAGCCCCAGGTACCCGACCACGGCCTGCAGCACGCTGTGCAGCGCTCCATAGTTGATGATATTGGGTGTGAGGAGGGCATCGCTCAGGAGCTGGCAGAGGCTCTGCGGGGCAACGGCTGCCATGCCTGGAACCACAGGTATGGGATGCGACAGGAGCCTTTCTGCCTGGAGAGGACCTGGGAGGGTGGGCAGTCAACAGCGATGGTCCTCCTCGCCGCAGCCACGGAGGGACCGACACAGAGCGAGTGCCCCACGGACAGCGAGTGACCGACAGGCACTGCAGGGAGTGACCCACGGAGTGAGAGTCTCAAGAGACAACAGTGCTGCACCCTGGCCAGGTCACTGGGCTCTTTGTGACATCATTCATTGCCAGGAACCACAACGGGTCCCTGCTGGGGCTTGTGATGACGTTCTCCCCAGGAGTGCCAGATGCCCAGGTCCCTGCCCCCTTCTCCACTGCACTCCCTGCCAGCAGCTGGGCCAGGCTGTGCTCTGGCAGCAGCTCCCGCAGCCCGGGCCCAGGGAGACACAGCTCCCTGCAGAGGAGGGCTGAGCCGGCTGGAGAGAGAGGGGCTGCCCAGCACCCAGCCTGCTGCGCTCGGGAACTCTCCGAGGCAGGAGAACCAGCCAGGAAGCACCTCCAGTTATTTACTGTTGGGGTTGAGGGTCCAAAATTGCAGGAGAGATTTTACTCTCTCTCCCCAGGCTCCGCCCTGGAAATGGGGAAAGGCTGCTGCCAGCAGCATCAGCACGCACTTCCAGACACCCCTAGGAAGTACTCCAATGGCACCACTGGGTTTTTAGGTGCTGTAGTGGAAGAGAGGATACTGTAGGTAGAAGCTGAAGGATAAGCAAAACTAAGCAGCTGCCTGCTAGAGACAGAGCAGCAGCAGCAGGGCTCTCTTTGAAGCAACTGCCCCCAAGCAGGGCTTGTTCTTCCCATCATCAGACTTGAAAGTGGTGAAAGTTTCACTGGACCTGGTGCCTCCTCAAGGGGGAAAAAATCACAGTTTGGGAATTTATGCTTAGATCTTCTTCTATGACAAGGTTATCCGTTTAATGGATGAAGGAATGGCTCTGGACATGGTGTACTTGGACCGAAGTAAAGCCTTTGACACCATTTCTCACAGTGTTCTGCTTCAGAAACCGGCTGCCATTGGCCTGGGCAGACACAGCCTCTGCTGGGTAAAAAAACTGGCTGGATGGCTGCACCCAAAGAATGTGTTAAATGGAGTAAAATCCAGTCGGAATCCAGTCATGAGCTGTGATCCCCAGGGTTCAGTGCCGAGTCCAGTCCTGTTCAATATCTTTATCAATGATCTGGACGAAGGGGTCGAGTGCACCCTTAGCAAGTTTGCAGATGACACCAAGCTGGGTGGCAGTGTTGATCTGCTTGAAGGAAGGGAGGCTCTGCAGAGGGATCTGGACAGGCTGGATCCATGGGCTGAGACCAACGGGATGAGGGTCAACAAGGCCAGGTGTCAAGTCCTGCAGATGGGACACAACAACCCCATGCAGTGTTACAGGCTTGGGGAAGAGTGGCTGGAGAGCTGCCTGGAGGAGAAGGACCTGGGGTGTTGGTTGACAACGGCTGAACATGAGCCAGCAGTGGCCCAGGTGGCCAAGAAGGCCAATGGTATCGTGGCCTGTGTCAGGCACAGCGTAGGCAGCAGGAGCAGGAAGGTGATTGTGCCCCTGTACTGAGCACTGATGAGGCCACACCTCAAGTACCGGGTTCAGTTTTGGGCCTCTCAGTATAGGAAGGACATTGAGGTGTTGGAGTGCATCCAGAGATGAGAAGCAAGACTGGTGAAGGGGCTGGAGAACATGTGCTGCAAGGGGTGGCTGAGGGAACTGGGGTTGTTATGCCTGGAGAAGAGGAGGCACAGGGGAGACCTCATCACTGTCTACAACTGTCTGAAAGGAGGCTGTGGCGAGGTGATGCTCTCTTCTCTCAAGTGACAGGTGATGAGACGAGAGGAAATGGCCATAAGTTGCACCAGGGGAGGTTCAGATTAGACATCAGGAAAAATTTCTTCATTGAAAGGATGGTCAGGCACTGGAACAGCTGCCCAGGGAGGTGGTGGAGTCACCATCCCTGGAGGTGGTTAAAAGGTGGGTGGATGAGTTTCTTAGGGACATGGTTTAATAAGGGGCCAGGTATGGTTGGACCTGATGATCTCAGAGGTCTTTTCCAACCTGGTGATTCTATGACCATCCTGGAGACAAAACCCTACACAAGCGCTGGAGGCTTCCCTGTGAAAGGCACTTGTGAGCTGCCAAGTGAGCCTGGTTCCAGCAGCAGCCGCGTCCAATACAGAGGCAGCAGCCATTCAGTGGATACAGGGTTCACAGGAAGCCCCCAAAATGCAAAATTCTACACTTTTTATTGCAGGTTCAATGTTAGTGTTTTGGAGAGCACAGATGTAGTAGAGGCAGGTTTTGTTCCAACTCGCCCATGAGACTAGGACACAACTCATTAGCCCCAGGCCGGTCCAGAAATGGCACCTGGTTTTGCAGTGCAGACAAATGTTGAAGTGAGGCCCCTCGTGTTTCTTGCCCCTGAAGAGCAGTGATCCCAAGCTCGCCGCATGAGAAGGCCAGCAAATTAATTCACATTCCTTGCCCTGATGGGAGACACGTGAGCTTGTTCCCAGCACCCCGACATAGAGATGACAGCAGCCCTGTGAGCAGATTGCCTTAAGCTGCCCCTTTAAGATGTTCCACTGACTTAGTTTGGACGAAAGTCCTTGCCCCACTGTGCAAGAGAGGAGAGGCCACTCAGCTGGCAAGGAGCTCCTCTGCAGATGGGCTCTGCTGGCAGGCAGCAGCCCTGCCCAGCTGCCTGAGGGAAGCGCTCCATTCCTCTTTTTGTATCTAAGAATGCCAGGCCGAACAGAGCAGTGTCTCCTGAGCTCTAATGAGCAGAGGTTTGGCTGTTGTAAAGTTCCTAAAAAAGTTACTCCTTGGAAAGTAGCAGAATATGCATGGCATTGCTTGGAGAACATACACCTGCAAGTTGGATGCATATTGTGTCTCCAGCTCTTGTTTTGTCATGCATGATTGCTGGAAATAATTCTCTGCTGCGGCCAGCACTGAAACAAATTTAGGCTGCTGCTTTCTAAAACTCCAAAACAAGTCTTAGTTTATTTGCTGGCATTTTTGGTGTGAGCTTTGGTGGGATGTGTCTGGGTGCCTTCTCAAGGGTGAAGGGTACAGTTTGGGAATTCGTGGGTTAGATCACCCGGGAGACAAAGCCTTTGTCTGCTTTGTCCTCTCTAGCCAAGGGTCAGTGTTCCTCAAGGGAAGAGGGAGCAGGGAATCTTGCTTCCCTGTGAAAGGAAGGGGCAAGTGAAAGGAGCAGCCGAGTGAGCCTGGTTCCAGCAGCAGCCCCTGGCACAGGGCAGAAGCCATTCAGCTGCTGGGTCCCTGTGACCACCACCCGTGTCCCCTGCCCGCGCTGGGGGGAGCTGGGAGCATTCAGTTTTCAAACCAATCTTGCTTAAGAAAAAAAACATCAGAGCAACAGGGAAAAGGAATTTACTGATTTAAACAAAACCAAACAAAATGACGCTTTTGTCTTGAGCTCTCCCTGAGCCTCCTCCTGCTCAGTTGCCAGGGTGGTGGATCCGTCCTGCAGGGCTTCGACGGTCAGGAACTGTTAGTGGAGGTCTGGAGGCTGGGAGAGGCATCCCACCGGAGGCGGCTGCGCTGTCCTCTGCTGGGGCTGAGCCTGGGGGCGAGGGGCAGGGGTGACCCCACTGCACTCCTGGGGCAGCTCTGCTAGCCCAGGACGGGGCCCACCAGCAGGACCCCTGCCCAGCAGCAGACACCCAGAGATGTGGTCTTGCCTCCAGCCCAAAGAGGCACGCTGTTGTCCAGGGGCACCCACCAGATGGCTGCCCTGCCCACCCCGTAGTCCCCTTCCCACCCGTGGGATCCCCCCACAAGCCTGCCCAGGCTGTACCTTCCTTGCCCCTGAGCACAGGCTGCTGACTCTTCCTCCAGTCCCGGTAAACACGACCGTCCCAGCCCAAAACCGCGGGAAGGAGAGAGTGGGCTGGCTGAAACACGGGGACGGATCCAGCATCCCTAAACAACCCTGCCACGTCCAGCTCTCCCTGGGGAATCCAAGGCTGGGAGCCCTGCGCGTGCTCAGTATCGCCCTCCCAGCCTCGCTTCTCCCCACCGTAGCCCTACCTTCGCCGTCCCTACCTGGCTCGGGGGCTCTGTGTCGGGCGGATGGGGCACGAGGTGAGGGAAGTGCTGCAGGGGGTAGGTGATGGTGTTCACCTTCTTGCGGCTCTGCGGCGCGCTGTGCCTCTTGTGCTCAGCCGCCTCCTTCCTGTGGGATGGGGCACGAGGTGAGGCTCTGGCGGAGACCAGACACAACTCATCACATGCAGCCTCTGCACCCTTGAGCCCGAGACCTGGGCCGGACGGTGCAGCATCGAGGGGGGCTCTAACACCCCAGAGAGCCGGGGCCAGCACAGCTGACCTTCCGCGGCATCTCTGCCCCTGCCCTGGGCAAGAGCTCTCCCTCGCGGGGCTGGGCCACCCTGCACCGCAGGGGCTGCGGCTGAGTCCTTGTGCTCCCTACCTGTACCCGTGCTGCTGCGTTTCCTTCTGCTTGGCGATGGAGGGGGGGTTCCGACTGGGCATCGCTGGCAGCAGAGGGAGGCTCGTGATTTTCCTGGAGAGGACAGGATATTTGGTGAGGGGGGGCACAAATGACCCACCCCGACTCGGGGGAGCACCTCAAAACCCAAGGGCTTGTACCCTATGGCGGCTCCCCCCCATGCCCAGGAGGAGTCCCCCTCTCCCTGCTACCGGACACGGCTGGAGAGGGGGCTTGGCAGGGTCAGATACATGTCTCGGACAGCTGGGCACCACCAGCACCCATCTCCCCCATCCCACCCACGGTGCCGGGTGCTACTCACGGGCCAGGGATCTGCATGCTGAGGGGGCGGTCGCAGGACAAACAGTGGCAATGGGCCTGCGGGTACCTGGAGAGGGGGAGAAAGGCTGGGTGAGCTGGTGGGGAAAAGTGGCTCTCGGGCAGCCCCAAGGGACCGGGTACTTCCCTGTAGCGAGTTACGGTGTTGGTGGGAGGAACTGGGGGGTTGGAACCTGCTTTATCCCCACCACCCCAGCAAGGTGCCAACCCGCTGGCTGCTTCCAGAATCAATTTGTAGGAACTGGGGGCGCAGGCAGGAACAAAGCACGGGATTCTTGTACGTCTTGGTGGGGTGGGAGTCTCTCAGCATGGCAGCAAACGCCGCGCTGGGGATGCAGCCATTTTCCCATGGGCTTTGGGGTGAGCTTGGTCACAGCTGCCCTCCAGGACTAGGACATGCTCGCCTCGGCCCCACCAGCAGCTCTGAAAGCCGGCAGCGGCCCACGGCTGTCCGGGGTGGGCAGGCACACAGGGTGACACCGCTGTCCCCACTGCACTCACTTAATCCCAGCCGCGTCGCCTCTCTGCGGTGCCTCTTCCTTCAGCTGCTCCAGGATGGTCTTCCAGTGCTGCAGTTCCTCCTGGACAGGCCACAGCTCCTTCCGGTCCAGCTGTGGATGGGTGCACACCCTCAGCCAGCCGTCCCGGGATGGGACGTAGTGGTCTGTGGTGGGGGACAACAGGAGGGGGTACCCTGGGCGGGAGCTGCCTTCGGCTGCCAAGCACCAAAGGTGCCAGCGTTGCATGGCGGGGACCAGCCAGCCCTCACCTTGGAGTCCGCCAGTTCCTTGAGCTGCTGCTGGAAGTCTTGCAAGCTCTGCTCCTCAGCGTCTCCCTGGCTCTCCGTCTTCTTCAAGTCCTCCTTCAGCCGCTCGATGTTTGCCTCAAACTGGTTGCGGCTCATTTTGCTGGCCAGGGAGGATTTGTCCGCTTTCTGGCAACAGGAAAAGGTACGGTGGGCATGGCCGGCTCGTTTCAGGAGGAGTGGGAGAAGTGGCTACCTGGCCCTTCTTGCCCCCGTCACCCCTGTGCGCTTGGTCCCACCAGTCAGAGGGACCCAGGGGTGTCAGCAGGATCTGGCGAGGGACCCACAGCTGGTCCGGAAATCATCCCTCTGCCTGGCTCTGCCATTGACCACCAAAGGGACGAGGGTCATTGTGTACAGCCTGCCCGGGACTGCCCTGGCTGGCACCGGGAGCCCTCAAGGACATACCTCCTCAAGTCTGTCCATTATGTCCTCCTTGTCAGCCTTGTCCTTCTGCAGTTTCTTCACAGACTGGAACAGAGCCTTCCAAGACACAAAGCACCTCATGATGCTGCAGCAGAGCCCAAGCTGCCTCCTGACCAGCCGAAGCACCGTGCAGCTCCCCACCTTCCTCAAACACCGGATGCCAGAAAGGCATTTTGGAGCTGGGTAGGGCTGCGAGCAGGTTGGCAGGGGGACAAATCCCTTGTGGTGGTCAGCCCGGATCTACCTGGAGGATGCTCTGACCCTGGTGGGCATTTCAGCCACCTACCTCGATATCTTCCTTGCTCTTCTGCCAGCCGTCTCGGAGATTCTCTGTGGTTGAGATGAGCTGCTGAAATTCTCCTTGCCGATGAACGATGCCGGCCTGGACCTTTTCCAGCAGCTTCTTCTCCTGCTGCAGGAAGGAAGATGACAAGGTGGTGCTGTGCAAGGGTGGGGATGGCTGCCCCAAAGTGACAGACCCAGGTTACTTGGACTGTCAGCACCAGCAGGACATTTACACCAAGGCTTTAGTTTCCTTCCACGCTGCTGACATGTGGAGACAAGGGGTTGCGGGGGGTGTTGGGGGGCGGGTCAGGGGGTGCTGAGAGGGGCTCCCCATGGTACAGTGAAGCACAAGCAGCTGGGAGGCCTCCTGCAGCTCTGTCCCCGTGTCCTCACATTGGCATCTCCCTACCTGGCTCCTTTCCTGCAGCTGCCTTGCTGCCTTGTGTTCTCCCTTCGGGACTCCATGGAGTTCACCTGCTCCTGGAGCTTCTCGCAGCGCTCCAGGAGCTGCTCGTAGTGCTTCTGGAGCTGCCCCAGCTGCACACTGGTGTCCCTGCTGCTGATGGACTGCTCTTCCTGTGCCACTGCCTGCTCCTGCCTCATACTCTCCATTGTTGTCCTCAGCTCATCCAGCTGCAGCAATGGGATAAGGAGTCAGCTCTGGGACGGGATGGATGCAGCCAACAAGTCCAGGTGGCATGGAGGCTCAATGGCCTCATCCAGCTCAGGGACGTGGCTGGGAACACTGTCAGGACCACCGTACCGATCCGGTGGGCAGCTCCCCCAGACCTCACCTGCGCTGGCTGTTGGCCACCAACTGCTCAAGTGTGGCCTTGCTTGTCTGCTGCTGTTGTTTCAGCTCGTTCAGCTCCTGCTTTATGTCCTGCAGAGCAGACCTGGCCAGCGAGAGAAAGGCATGGGGCAGGCTTAGCCTCCATGGGGCTGCTGGGGGAGCGTGCCCCAAGAGGGAGATGCTCTCAGCCCTCCCAAGCTCCCTCTCAGCCCCACGGGGTAGGAAACCCTCTCCCATCCTTTTACCCAAGTTGCAACTCTTGGAGCTTCTTCAACTCCTCCTCCATTTGGGATTGTGCAGCCTTGATGTTCTTCATCTCCTCGAGCAGAGCCTGGGGGAGAGCCGTGGCCCCCGAGAGGGGAGAGGCGGGGGTGAGCCCAGGGGAGGGTCCCTGCGCTCCAGGACCTTGACCCCCGCTGTGGCCTGCAGAGAGCCCGGCCCAGGCTGGCAGGGCAGCGCAGGCAGCACTGAACAACCATCCATCCCATCTCCCACAGCCCAGAAGGGGCAACAACAGCTCCCCAGAGACCCCAGGCCCTGCCCCGGTGCGGGGGGCACAGCATAACCCAAAGTAGCAGGGATGGATGCAGCCCTGGCGGTCTGTGACAGGCACCGTGTTAGATCCAAAGACCAAAGAGCCTCTGCCACCCCCTCACTGCCAGCCTGGCCTGGGAGGGCAGCAGCAACCGCTACAAGGAAGCCGGGAGAGGGGGGGCGAGTCCTCCCTGCTCTGCCGCCTGGGAAAGCCTCCCTGCTGCCTTCTCCCCAGCTGCCCCAGCCCTGGCAGGAGCCAGCCCTGCAGCGCTGAAGGTGGCTGTGTCCTGCAACCCCGGATTATTTCTTCCCTCTGGGGATTCTCAGGTGAAGGACCGCCGTGAGCGGCTCAGCACCGTGCAGGATGAGGCCCCTGTCCGGTCCCCGCCAGCGTTGGGTCGAGCCCAAGTGATTGGCGGTCCATGAGGTGCTGCTGGAGCCTCTCGGCTGCCCATAGAGCTGATGTGGTACCCAGCCGTAGGTCAGGGGCGGGGATGGCAGGGATGGGAAGGGTGGTGAGCTCAGACTCAAAGCAAGTTCTGCTTTAGTGGTGGCACAAAGGCAGCGTGTAGCCCGGAGGAGAGGGTATTCCACGGGGGATCACTCGGGGGCCCAGCATGAACCTCTACCTTGCAGGTGTTCTCGGTTTCTTCCATCTTCTCCTTCATCTGCTCCATGTCGCCAGCCAAGGAGGCGACCTGGGAGGAGCTCC